>JAVKLA010000021.1:3823553-3834052 GCA_034782735.1 Sagittarius serpentarius | reverse complement strand
CGGTGCGTGGCGTGCGGTGCGGTGGGGGCGGGTGGGGGCGGGGCGGGTATATATAGTGCGCGGCCGGGGCGGCGGCCTCCCCCTTGTCCCCCGGCCGCCGTCGGAGCTGTGTGCGCAGTGCGTGTGCTCCGGACACCCGGACACGCCGGCCCGGCCCCGCCGCACCATTTATTACTAAAAATATTAAAAAAGCCAAAAAAAATCCAAAAATCCTAAAAAACCTTTTAAAAAAAAATAATCCTTCCCTCTTCCACCTCCCGTCAACCTTCTGCAACCGGCCGGTTTGATATAAAATAACCCGGTGAAGCGAAGTCCCCGGACCCGGCGCAGCCGAGAGAAGACACAGAGCGAGCCCGACCCCCGCCGAGGCCAGCAGCAGCCGCCGCCGCCGCCACCTTCGCCAGGCCCGGCACGGAGTGAGCCAGACCCCCGCCCCTTCCAGCCGCCGCCGCGCATCCGCCACCGGCAGCCGTTAAGTTTCGAATCCGCCTCCGGAGTGCCCCCTCCCCCGCGCCGCCACCGCCGGCCCCTGCCCTCACGGACCGCCGGGCCGCCGCGGCCTCCTCGCCTCGTCAGCGCCCCCCCCTTGCCCTCCCGCGCCGGGAGACGGCGGCAGGATGAACCCCAGCGCCCCCAGCTACCCCATGGCCTCCCTCTACGTGGGGGACCTGCACCCCGACGTGACGGAGGCCATGCTCTACGAGAAGTTCAGCCCCGCCGGGCCCATCCTTTCCATCCGCGTCTGCAGGGACATGATCACCCGCCGGTCGCTGGGCTACGCCTATGTCAACTTCCAGCAGCCGGCCGACGGTGAGTGACCGGGAGCCGGGCGGCGGGGGAGGGAGCCGGGGGTCGGCGGGCGAGGCGGCCTGAGGAGAGAGCTGGGGCGGCCGCCGGCGGAGGAGCCCTGTTGCTCCCCCGCCCCCACCCGGGCTCGGCGCGGCCGCCGCGCCCCGCGGCGGGCCGGGACGTGGACAATATGGCGGTGGTTAACGAGGAGGCCCCGAGGGGAACCGCGTTCCGCCAGGCAGCTCTGTGCCTTGGCCCGGCCACGGCCGCCTCAGCCCTGTGCGGCCAGGGTGGCTCTCCTGCCTGCGTGTCTCAGCGGGGAGCGGGGATGGACGGGGTTTGCTCTCCTTGGGGGGAAAAAAGAGACCAACATCACATGGTGGAGCAGCCCCGTGTCTGGTTGCCACAGTATGGGAAGACCAACCCGCTCTCCCCACCCCAGATAACACAGAGACAAAATACACAAGTGGTTTTTGGGGTTGTTTGGGGGTGTGGTGGTTTTTTTTTTAGCCTCAGACTGGTCGGGGAAAGCTGCAGCTTTATTCCGGGTCAGACTTTACGCTCAAGGCCCAGCAAAGATGAAAGTGAGTTGGTCGTGGTCGCTCGGCTGGCCCGCTCGCTCTGCGGGGCTGTGGATTTCACTGGCCCGGGCAGGCACAGCCAAGGGATTTGCTTTCCAAGGGATCTGCACCCTCCCACACCCAGATTTACGGAGGCCCAGCCCTGCAGAGTGCTGTCTGTCAGAGACCGGGGGTCCTGGAGAGCTCGCCCGCTGCCCAGCGGTGTTTTGCAGGGAATAGCTGGAGTGCCTCTAGAGCAACAGTATCGTGCTTTGCTCACCACGCACGCAGCCTGTAATTAACACTCTTACATGCTTGCATCTAAATTAGTAGCAAGGACCCATTGCCAAACATTGCAAGTTCAGGCCAATAAAACGTAGCCTCTAAAAAAAAAACCAAACCCCTTTGAGTGTGTTATGGAGGAAAAGGGAAATGTGCCCTGAGCACTTACGTTTTATTTCGATTTGCATTTTATAGAATATTATTTATGGGCTTGTGAAAGCTAACGAAGGAGCGTGGTCTGATCACTGGAGATGGTCATCTGCTCTCGGGAAGGTAGCAAGCAGCAGTCTGGATTTCGAGACTGCTTTCTTTCAGTGTGTGGCAAAACAGTCCAGCTACTTGGCCTCAGTGGCAGGGCTGTGTGCGTGTGAGGAGGAGGCATTCAGAAAAACAGCACTTTTTCTCTCCAGTCCAAGTTCAGCCAGGATTTTTGTCCCATGGTCCTACCTTCTGCTGTGATGCTGCTGGATTGCTAAAGCTACGGGCTCTGGTCAAGTTGTTTCTTGCAGCTGTTTCTGCTGGTCTCCAAACCTCAGCTCACAGCACCTGACAGCAATTTTGGTGCTGCTTTTGCAGTAGCATGGCTTTGGGATGGGGCAGACCATCCTGCTGGCAGGCTGAGGTGTGAAATCAGGGTGGCTTGGTCAGCTGTGAGCATTTTTCACAGTGTTGTGCTTTTCTAGCCAGCCCAAGCACGCTACCCCTCCACATAGCATGCAAGAGGGATGGCCCTGCGGCCAGAAAGCCGCTTCCATGCTCAGCTCGGCTGCATCCAGCCCCGGGTATGTGCAGAGCGGCACGGTTCATGACAGCTTTGAGCTGCTCCTCTCTTATCTCGCACCAAAGCCGCAGCCACGTTCACAAACCAGGTGCTCCCCCGCCTTTCTCCGCTGTGGAGCCTGCGTGGGAAGGCAGGCGCTGCCGATTGCCCGCAAAACGGCTGGAGGGGAGGGAGGAACCTCCTCTCCCCTTCTCCTTCCAGCGGCCGATGGCTGAAGGACTCACCTGGGATGAGAAAGAGTGTTCGGATCAAATCCCCTCCCTATCTGCTTCTCCAGAGCGTGCCCTTGCCACTAGTTAGCTGGAAGGGATTAGCTCAAGTATTTTTTCCTGGGGAAATGCTGCAAGGCCTGGAACACCAGCCCTGAGAAGTTAAAAATGCTTCATCCTAATAAATATATATATAAAACACACATCCCTATGCATGCATAGCAAATATACAATCATATGATGTGTGTGTCTCTATATATATGCATATCAACCCAACAAGCATGTTTATTATACTCATCTCACACATTTTTCTTGCACTGAGTCGATTCAAAATCCAGCTGATGTGACAAAAAAAAGTCACTGAGGCCAGATGACATCCCACTTCCAAACAGAAAGGCGCCATGTCCCTGCTTTTAACAAGGGAAAAATAGGGGTCTTGGGAGTAAACGGGAAGGATGAAAAGCTACCTCCAGTTGGCCAAGGCTTTGAGTTCGGTGCACCAGCACAGCGCTTTGGGCTAGAACTGCTCTTTCTAGAGATTTTAATCTCATGAAGGGTGTTGAAAGGCTGAGACAGGCGCAGTCGCAGCATTTCTAGCCATGCCCTCTGGCACAACCAGTGCCAGAGCTTGGCATGGGCTGCTGAGGTCTCGAGGACAGAGGTTTCGCATCTCTCCTTGGAGCGCGAAACTCACTTCTGTCTGTCTCAGATGCACCAAGGCCAGAGGTGTGCTGGGCTCTGTAAGGAACTGGCACCAGGCTCGGTACAGCTGAGAGCACCGCAGAAAAGCCTTGCGGTCCTCAAAGGATCTGCTGGCGTGGATTCCCATCTCTAACCTGGGCTTCTCCCAGGAGGACGGGTCCCGGCAGCACTGGGCAGAGGTCCCTCTCCAGTTATAAGTTGGCCACGAGCCCCTTTGGGCTTAGACCCCCCACCAAGAAAAGGCATGGGGGGCTCCAGCATCCGAGGGAGCTGGGTAACATCCCCACCATGCTGACCCAAGTCTCCCTTCCCCCAGCAGAAGAAATCCTGAATTTCTCACTCTCTTTATCCTCTTGGAAGGAGAAAAATACACAGAGAAATCAAGCAGAGGGATATTGTGGCTCCTAGCTTGGGAGTTTTCAGCTGTGTGTTTATCAGCTCCATCCCCTGATGGTATCAGCACGAACAGGCCACCCACAAGAAGGCTTAGCAGGCTGGTCTGGACTCCAGCTTTTCCTCTCTGTCTCCATGTGTGTGTATATACACCACCGACTATCTCAGGGACCGGCCGTCTGGGGCCTGCATCCATTTATTTACTACACAGCTGATGTAATGGCTAAACATTTTTTTTCTGTGTTTATGGGGTGTGTTTTTTTTAATCTGCCAGAGATGAATAGACCCCTAGAGAAGTCAGCTTAGTCGTGTCCCTTCTTGGATAGGAAACAACAAATTTTAGGACAGGAAATGGGAACAACTTAAACAAATGGGTTTAGGATTTTTTTTATTTTAAGTTCCCCAGCCTTCTTCCCTGGCAGATCCAAGAGATGCTTTTTCCTCTGACTTTAAATACTTGGGCAGGGGATGGCCCAGGCTGTAGGACAAACTCTGCAAGCCTCAAAGATCGTGCTCTAACCACCCACTTTCTTCCTCAACCCCAACAGGCACATCAGATCTGAGCCCCTTCTCTGACCCCCGGCAGTTCGATCGCTCCTTCCCGACGCTGCCGGCTCTCACCGAGACCAGGTTCTCCGACCCGCGGATGCATTACCCTGGCGCCATGTCTGCCGCCTTTCCTTACACGGCAACACCCTCCGCCACGGGCATTGGGGGCATCAGCATGACCAGCATGCCCACCACGACGCGTTTCCACCACACTTACCTGCCACCCCCCTACCCCGGCTCCACACAAAACCAAAGTGGACCCTTCCAGGCCAACCCCTCGCCCTACCATTTGTACTATGGCACATCTTCAGGCTCCTACCAGTTCTCCATGGTGGCGGGCGGCGAGCGCTCCCCCACCCGGATGCTCTCTTCTTGTACAAGTGCCTCAGCAGGGAACAACTTAATGAATCCCAGCCTGGGCAATCAGAATGACGGGGTGGATGCAGACGGGAGCCACAGTAACTCGCCAACGACCATGACGACTACTGGGAGGATGGATGAGTCGGTCTGGAGACCCTACTAGGAGGAACTCAGCTGGGGCACCGATAGCTTTAACTTAATCAGCCACCGTTACGTTACTCCTTTTGGTAGTGAATAGAGCAAAATGATGCCTAGGGAAAAGGTAAACCAAAGTCTCCCAAACCAAAAGTAAACCAGGATCCTCTACATGCAAGCATGGGCAAACATCAAGCGAAGATGGACCAGGACCTACGTTACATTTCAAGATGAACATCCACGAGGCTTGAATTTGTCGCTTGATGTGGTTCCATTCGTATGTTTTAAGTATGTGGATTGTACATAGGGAAAAAAAAAAAGGACATGTCGAATCAGATGTTTGTTTCTTGCAGAACACTTCTCAGTCATCTCACTCGCACCTCTTCCCCACACAAAGCATTCAAAAGTTATGAAAAGCTCACCCTTCTTCTGCAAAATGTTTCAGAGAAGAGAAAAGACCAGGGAGTCATCCAAGCCATCGCTCTGCCAATGCAGGAAGACTGAACTGAAAAAAAAAAAGGAAAAAAAAAAAGAAAAAAACCCCATAGTCTCCTCTTTTTCCCTCCCCGCCAGTGTAGGGCCCCTGACCACCACAGAGCTCCAGGACAACGCCAGAGCCACGTGCGGCACGTGAGCGCCTGGTTTAGAGCACAACCGCGGGACTCGGGCATGCGCGGGGGCTGCGGGTCGGCCGGCATCAGCCATGTGAACAAGAGCTGTGATGTGATTATTATTATTTGTTGCTGACGACAGAGGTTGTATTGTTCATTTTTGTCATTGTCGTCATTTTTAAAACAGTAACGTGGTTGATCCCGTGCCTGACAGACCCCCCCCTTTCCTGTATGTTTACATATGAGATGTACTTTTTACTAGACGTGTTTTGTTCTGTTTGCTCTTTTGTCCTGACCTCACCATTCAATTCTTTGCTCCTCTTAGCAAATCTCAGTGATGGTGGCTGAAGTGAAGGCGGCGTTCAGGACAATCCAAGATGTATGAGATGCACTTCCAAGCGTTTTAGCTGCAAAGGGGACTCAGGAGCCTTTGGCACGACCCTGCCACCGGTCTCTGGGTCTTCCTTTCATCCCCTCTGAGTGGCGACACATGCAGCTGGTGGCAAAGCATCATATTTCTGTTATGATTCTTTCCCACGTTTTCACCCAGAGCGGATTGACACATGATGACTTTTTTTATTAAGAACCGACTTGTCAGTTCGTACTGAAAGCTCTAACTGAGATTTGGAGAAAGGAGCAATTTCTTCTCAGTCCCTTGGTGGTGGGAATATTGCAAAGCAATGTTATCTAGCCTTTTCCATCCCCTCACCCTCCTTTCCTTTCCCCCAAGTGACCCAGAGCATGGATATCTTGCTGTAGATGAATAAGCTGAAGAAGGGGCACTAAAGGTGCCCATCGGTAGCTGGTTGCATCATGTGGTGTTTGGAGGAGCCAGGTCTCCTGGGCAGCACACACCCTTGTGGCTGATACCAAAGAGATTGCAACCTGAACGGGACCGCGACGGGAGGTCGTAGGCAGCCGAAGAGGCGGCAGGGGCTCCCCCACGGCCGGGTTAGTGGCCTGGCTCTGGTGCACGCCACAGGGTTACGTTGCCTCCCATGAGCCGGCTGTGCTTTCTGCCGGTGTGGGAATTCAGGCTGGATTTGGCAGGGCTGAGGGTGCGTGGGCAGGTTCCCGGGGAGCCTGTAACTGCGGTAGCCACTGCCCTCCGGAGCCTACCCTGCAGCAAGGGGATGCCGACAGTCCCCAGCCCCCAGTAACCCAGCCTTTTTTTTTTTTCGCATGAGCATAAGAAAATTGAAACCCCACAGCTGCTCCCTGGCCCCTCTGTCTAAGTTGCAGCATTACGGCCACGCCACCTATCACCAAATCTCAGTTGGCAGCTTGACAGCACTCGGTTGAGGTACAGAGCGTTGTAATTGCACTACCACGTCAAGACTGGAGCAAGACATCCTGGCTTAGTTGGAAAGCTGCGATGACCACTCATTAGTTAAATAAGCAACAAGAAGAACAACTCTTTTAAATAATAATAATAATAATAATAAAAAAAAAAGCCCTTACCCCAGCAAAACTGCAACCTTCACTTGCCTTAGTGACAGCGAGCACCTCTCCGGTGCTTGCCAGCTGTAGAAACTGGACCACAGCAGCCTGTGTTTTGATGCATTTACATTTATCATCCGATTGCGCCACTGATTGAAAGCACAAAGAAAAAAGGCATTCATAGTACTAGGTTAATTTAAGACTGTTCGTAGAGAATTTAAAAAATGAAATAATAAAAAGAATGGCAACGATGTTATTTTTATGACATATTGTCATGTGAAGGTGTAAATATATGCACCTCTGTTGTATGCAAATGGTCACAAGACAGGCCAACGTTTTTTGCTTTGCACTATAATTTGCTTTTTTTTAAAAAATGCACAATCGCTTGTACAGTAAAACCCCTTTGTCTGGCTCACAGAATATTTAACTATAAAATCTAATTTTTGGTCTTATTTGTTATAATAATATAATTCTTAAATGTGTTGAAGGATCCAATTCTTAATAATGCTTCTAATACTTTTATGTGCAGGGTAAAATAACAACAAACAGCTAAGGAGATGAGAACAAAGATCTTTGTAGTTAAAGAAGGCTAAAGTTGGTGTTTTTTTTTTTAATGGTGTCTTAACAATGGACATTAAAAAAAAAATGCTAGTGATACCAAATAATGTGGTTATTTGTGTAATATACCAACCCTACTTGAAGGTAATGCCCTATATTTAATATGTAGCCCATCTTTTTAACCTGTAGCACTTGTCACCGGGGAGGGGGGAAGGCAGGGAGGGAGGGAGAGGAAGAGGAGGGTCTGTTCCTGTTGAAGTCATCGGAAGAAGCTCTCGCTGGAGGAGTCTCTGCTGTGCTGGCTTCAACGAGAACAGAGTCGGGCTCCTTCGTGAGCGGGTGGAAATCACGTTGGTACGAAGCCATAGCAAAGTGGTCAGTTCTGCTTTTCTATTATTGGTGTCGATGTTCTTATCCAATGTACGTGATTATATCGTCAGGCCTCCGTGTAATCATTTTAATGACTTTCCATGTGGAATAATAAACGTACGGTTACCAGTCTCCCCGGTGCCTTCCGCCTGCTCACTTCTCGCCGGGGGGAGCAGACCTATGCCCCGGTACAGAGGAAGGTTCGTCACGCTGCTCTTTCTCCAGGGCCTAATTTTGGCACCTCTCTGAGCATCCCAGTGCCCAGATCCGGTGTCTGGGGTGGGGTGGGGGCTCGGGGCTGCCCTTCACCACAGTTTGGCCCGAGCAGGCATTGCAAGGGTGTCCAGGGAGGAGGGCAGGCAGGTGCCTTCACAGGGGACAGGGAGACGATGGCGGAGGACAACCCCGGGCTCTGAGAAAACCCCTTTAGGCTTCTGCAAGGGGGGGTCTGGACCACTAACCCTGCACTGGGCTAGACCTGGGAGGTGATCCCTGCAGCCCCAGCCAAGCATCCTGCACCCCGACCGCTGCCTGTCATCGCTGTGCCGCTTCCCGAGACGCAAAAGCTCCAGCACAAATCCTAAACAGGACCCAAATTCCCAGGCGGTCCAAGCCCAAACCTCTTAGCACTCACCACTCGCCTCCAGAACCCAAATGAGAGCTGAAAAGCAAAAATAAAAAAAATCCCAGCCTACAATAGCATCTGATGCCAATGCGCTGTAGGCTGGGGGCTCCCGAGGAGCCAAGCCACTCAACGCAAGCGTTATTCATGAGCCCGGCGAAGGCATCAGCAGCGGCGTGCCGGGGCGATGCCAGCACCTTGCCCATCGAGCAGGGCAGATGTGCCGGAGCCGATGCTCTGCCTCTTCTTTGCAGCATCTCTGTAAGCGTAGCCCATAGCGGCATTCGCCCGGAAAGAGAAAAAAAGAAAGAGAAAAACAAAAAGGAAAAGCACGAGCGAAACCACAATAAATGCTAATATGGGTGAGAACCCAACTCCGCAGCCCTGGCCAGCGGAAATATGTTTCAAGTCAAACCCTAGACATGCCCGCCTTTTCTTCACAGCTACTGGGAGAGGAAACACCCCGAGGTGTAGCTATTATTTACAGGAACTTTCCATTCCAAATTGATCCGTGCTTTACTTGCAGCCTCATTAAAAGCTGCAATGAAAAGAGAGAAGAAGAAGAAGGAAAGGGAAAGGAAAAAGAGGACAAATAAAAAGGGCTTTGTTGTACTGACGTGGGCTGGGTCATCCATGGAAAAGGGGCTTTCGAGGGGGGCAGCCCTTCTGCAAAGTGGTTTTGGTGCTGGTGCCGATGGGGCGATGCCCATCGAGGGAGTGAGGCTGTGTGGCTGTATCAGGCGCTGCTGTTCAAGGTGACGCTGGAGCAAGCCAGCACCGGGAGGACACAGCAGCAGCTAAAATATAGCCGGGAGGCCCAGGTAGCTCAGCGAGCCGATGGCGTTAAAAGTGCCCAACACCTGAGGGCCAGACGGGTGGTTTTTTTTATAAGGGTGTAATTTTTATTCGGGCCACCTACCAAGCACAGAAGCCAGCGTGCTGCGGATGCCGGGGCTGCATCTTGCTTACATGCAAGTTTTGCACCAATTTAATGAATTGAAATGGGAAAGCTGGACCCTAGCACGGCCGCGTGGGATGCGGGGTGCGTCAGCCTCTCCCAAAGGCCCTTCGAGAGCCAAGAGCAGCCACAGATGGCGGTCCTGGGTGCCAGCAGAGCCGAATACCCAAGGGTTCCCCCTGTTCCAGGGGGACGCTGAAAAACAGGGCCGAAAGCGATAGTGTGGAGCAGTCAGAGCAGAAATGTTTGGGTTTTCTTTTGTAAATGAAAACTGAAAGGGAAAAAAAAAAAATCACTGGATCTTGGATGACTTTTTTTGAGCATTCAGCTATTAAACTGAGTGGAATTTGGGCTAAAAAAATCTCCTAGGAAAAATGAAGAATATTTCCTTTGAGAACAGAGCTAACAAAAGTCTCAGCAAAAATCTTCTTATAATAGTCTCTTTCCAGACCAAACTCTAAACCCCAGCCTCTATTTTAACGACTGTGTTGTGTCCAAACTGCCTGTCTTAGTAAATAAACATTGAACTTGCAAAACGTTTCTAGGCTACACAGGACATAGGGGAAGGAGCCTGCCTTGCTGCCGCGGGGTCTCGCCTTGCCCACACCGTCCCTCTCCCTCGTCAAGCCCTTAATGAACCTTGCACAAATAAGCAATCGGCATCATTAAGGCACAATCCTGTTCCTCTGAAATAGTGGGGCCAAACGACCTCGTGAGGTGCCTACCACCCTTCCCGCACCCCTGCGGACCCCCTGAAGCTGCAAACAACCCCCCCACGGACACCCGTCTCCTGGACCAGCATGAAACGGAGTCATGGGCTCCCGCTTCGGCAGCATCTCCGTGGGCATCCGCGGGGGGTTAATCCTGCCGCAGGGCGGTCCTGCTGGAAAGGATGGGTGGTTTGTTGAGGTTGGGGTTTTTTTTTGTTTGAATACTGCCTATTTAGAAGCTAAATGGTGGAAAACATGGAAAATTCATTAGGGTGTCTGGGAAAGTGTTAGGTTACACGTCATTCACATCTACTTACTCAGCAGGACCTCGCGCCTTGGGGGGAGATATGTATTTATATATATATTTTATATATAGGACTTGTTGGGTTTTTTTTTTCCCCTCCATTCAATTTCCAGACAGGCACAAAAAAACGAGCCCTTTTGCTTCTCACAGGCTCTTCAAAACTCACC
>JAVKLA010000021.1:3779427-3823453 GCA_034782735.1 Sagittarius serpentarius | reverse complement strand
CCCACACCCCCACCCCCCCGAAGTGGAGCTGCCATCCCTTCGCCCGACCTCGCTGGGGCTCTGCCCCCTTCCCACCCCTCCGGGTCCAGCCCAGGTGCTCAGCATCCCTGCGAGGTGACCGGTGCCATTCCCACCCGCTTGGAAAAGGCAGGAGCTGTTAAACCAAGGCCCGTAAAGGGCAAATACACAGCCACGCCAGGACCTGCTGGCAGCGAGCCCCGGCTGGCTGTTTCTTCGGTGCTGGCTGGCAAGACGCTTGGCGAGGATGGGAGCTGGGAGAAGAGCAGGGGGGTGGAGGGCTGGTTCAGTGCCCAAACTATAAAACCCGAAAAAACAATCCTTCATTCCCGATCACTCAGAATTTCTCAAGTTTGGTGCAATACAAAAACAACCCAATAAAAACGTCGTTCCGGGGTCACAAGAGCTGTTTTGTTCAGCTGCAGCTAGGACGTTTCGTTTTTCAGGTCCGCCATAGCTCCTCTGCTGAGCAATTTCTCCCCAGCTTTGGCCAGTCCCGACGCCACCATCCAGCCCTGAACCACAGCTTGTTCAGCTAAAATCAGCCCCGAATCTTTCCATGTATTGCAGAGGAGACTCTCCAATTCAAAAAAAAAAAAAACCAGCAAAAACAAAAGGCAGGCTGTGTTTTCCCATAAATAGGACTCCAACAACCAGTCCTCACTGCTCGGCTCGTGCCAGGACGCCTGTTTTCCCCGGCGCCTGCTTGCTCCCGGCCGGGGCAGCCCAGCCCACGTGCAACCACAAGGCATGGCTGTATGTAAGAGCTGTCCCTGTGGCACGTCGGGGCTTTGGACAGCGGGTCGCGGGCAGGAGCGGGGAGCCGAGGCCAGGACTGCCGGGGAAGCCGGGGCTCCAAGGGCTAATCCCCTGCTCTGAGGTGCACCGTGCCTCTCCCGGCTGGGGAATGGTCCAGTTGGAACAGTTTGGGTTCATTTTTAGGGGGTCTGGGGCACTTCTACAATGCCATCCCAGGTAGCCACCTTGGAAATCTCTCCCTAAAGCCAGTTTGGGACCAAGACTGCACTTGGGGCTAAAACAGGCAAAAAAGCCAATGGGAATTAAGCACCCAAATACTTTTGCACAGCTCTGGAGTCTTTCCCAGCGCCAGATTGAAACCCAGTTCCCTGGAACCCCATCAGCCTCTTTGAATCCTTCCCACCCTGCAGGGATGTCACCAAGCGGGGCCATGTCACTGGGGCACGCATCTGGATGGCACCCAAACCCGCACGCCAGTGCTGGCTGCACCAAGAGCAGCAGTCACATCTCGAAATTCCCCCAAAGCACCTTATGTGCCATTCTGCACGAGGGCTGTAATTTAGTAACACATGCTATTTTTTATTTAAGCCGTGCAAACAAAGTCGCCTGTATAACTTAATTCCCTGACAGCAGCAGGCTGAGATGCAGGGAAGGTGTTTTCTTGTGCAGAGGTTGGGCTGGGCCGGGAGATCAGAAGAGTTTAAATTAAAATAGGCTCATGCCCTGTGAGTCTTTATTCTTGGCTTAACCCACAGAGGCTAAAAATGATGTTAGCGACACGGTGCTGGGATTCCGGCTCACTCCACCGAGCACCTCCCGCCGCCGTCAGACACCGGGCAATGAAAGCAGCTCGACATCAAAGGGCCGGGGCAGGGGAGGATGGAGAGCGAGGACTCATTAACCCTGGAATCGCGTTAGATGGGGCGATAGCGGGCTTTAATTAGGCCAGCCGAGGCGGGCAGGGGAGATGAGGCTGCGTCCCGGCGGGACCGTGTGTGTGTGTGTGTGCGCGCGCGCACACGCGGTGCCTATTCGATGCACCCCCAGGTGAGTGCCCCCGGGCATGCACCTGCCTGCGTGGGCAGAACGCACACGCGTGACGGGGCATGTCCGCGTGGTGGTGGGGGGGACGCGTGCCCGGCGGCACCCACCACCTCCTGCCACCTCCCGCCAGCCCCACTCGGGCACCTCCAGCCGGTCGGATCCCCGCGGGGATGAGCTGCAGCCCTGGGGATGCTCTGCTCCTGCCGGGCAGGACCTGGCCTTGGGAGTAGGTCAGGAGTGTCACCCTCCCACTGCTCCAGCCCCTGAGGGGTCAGTCCCGCTCCTGCCACAGGAGCTTAAACGGGTGCTTAAATGGGTGCTGCTTTCAAACACTTGTGATGTACCCTGGGCTCCTGGCAGGCCAGGCACTGGGCACCTCTGGCCCACCACTGCGCTCCAGGGAGCACGGGGCTGGAAATCCCACTCGTCTCTTGGGTGGGCAACCAAACCGGCGCTGGGATGGCACCGGGGACAGCAAAGCGGTCAGGCGGAGAGGGGTGACAGCACCGGGGTCCTGCCCTAAACTCCTGTCCGTGGCACCGTGCTGCCCGCCGGCCCCACTTCGCAGCAAAGCAGGAGGGAGAAGAAAACACCAGTCACTTTTTTGGGCTGGATTACCCAAATCCTGGCTCTGTCCGCACTGTGATGCCGAGCGGGTGGGCGGCCGAGGCCCAGGTCAGGCTCTCCACCGTCCCCCTCCGGTGATCTGGTAAACCCCTTCTCCAGCCCCGCCTGGGCTCTGGCTGAGCTCCAGGAGGGATATTTCACACTGGTGCTACCAGGCAGCATATTTCCTTTCCATTCTAGCAACTTGCAAAGCCCCCCGGGGTCCCTGCAAACATATACAGCTGATTTTTTAAGATGGGGAGGAAAATAACCATAGCAGAGCTGGGTTTGGCTGCAGAGAGGGGACCTGGAGGTGCCGTTCCCGGTGCCGTCCCCGGGGTGGCTGCAGCCCGGTCCCCGCCTTGGCAGGTTTTGCTGTTTGTCTTTGCAGCCAGCGGGTTTATTACGACTGGGAACACCCAGGTTTTTTCGCTCTCTGCCATGAAATCGATACAGTAATTTCATTTCTCAGTCATAAATGAAATGAGCTGTAAAGTAAAGTTGGGTGTTTAAGCCAGAGTGAAAGAATGAATTGTTCTAATGGGGGACGTTAACGAGGGGATTAAATGTTCCTGCGAAACCTGGGGGTCCCCAGGCCGCCCCTGCCTGCTGCCGGGTGCTTTTAGGGCTCCCTTCACCCCTCCCTCACACCACCTCGGAGCTGTGTGGTCCAGTGTCCCCGGCCCCTGGCCAAGCCACCGCAGTCCCTGCCTGGGTGGGCGGCCGTGCTTCGCCTGCTTGCCTTCCCTGCGACCCGCCGGGGACCCCGCCGGGCACAGAGCAGCTCTGGAAGGTTTTTGGGGTGCTGGCGGCCAAGGGAGAGACCCAAGGGAAGGTGCTTGGGGCGGGACGGGGCCATTGCGGCAGCTCTGCCGGCCCCTCTTCGCCAGCATCCTCATCACAACGACGGCTCGCTTCCACGTGGAGTGAGAGTAAAAGCAAATAGGGAGGAAAAAAAAAAACCCAAACCAAAATGAAGGTGTTTCCTAACAATATTAGCTAATCCAAAGCAACTGGTTTCCTACCCAGAATTTTTTTTTGGGGGGGGGGAACACATAAAAACCCCGTGCTTTCCAGAGAGGGTGTGCAGAGGTTTCCACTCCCAGGGCCGGGCAGTTGGCAGCACGCAGGATGATTTCCCCAGGCAGGGAAGCCAGGCGCTGGCTGGCCCTCAGGCACCCGGCCCCTCTCACCGTAGCAGGATTTGCCCAGCTCGACGCTGTTAAATATTAAGCCCAAAATTTGGTCTTTGCTTTCCTGCCCGCAGCCTGGCAGCTCAACCTTGGGAGCCCTCCTCTCCTGGCAAGCGACCGAGACCCCCATCTCCCCTCCTGCCCCTGCTCTATCATTTATTTTCCAGTGAAAAATAACCCAGTGCTGATCCAGGGCAAGAGAGAGCACTTCGACAAGTCCAAAAATACGAGGGCCATATTATCTTTAAACCATTAAAAAAAAAATACCCACAGTGAAAGCCCTATTGGGCCAGGAGAAACTCCAGCCAAGTTCCCCAAGTCCGCCCCCCGCTTCAGTTGTATTCCCCTGGAAATCCTCGCAAAGAAAAACACAGGGCATGAAAAAAATTTGGTTTTCATTAAAAACCTCGAATGTGAGGGGTTCTGTAGCTTTCAATGGGGCTTTGATTCCTATAGATGATGGAATGTTTTCAGAACATTTAAAAAATGTTCTCCACCTTTCTATCTTATATCGGCAGAAAACTGCGCTGGCGTTTTTTTCCCCCCGCCCGGGCGATAGAAGTGGTGAGCGCTGAATGCAGACGCAAACCCTTGCCTCTATTTACCTTGAGGTTTCATTTTAAAAATACGATGATATTTTCTTGTGGCTTTGGAACCAGAGGAGATAATCCACGTGGCAGGGAAAAGAAATGTGTGGAAAATGCTGCAGGAATTTTTTTTAAGGGGGATTTTTTCTTTTTTTTTTCATTGAGAGAAAGCCGGATCACTCCACACTTGAAGGCACCCACGTACCTCTCCGAGCACCAGCGTCAGGGAGCTGAGAGGCATTTCCAGCCCTCTAAGTCATCGCTGGCTTCACGGAGATCATTGTCTTTGCCTTATTGCTGTGTTACATCACTGCTCTTGGACGCACTAGCTGGTGGCTTTTCTAAATGCCCCTTTACATGACATCAGCCTTTTATTTTATTTTAATTTTTTTAGTGACTGTAAAGTAGGTTTCTGGCCTTTGCATTTTGGAAGGTGAGGTTTAAAGGGCTGGACTCAGACGGAGCGAGCCAGAGCAAAACACCCCTGCCCATCACACCCACCTCCGCCGGGTGCCAGCGATGCCCGAGAAGCCCCGTGATGCTGCGCTTCTGCGCCGGTGCTGGGCTGGGACGGCGGCGCGTCCCCTCCGGAGCCAGGGCTCATCTCCGCCGAGCGCAGCCCCATTGTGCCGGGCGTCCCCGGGGCCCGGCCGCCCGCATTGTTCTCTGCAAAGAGCTTTTTTCCAGCCATGCAGCCAGCCGGCTCCTCGGGGGCCGTGCCGCGGCGCTGGCTGCGGCCAAGCCGGGCCGTGTCGCAACCCCAGCGTCACCCTCCAGACCTCGCTGGGAGCCGGTGCTTGCCTTCCCCATGCAAATCCCAACCCAGCTGGCATTTCGAGTGGCTTCGTGCTTTCTCTTCCAGTAAAAAAACCTCAACCTTTCATGTACCTTGGCATCTCGGTGCCGCATTAGGGCACGCGGCGGCAGGGAGGAGGTGCGAGCCCAGCCCTGGGCGGCTTGTGCCAAAATGCGGCACCCCGGCACGGGCTGGTTCAACCAGTTGGGCTGGCTGAGCTGTGCCCGCTGCACCCAGACACGCCGCGTTCACCCCTATCTCTGCTTCTTTCCCCCCGCCGCCTCCCTTATGTCAGCTCACCTGCTGGTGTATATTAAAGCCTCATCTCAATTACAAGAGTCATTAGTCACCACCCAAGAAAGGGCCACCCAGTCTGCGGTGGCAGGGTGCCACCACCGGTGCCTGGCCCCGCTGCCCCGCGCCGAGGGATCACCTGCAGCGCTCCCAGCCCGTATTTATCAGTAATTCCTTACAGAGGGATTAGAGGGAGCCGAGGGATTTGAATAAACCCAAGGGAGCCGTACACGCGCCGCCATGGAGGCGAGGGATGCCAAACCCCAAGGATGCCGTCGCTCCAGCCCTGCCGCGCTGACCCGACGCCTTCGGAAAAGCAGCCGCCGGCTGGTTTTGTAGATGCTCCCCGAGTCGGTGGCGGGGTCCGGCCAAGCAGCAGCAGCCCGGAGGGGCTGGCGACGTGGGCTCCACGCCTGGCCACGGGGCTTCGCCTGCCTGCTCTTCTGCAGGCAGGGACAAGCCCGCTCTGCCTGCAGGCAGCTGCTGAGCTGCAGTGTATCAAAAGGGTGGGAAGCATCATGGAGTTAAGGTTTTGCCTTTGCCCCCCGCCCCGGGGTGTCCCTGGGCTCCTCCTGTCCCTGCGCAAGGGGCTGATGGCCCCTGCCCATCCCGGCACCCTGCCCCGGGTGCCGAGGCTGCAAGAGGTGGGGGAGAGCCGGGCTCAGGCGTGCCTGCCTGCCAGAGCTCACGTAGGCAGGAGGTGCCGCCGACCTGGGCTGCCTCCTCTCCGGCGCGGGAGAGGACGGGATGTGTTCCCCGTGCACGGCGGGCAGCGACCGGGAGCCGAAGGCATCGTCAAAAGGAGATGTGGCTGGTCCTCGTTTTAAGATGTGCATGCCGACAGCCCCCTCCCTGCCCCCTGAGAGCCCACAAGCAACAAGCAGCCAAATAAAAGCTACCCAGCTCCTACCTACCACAAGAAATACAAACATAATTAATTTTTTTATATATAATGAACTTTTAATGTGTTACCCTTGCGCTAGGAGTACAGTTACTGCCTCTGCGGCTGTCACTTCGACGCCGCACGTAAAGAGGTTATAAAACACCCTCGTGGAGTATTTACGGATCCAAGGATCCCTGTTAATTAGCACGCAGGGGTGGCCAGGGTTAAGCGCCAAAGACCTCGCACGCGTGCTGGCCAGGCACCATCGCAGCATCCCACTGGCCGGCGGAGGCGGATGCTGATTTGGGCGGCGTTGAGCCCCCCCGGAGGTGGGGAGCCGCAGCTGGGGCATCTCTGAGCCCCATTGGGTCCCTCACATGGCTCCAAACAAGCTGAAATTATTCAAGGCAAACGTCAAAGGCCCCTCTATAAGCCGGCCGAGGGTTGATATGTGCCTTGATGAGCTCTAGCACTTGCCTACAGGGAAAAAAAAAATGCTTATTAGATTAAAACCAAGCCCCTCTTCATGAATCCTCTCCCTTTTCTCCAGCCCAATCATTTTAAAAGGCAGAGGTGGAAAAAAAAAAATAGGATAGCTTTAAAGAGACTTACCCCTTCACAGGAGATACTTCAGCCTTCTGTAACTTTACAAATAAACTTTGCTTTAAAAGTTTAACTTGTGGCACAGTTTTGGCAAATTCAGACCCCTTAAATACACCGTTTCCTGCATTCTTGATTGCTATCTGAAGGCTTGTGAAAATATACAGGTGGATGGAATAAATTTTAACTCCTTGCTCCCCAACCTCACCCTCCGAGTCGGAAAACTGCCGATCTAATGCAGAGCTCAGGGCTGCTCCGGAAGGGACCGACGTTCCCAGCTGGGGACCAAATCTCTCCTCCGGCAGCATGGGGAGATGCTCAAGATGGGCTTAGAGAAAAATAGGAATTGGGCCTAAAGGAAAGGGCTGGAAATCAGGCTCAACCCCAGCTTCCCGCTGCCTACGCTGCAGAAAACCCGAGGACAAACAGGACGGAGAGGACCGAGACTCCCCACTTCACCGGGTGACTTGGTTTGCCTGTCCACAAAATGGCCCCTCGCCGCCGCCAGCAGCCGGAGTCAGTTTAACACACATTTGCAGAAGTCCTGCGAGGCTCTCGCTTCACAATTGCAAAGGAATTTTTATTCTTGGGTTTAAAAAAAAAAAAAAAAAAAAAGAGTAATAATAATAATTTATGGGATGCTGGGCTTGAACCTCTCCCAAGCCCAGGGATGGGGAGGCATCCGCCAGTGCCGGTGGTCCTCCAAGGGCAGAGCTCCGTCCTGTCCTGTCCCCACCGAGCCCCACGGCACGGGAGGGCCCACGGGACCAGCCTGCCCACGGAGCTGCACCAAACCAGGTCCAACTTTGGGACCAGGATTAACTGCCCCGGGAACCATCCGACCCCTTTCTCTGTGAGGCAGAGCTTTGCTCTCCGCGAGATGCTTGCGTTCGAGGTGCTTGCCCCCCACCCTTTGGCTGTGACAAGTGGCCTGGCGGGGTTGTGCCCAGCGAGGTGCCAGCCTGGCTGGGAACCTCCTCCCCTTCTGCCAGCATCAGCACCCTTGGGGCAGCGTGAGGCTCGGACCTATATTTTTACATTTACATTACATTATGTTACATTACAACACACCATATATAAATAATCCTATTATTTCCTAGTTATTTCCTCTCCATCTACCACTCAGACCCTGCCAGGGCTCTTCCAAAACCACGGGGGCTGGTGGCGTTGGCTCCTCTTGGCTCTTGGACCGAACGGGCTGGGGGGGGAGGTCCCCAGCCCACCCAAGGGTGCCCGGGGATGGAGCGGGGGGGAGGGGGGGGACCGCGGTCAGGGCGAGCGATGCTTTGGGGAAGCAGGCGCCACTGGCACGGTTGTCCCGGCACGTTTCCCCGGCACCGTTTCGCTGCTAAAGGAAACAACCCCTGCCCGTACAGCGAGCAGGGAGATTTCAATCATTTAAATAAAAAAAAGAAAGGAATCAAGGAAGCCGTTCCCCGCCCCCGTTCTCCTGGACAAACAGCCTTTCTCAGCCCACATGCAAGAACTAATTTCTTTTTGCCACATCAAGATACTACGGATCTGAATCAGCTGTTTTTACAGGATTAATTTTTTTCTTTTTTTTTCTTTTTTTTTTTTTGCATTTGCATTTGCCAACAAAAGTATTAAGAGGTTCAGCTCTGGAGATGAAAAATGAGCGGCTGGAAGGAAACGCAGCCCGAAGCCCCAGGTGAGGCGTCAGGGGGAATCTGTGCTGCCCAGAGCCGGCGCTTTGGCGAGGAAAAGCCAGGCACTGAAAGTCCAGTTTAATTTCCACCGGAGCAGCCTACACATGCCAGTGATCCCACTGGCCAAAGCTTGTCTAGAAAGCAAAATAAACACAAATAAAATAATAATAATTAAAAAAAAAAACCCAAAACTAAAAATACCAGCCAGGCCTTTTGCTTAAAGGGGACCCCGGGAGCTGCAAAGACAAGGGGTCTCTGGTTTTCTTCTGCGCCACATCCCCACAGTTCAGGCGTGTGGCTGCCCGCTGCCCGCAGCGCAGGCAGGGCAGGGGCAGGCAGGGGATGGACGCGCTCCTTGGCTCCTCAGCAAAGGCAGAAGCCAGCTCTGGCTCTGCAACCGCCTCCCCGCAGGGCTTGGACGAGGCTCTCCCTCCCGGGGTGTGCAAAGGCAGCGCGCAGCCCTCTCCTTCCTATCTGCTTAGGCTGCAGGTTTTTAGGACGAGCTTTTTGCTGCACAACAGCCTCGCTCCGGTGCACGTAAAGGTCCTTTTTAACCTCACATTGGCACAAGGAGCTTTGCAAGAGTCAAAACTTGCTCCTGTTCCCACCCCGCTGCTCTTAGCCCAAAATCAGAGTCTTTTCACTCAATTCGAGGTCTCTCCTCGAGAGCTGCATTTGCTTTCCACGTTACATGGCGGGATGTATTCGGCTACAAGCCATGCACAGGGACCAGGCGTCCACAGCCTGCGGGTGCTGGTCCAAGACACCAGCTCAGCCCCTGCCCCAAAAAGCCACCATTTGATGCCCATGAGATACCGGTCACTTGGCCCTGCCTCTCCCTCCCGGGTCAGCTGGGCTTTGGCGAGCTCGGTACAATAACGTTCGGGTTGCCAAAACCACAAGGGAAACAAACAGCTGTTTAGAAAAAGAAAAAAAAGCAGGGGGAGAACTAAAAAAAAAAAAAGTCGCAGCGCTGTTCCCTTGGTGGGGGCCAAATCCAAGCCAGCGTTGTCCCTGTACAAGGAACCGACCTTGGGTCTGGCCCAAGCAGGAGAAGGAAATTCCAGCCCCTCTGTGCTCGTTGCCACCGCAGGAAGATGCTGAAGGTGCCCAGAAAGATGCTGGTAAGAAATGTGCTGTGCAGGGTCTCGGCTGAGCAGGAAGGACGCATCCATACCGGGACGGCGGAGCTGGGTCCAGCCTTTTTGTCTTTTTTTCTCTTTTCTCCCCGCACGCCCAGACGGCGGCCTTGGCCTTGCTTGAACGCACGGACGGAAACACTGACAGGACCTAGACGTCTGCATCTGTCAGCCAAGGCATTGCTGCGGGACGGACGTGTGTCGTGGAGGTCCAAACAACCTTTCGAGAGGAGCAGAAACATCCAAACCTCCCACGGGAGTGTGAGCGAAGCCGGCAGGGATGTGGAGTCGGGAGCAGGGATCCTCTCTGAACCACAGTGGCTTTGCTGGTCCCCTTGACTCCAGGGCCACCAGCCTCACAGAGAAGCCATTTCCCGGCGTGCAGAGACCCGGGACAGCTGGTGAGGGAGGGGATTACTCATCTCCGCAGGGTTTGTGGCTCCCAGGGGAGGAAGGCTTGTTTCCCTCCCCTGCCCCAGCCTCCCCTCCCACCAGGGATGGATTTTTGCCTTGCAGAGACCAGCTGGAACCTCGCTGAGTCAGGCAGGCGGGATGCGGCCAGTTCCCATGGCTTTGGCACGGAGGGAGCCGGCAGAGCGTCGCGGTCAAACAGAGCTTTGCTGAGATGGGCAAGGGCTTGCAACGTGCACGAGCCCACGCTGGGTCTTTCCCAGCAAGGTAGCGCCAGCTTCACTGACCGAGGCAGACAGCAGCTCCAAGCTGATGGGCATATCCACATCGAGTGAGAATTATGACAGCGACGGGAGGCTGGACAAGCCGCTCGGGTGCAGGCACTGCACTGAAGCTGGGGACATGGAGCCCACCCTGAGCATCACCACCCTCGGGGTGCTGCAGGGAGCCCGACATCTCCCTGTCGGTGCCCACCCATCGCCTCCCCGCAAGGGACGACGGCACGGGGCAGAGAGGGGGCACACGCTGCCGGTGAACCCTCGCCCCGCTCCAGCCTAGCAGGGCCATTAACAGGAGCCGAACAAGGCTCCTGGCTCACCCTGTTTCCCCAAGAAGGGCCTAAAGCACTTGGGTATCGGGGCCAGAGAAAGCCCCGCTGCTCTGCAGCTCAGCAAAAGGACCTCGGCTGCCTCCCACCCACCTCGGGCACCTCTTTAACTGAGGTGACAAGGACTCGGCTTTCCCACCCACTCCAAAAGAGCAGCGCAGGATTTGGCTCAGGCAAGGGCTGACCCCTCCCATGGCTGGAAAAAAGCTGGTGGGACCTTCCCGGGATGCGCAGGGCTTGTGGTGCCCGTCGGCCCAGCCTCTGGGAGCGGAGGAGATGCTGGCCTCAAGCGGCGAGAGCTGGCACGGTGTAGATGAAAGCGCCCGAGAGTGTTTTGAAGTGACGGACAAGACAAAGGGAGAGGATGAGCAGACACAAACCTGCCCCAGATCGGCTGTGCTGGGGCTGGGGTGAGGACGGGGAAGGTGCACGCTCGGATCTGAGCTCTGCCCCAGATTTATGGAATGACCTCAGGCAACTGCTTTCATCTCACCCCGTCTCTGCAAAACTGGGTTAAACGCTCCCCTCTTTCCTCCTTGTTTGTTTAGATGGTGAGTGGGCTGGAGCACGGGCTGTCACCCAGGTCCTCGCAGGGCCGGTGCCAAGGCTGAGCCGCTCCAGGTCCCGTTTCACCCGGTAGCCACTGGGCTCGAGCATCCCAGCACACCACATCACCGCACAGCTCTGAGAACATCCCCCCAAAACCCCTGTTTCCTTTAAAAAAGGGTAGAAACACAGAACTGATTCTGACTCTGACTTTTCAGCAGGGGGAGGAAATCTGGGCATCAAAGGGGAGCTCCTCCTCTCCTTTGCTAAACATCTGCCCCCTCCTCACGCCACCTCCAAGGAATGGAGAAGAAGATGCGGAGCCCCTCCGGCCACGTCAGGGAGCACGACAAGGAGCCGGGGGCAGGAGCGGTTCCATTTGGGCCCAAACCCCAGGGGCTTACACCTGGGGGTTCACACTTGCATCCCCGCTCCCCACCAGCCATGCTTCACCCATCTCCATCTCCCGGCGCAGGGACCCGGCTCTCCCCGACACCCCGCTGGGGTCTGCCAGGACAAGAGGAAAGCGCAGCCCGTCTCGCCCCGCGCTCCGCCGCGGCCCGGGAAGGGGACCCGGCTTATTAGCACAGGCACTGGAGGGGAGAGAGGAAGAAAAAAGGAACTGAACCAAAAACCACACACTGCTGGTTTATGGGAACGGTTTGCGTTGACCACAGGAAATAACACACACGTCCGGGCAGCCCTCCCCTGCCAGCCTCTGCAGGGCCACGAGCACCGCGCAGGCAGCGCTCGGGCAGGAGCCCCTGGGGTCACAGCCCAGCCCGCGGCCGAGGACGCGGCCCAGTTGGCGCCATCGAGGAAAGGCACGGCGGGAAGGCAGGAGGGATGCGCCGACCCCAACGCCACGGCTTCAGCGGCACCCGTGTACACCCGGCCGTGGAGCATCCCCGTTCTCTCCTCTCTCCAACAACGCGGCGCCAGAGCTGCCAAGGTGTTTTGGCATCCCCTCTGCGCACAACAAAATTCAGCAAGACTTTTTCTACGTGGAGAAGCCCCTACCCGCTCCCAGCATGGTTTGAGAGCCGTGGTGAAGCATCACGGCTGGCTTGGGCAGACACATTAGCCGGTGGCCGGGGAGCAGCGTGGTCCCCCGCCGTCCCCCCTCACTGCCGTCGGCCGCGCAGCCCGGCTCAGCCCGGCGATCTGGTCTGCCTGGGCCGGACCCATCGCCCACCTGAGTCACTGAGCGACTGCACCGTCCCCAACTCTCAGGGAAAGTGGGAGGCGAGAGCTGCGGCCAGCAGTGGCGGGGAGCACGGGCCAAACTCCCCAGGCCCACGGCCGGTCACGGGGCAGCGCGAGCGGATTGTGCAATAACACCCCGGAACCAGCCCGGCTTTGAAATGCAAAGGCAGAGAGATCTGTTACGTTCAGGTAGTGCTATTGTGGTCTAAGGCAAACAAAGTACACAATATAAATTGGCTGCAATTGCTAATCAACGAGCAGATTCAGACCAAGAGGCATCTCGCATGTAAATCAGATTTACCGCTAATTAAATGCACAAAGAAGATTTTTCCAGGCATCCAAGGTTGCTTCTGCAGAGTCTGAACACCCACACACGCACACACCCAGCGCCTCTGCAAAACGACGACTTTTTTTGCGCACAAAGCAGTTCATTTCCATGCGCGTGGATTGGGCAGCGCTGCTGTTCCCATGTTCCCTTCCCTGCGCCCACCAAGGGCACGCGTGCTCACGGGCTGCGTGGTGGCAGCACCCTGACCCGCCGCCGGCTCTTGGGTCTCCCAGGTTTCACCCCCATGTCCATCTCAGGGTGTCTGGATGGGAAAGAGAGAGCGATGGGACAATTTCAGCCCATTTCCAGGGCTGGCAGAGCTGGGTGAGGTCTTGAGGTGTCAGGCTTCTGCAGGTTTGGGGAAAACAGCTAGCTTGAGGGAAGGGACCCAGGAGGTCCCATCTCCAAGAGGAACACTGAGGTCCAGCCACTTGCTCCGGCCAGCCGGCACACGTACCACAAGGCGCTCGTGCCAACGGCTGTAGGAGAAAGTCATCCGCCGGCATGAGGACACGTCACTGGTGATGCTCCGTGAGCCAGACCAGGGATTGCTCCGCACCAGGTGCTCGGGGTCAGCATCCGACCCGGTCGGTGTTTGCCGCACACCAGAGCAAGTGCTGGAGGAGCGTTAGGAGATCGGAGTCTTTTTCTTCCCAACCGGCTTCGGGGCTGCCGCCAGCTGATAGCAGCCAGGAGCCGACCCAGCCCCAGCACCCCGCTCCCAGCACGAGAGCAGGCAGGAGCGGAGAAGGATGAGCCCCTCTGTGCAGCCTGCTCCGTGCTCCGCTTGGGAGGCTGCCTGCAAGCTAGGCGGGATGATCTGGAGGAAGGAAAGTTTAGGGTCAACGTGCAGTTCCCTGCAGTGTGCTGTCATCCACGCGGGTCTGCGAGGCAGCCAGCCTGCAGGACAGAACGGTGAGCGCTGCCTTTAATGGGTGGTGAATACAAATCATCTGTTAAACTTACCTGAAACTATGGTGACTTCAGAGTGAGGAGGAGGAGAGGGTGATGAAACCGGGCTGACCTTTTCCTAGATCTTCTGGAGCGGTTTTACCGGCAGAGCCCCACGTCGCCACTTCGCCGACTGGACGGGCAGGATGGGGCGGTCAACCTGGGACAACGCACGGAGAGGCAGCACAGCCCGGGACGTCACAACCTGCTCGCCCTGGTCACACGTGCAGAGCGTGAACCCCCAGCGCTCCCAGCAATGCTGAGCAGCTCGGGGCCACCCACACCCCAAAATCCCACTGCCTCTGCCCCGGGGGGGATGAAGACTCCCGTTCCTTCGAGGCACAGGGTCAGCCCTGAGCATTACCTGCGCTCGCAAGCAGGGCTTTAATCCAAGCTAGCTGGCGTGCCTGCGAGGAGTCATCCCACCACGAGGACGTCGTCACACGCCGGCCCCCGTGCAGGACACGTTTGGGATGCATTATAGCGGGGGCTGTCAGCACCAGGCAGCGAACACTTCAAGGCCCAGAGCCATGGACAGACACATTCCTGCTGGTTTGTGACACAGCAGAACCCTGCATACATGTCATGTGCAATTAAGGGAACGATCAAACGTTATGTCGAGGCAGCGGGAGGATTAAACTCCTAATCCAGAGCAGTGCTAATGCTCGAGAGGCTCTGGCAGCAAGGCTGCAAACCCATGGAGCGGGAGCTTTGCCACATGGAGCAGTTTAACGGGGAAACCAGCATCAGTGCTGAGGGCGGGAAGGTTCAGAGAGCAGCCAGGCAAGCTCACGGGGACGCTGGGAGCGACCGGGCTGCAGGCAACAGCTGGCAGCTTCTTGTCCCCAATGGTGGGAGAGGCTGTAGCAAGGGGAGGGCTCGGCTAGACCCGCTGCTCCTCATGCTCTGCCCTGATCACCCGCTCTGGCCCCTCACAGCAGCAGAGCAGAGGAGAGGGCACAGGAATAGCCCCCAAATCTTACGCGCAGGCTGTCCCCCGCAGCAGAGCTCACCCACAGCTCTTTCCTCCGCCATCGGGGCGGCCAAGGGGAGACCACAGCATCTCCAAACCAGCCCCTTCCACCTCCTCCCAGAACAGTCAGACCTCCCCGTCTCCATCCCCAAACACAAACCTCCCCTTTGCAACGGTGGCTGCTCACAGCCTGCCCGTATGTCACAGCCGTGCCACGCATGAGCCACGTATCCAGGGCTGCCCAGTCCCCCACGGACACAAGGACGGGCACGGAGGCTGCGGGCACTTCTGAAAGCAGGCGCTGGAGGGTGGCAGAGGGAAACAAAGCCCTTGCACAAGAGGGCAGGGGGCTGCTGGGGCTCGGCAGGACAGCTGTGGGAGTCATCCCACCCTGCACGGTGACGGCGAGAGGTGGGAGGGACAATCCGGCATTTAATAGCCGAGTTTCAGAGCCCACCCCGCCCAAGGGAGATGGAGGGGGACGGCCGGGCGGCAGACACTGCCATGTTTCACAACTGCAAATGGCTCGCGCTCCCCCCGCCACCACCCACATTTGGGGCGTGTTTGAAATATCTAGATGTCGACTTTGTATCTCCTGCTCATCTCCAGTTGAAGCATTCCTTCTTGTTTACTGGTCCTCTCCCAGTCACAGGATCCCAGTCGAGGGAAGGAGCCTTCATTTCCTAGTGACATCTTGCATTCATTAGGACATGTTGTTATTGACTTACAAGGCTGCTAATTCTCAAGGTCCAATTTAGCCCTCAAAACCACTAACATGTGTGCTGGGGAGTTGCTACATCCCTGCGATCAGCCAAGCGTGCTAGGCAATGCAGCAAAGCCGGGCACAAAGGAAGCCCCAAGTTTAAAGCCGCCTTCTCCATCACCTTGGTGGGGTGGAAATTTGGGTCCTCTCTGCTGGTGCTCAGGAACTTCAGCCCTAAAGGGCAGCTGCACCTGGTGCAGCGATGGCTCTGCAGGAGACAGGGCCGGCAGACAAACTCAAATATTTGCCCGCTGCAAGTGGAAGCAAAAGTCGATGGAAAGCGGCTGTGGTGCCAGGGGAGATGCCATGAGGCGATGGGGACACCTGGTCCCCCACACCAGCACCGCTGTGGGGTCACGGGAACAGCCCGCGTGGCTGCAGTCACAGGGGAGATGCAGGCAGCCCCCCCACCCCCCGAATTAAAAGCAGAGCATGAACCTTTGGGGTGGGAGGATAAACCCTGGCTCCCAGGGCCGATCCGCCCACCCGCCGTGCACCACGAGACAGCGCTGTCAGACGCCGTCTTAAGAGCAAATTCAAGTGGTTTGAGAAGTTGCCTCAGCCATGGATGAACTGCAACAACTGACCACAGATGGGCTCCTTGTCTGGGCCCAGCATTAAGTAAAACAGGTTTGCTTAACTCCCCATCTCGGGGTATTTCTCCCTACCTCTGGTACCAAGGGAGCCAACGGGGAGGGGCAGGTTCCCGAACTGCCTCCTAGCAGCCCCACTGACTATATATAGTGAGCCCAAGCTCTTAATTTAAGCCCCTCGGGGCACTGACTCAGGAACAGAGGTGGATTAAAGTCGGGTGGCTGAAGCAATTACAGCCCCCAGCTGCCTGCCCCACCCCGGCCGGGAAGCTGCAGCCCCCACAGCGGCGATGGCTGAACCACACTTGAAGCAACGCCTGAACCGCCGTGTTTACAGGCTGGTGAATGAAAGCGGCGCTGGGTTCCTCCGGCGAGCCAGCCTGCGAACCGCCGGATCCACAGGCTCCACGGCGCGATGGCTGGCTGATTGCGCCGGCGGGCGACGGGGTTTGCAGCCCCCGGGTACTGCCGGCGCGGGAGGAGGCGGCGAGGCCGGTGGGGATGCAGCTGATGCACCTGCAGAAGGCCCCCTCTTGGAAATGACCTCTTGGCTGTACAAAAGGTGGTCACAGCCTTGAGATCACTTTTTCGTTGGCCAACAAGAAGCTGAGACCCTACACAAAGCTAAAGGAAAAAGAAGCAGAATTGAATCTAAGGCCTCTGGTCCATCACTGAGCTGGTAAAAACCACACCCCCCCACTCATCACCTTCCCTTCCTTCCCCCAGTTTTTGCAGGTCTGGATGGCACCCCGGGGCAGGACCCCCCCTTCCCTGGGTGGCTGTAGGCTGGTGTGGGACCAGGAGCTGGGGCCTCCCAGCATGGGGGTGTCAGGGGTCACACAGGATGGCTGAAAGTCCATCAGACAGGGATGGCAAACCCGCTTCTCCAAGGTTGAGGTGCTGCAAAGATCTTGTTTGGGGTCACCTGGAAAAGGAGAGCTCCCAAAAAACATCCACCCTGCAAAGGCGGTTTTGGGTGCCAGCTGGCTGAGTCTGCAGGGACGGTGCCTGATGCGGGGCCGATGGCATCATCTCCCGTGACCCTGCTGCGGGCTGGCTCAGACAGCCCTCGTTTCCAAGCTGAGCCTGTCCCAGCACACATCAGACGAGCAAAACCCGTACGATTATCGCCACCTTTCCAGGCAGTTCCTCGAGCGGAGCAGAGGAATAAATGATGGCAGCCAGGAATCACATTAGACCCCTGAGCTGTTTACACAAGGCACAGAAGCAGGAACGCTGCCTGGCCATATAAATATCCTCGCACACATACAGGAGCTGCTCAAGTCACTCAAGCACAGAGATAACAGCTCTGCCATGGGTCCAAATTGCCACGTTAACGAGAAGAGCCCTGGGATTTGCATCCTGAGATCAAGCTGTGATGCAAACTAGCACTCCATTGGGAAGTGAACGGGATGGAGGCAAGCGCCTCCCGGGAAACAGCAGAAGATCTTTAGCACCCAACGGGCTAACACGTCCCCAGGGCACAGTGCAGAACCAGGAGGTGCTCCTGGCCTGCAAGGAGTCAGAACATCTTCGTGTGCTGCTACACCCAAGCTAACCCGCGCTGGCTGTAGGCGATACGACTGCATCGCTGCCCTGAGCGCTGCTTCAGGCCGCACGTCCTCGGGCAGCGAAGGAAGGGGGACCACTTTGCTTCAAGCAGGCTGCACCCTGGGGACGGGCTCCTTGGACAGCAAGGCTGACGGAAACTGGTGGGGTGCTGAGGTCCCTTCGGAAACCAGACTCCTCAAGTATTTTGGGAAGGGCTGAGAGCCTCTCGAAGAGCCCATTGATTGCCAGGACCAAGTCCCGGGAAACCCAGCCTTGGGCTTCTTTGAAAAATTGATTCTCAGGTCATGGCTAAGAGGGACTTGAATTCATTACCATATATTTAAAAAATGCAGATGAAGAGGAGCCTGGGCAGGACAGATACACCTCACTACAGGCAGGCTTAAGGCAACTTGTAATTAAAGGGTTCAACTAATTCTTCTCAGGTTCAGGTCATCACTTAACTGCCCGTCAGAGGACTTCGTCCTCAGAAGAAGCTGACCCCAGCCACTGCTCTTGGAATGGCTGTTGAGTACACAGGTGACACCAGACAGATCCAGTGAACCACCTGCTGATTAACACCGGGATGGGACATGCCACCACTGGGCTGGTGACCATAAAAGACGGGGTTCAGCCAGGTTGAATAACCAAAAAGCTCCTTTTTGGCACTAGAAATCTACATCTCGCCATTGGAAAAGCAACCCCAAAAGTCTTCAGTAAGCAACACGCGCCTCCAAACGCAGGAGCCCAACTGCACGCAGAGGCCGAGCTCTTCACAAAGTGCTGTGCATCTTCAGAGGGCCACGAGAGACAGGAGACGGTCTTCCCAACACACGGCCATCCCTGGACAAAGCTGAACAGCACCAAATTGTTTTAAGGCCTCTAAAACAGCAGCTGAGAAATCCAAGTGGATCATTTCCTACTGGACATATTTGGGAATGTATTTATTTTATATCTCGTGAAAAAATTCCAGGATGTAAGTGAGAAGCCAAGAAAGGAAAAAAAAAAAAGAGGGGAGGGGGAAAAGAAAGAAAACAAATTTGAACCGGGAATGTTTTACGTGCAGTATTAAATCTCCAGCACACAATGAATCATGCAGTTCTTGGTCTAACAAGGAGGACTCCAGAAAGTCTGTAGTATGAAGGAGTCACTGGAGACTCTAAGAAATATGACAAGCTTGGTCCAAAGTGCACAAAAGAAGGTTTTTTTAGTAAAGGAAAAAGGAAAGAAAAAATCTAATGGTAAGAAAAAAAACCCTCTGAAATTACAGTCCTACAACAGCTTCATTTGTATAATCCTTCTCATACTCCGAAGCTGTTTTGCAGTGCTCAACGAGACCAGGAGTAGATGACAAAACGCAACAAAAGCAATACGTATGTGAACTTCTGTTCCAGATCCAAAACGCGTGTTTACGGTGGGACAAGCGCACAGGCGAGTGAATGCACTCACAAGCGCGTATGTGCATACAAATCACAGAGAAACAGGGCTGGAGCCCAAGGAGCCGCCAAACCTGTTCCCTCGCCCAAGGCACGCTGGTGTTTACACAGACAAACATCTGTCTGCAGCGCTTTAACACGTCCTTCACCCCCAGTGGTGGCGGTTCCCCAGCCTGCCCAGACGATGGGAGATTTTTCCTAACATCTAACCTGAATCTGCACCTTTTGTTTCCTCTCCCCCAGACAGCAGTCCCCCGCTTCGGCTCCCATCTGCATGGAGGAGATTTGTGCCTCTTCCCGGTCCTTGTTTCTCTAGACGATGCACCCTTTCCCTTCATGCATCCTGCTCGAGGCTCTCAGTCTCTCCTCTCTTCTGTGAAATTCCAGAAATAGCCACTTACCTCTGAGGTTTGACCTTGCAGCCTCCAGCCCTGACTTCCCAGCTTGGGGCAGACGTACAGAGGACAGGACAGCACGAGGCAGAGAAAACCCTGGGGAAAGCCTCCGCTCTCCCGAAGCTCTGGCACAGCCTCTGACATCTCTTCCAATGCTCAGTTTGAGCTGGGCAAGGCAGGAGTCACGTTCCTCTCTTTAGGGCTGCAGATCCTAATGGATGGATCTGAAGGAAGATCCGATGCGGTTGTGAGACGGAGCTGGGTCTGGAAAGAGGGCATACGCCTTCAGCCAAAAGCTCTCCAAGACCTAAGGTGCTCAAGAGGTCCAGCAGCTATGCTAAGCACGCACAAAAAAGAGCTGCCTCCAGCACTTGCAAAGCCAGCAGAAGCCAGCGCGGGGGACAGGCCACCAGATCTGAGACCCCCGACCATGGTTCCACCAAGGCTCCCTACTGTCCTACAGAGACGTTGCTTTATCCGCTACCCAAATGCAGCTACTCCTGCCCCACAGCACAGCATCACTTTCCCATTCCTGAGGCAGGAAGCAAGGAGGCATGTTTATGTCCAAACCTGCCCAGACCACTGCCACCCAGCTCAGGACCTGGCTGCCCCTTTGCTCGCCAGAGCAAAACCACGGGATCTGCAACAGCAACAGGCAACTGCACGTCTTGCAAAGAGAAATCCCTCCTGCCAGGGGCTGCGTGCATGCTGGGGGGCGGGGGGGGGGCTCATTTCCCTTTGTGCCCAAGACAAGGAGCAGCCAAACTCCACGAGGAGCTTGCCCACACATCGACTCTCCAGGGCGAGCCCAAAACCTCTGGCCTCCCTTAGTCAAAAGCAGCAATGTCAACAGAGGAATGTCTCGCCTTGCCCAGTTGCACCAAGCTCCAACTGGAGCGATTAATCTTTATAACACGTGGAAGGAGGAATGCACAAGTCAGCAAGTGAGCGGGGCAGGTGGAGGAGTCTCCGGGAAGGGGGGGAGCTGCCTTTCTTCCTTTTTTTTTTTGGTAGAACAACAGGCTGCAGGAAGCAAAAGATCAACCTGTCAGCTTGGCTCAGCCCAGTGATCAGTCTTGCACTTCACAAGCAGTGAAACGCTTTGTGGTTTTGCTCCATTACCACCATCGCAGGGCCTTGCTGGGGAGCTCGCTTGCTTCTCGAAGCAACTTTGATGCAGGATGGATACCATAAAAAAATGGGGGAGGGGCAGAAAGCTTACCCCATGGGCATGCACAAGCACAGCAAACTCGTTCCTTGGCCTTTCATCTGCCTTAATAACATGCTTTCTGTGGCATCTATAGAAACCTGCTAATAGCAAAGAATATGAACTCGTCTAAAACGTGAATCCAACTTCTCCGCCTATTAATGGGTGCGACGGAGCCCAGGAAGAACAAAGTGAGGACAGTTACCCAGCTGGAGAGCAGCAGAGTCTTTGAGCATCTCCTGGGTTACCAACAGCATCCCACATCGTTTAAGCTCTCCTTGCTTTATTAGGTGGGAAATGGGAAGAATTATTGCTTTGATAACACCTGAGGTGCCCAGCTCCTGGGAAACTCCTGGACCTTCACCACGGGAATTTCCTACACACCTGAGAGGAAAACCTGGTATCCCAAATCATCACTGGGGCCAGAGCAAAGAGCATCGGCAGCAACCACTGCCTCATGGGCTAGCAAGGCGAGCGCCGTCCCAAACCAAGTTCTTACCGTCCCCCTCCCCCCCCCCCACCACCACTACCACCCCCCCCCGGGACATGACACTAGAGGGCACCATCAACATCCAGCATTGGAACAGATTCAAGGGCTTGATAGACTACTCGTCCTTGGTTTTGCCAAACTCGCCATGTCAGATAATTCTGTATTGCCATAGACAGGGCTAATTCAGCATTAAGATAGAAAAATGTATTTCTGCACAGAAGAGGCTCCCACATGGCCCTTGTCAGGTGGAGGAGGCAGCAAGGGCTTGTCGTGCCGTACCAGGCACCAGCTCAAGAAAGCTGGGTTTAATACCTGTCCCATCTATTGCCAGGAAAACAGGGACATGATACCTTCAGATCTCCCTGTTACAGTCTTCCTAGAAGGGTTGACAAGTGCTATGGGAGAGATCACGGAGTGGGAAGTACTTTTCTCCACTGACTCTAAAGCCTCACTGCACACCTGCAGTGGGGACCTTCTTTGCTTCAGAGCTCCAGCAACCCAGTTTCCCATAACAACCACAATCATTGTCATTAGTGACTAAAGTGGCATAAAAGCCACATCCTCTGGGCAGGACAGGAGCCCAGTAGCAGAGGTCACTTCAGGAGCCTAAATTCAGCTCTGCTAATTAGAACTGGGCATTGCGCAGACAGCACACAGCAAGAGGAACCACCCAAGTATCCAACCATGCTTCGGGATCCTCAGTGGGGATCCATTAGGGATGGGCCAAGGAAATGCCTTGTGGGAAAGAGGTGGTCTTAAAATGCCGTAACAAGAGGCGCTTGTCCCACTGGCCTGCTTGGTAGGCTTTGGAGAAAGGCATCACACAGCCTTCAGCTCCCCAGGGTCCTTCAAAAACTATCCTGCACCCAGAGCTGTGTTTTGTCCAGGCTACAGAGCTGGCTTAGTGGTTTGTGGCATTTTGAGAATGGGGACTCCTTGCAAAGAACCACTCATCCATTTCCAGTGTTCTTCACTTTTTGGATGAGCAGGGATCTGAAAAACACCAAAAGCACAAAAAAAAAACACCAAGAAGAGTCCTGATGTGCATCTGTGGTTGTCCCTGATCTGCATCCTCAGAAGTGCTAGACACAGGTCAGCGCGTTGGAGATGTGGCACAGACCCTAGACTATGGGCACAAACGGTTCTCTAAGTCAAGCCCAAATGCACTCACACTGTTAAAACGGGGTCAGAACAGAGCATTATGGCTGTTTCATTTCCTCTGTTCTCTGCTTCTCCAGAAGTCAAACATTCCCCAGTGTCTCTGTATTCTCCCCTCTGGACCACTAAGGAAAAGCAGCGGGGTGTTGCAGGAGAGCGGCAAGAGCCAGCAAACCCGGGAGAGGGGGGGAAAGGTGCAGCCTCAGAGGTGGCCCCCGACTTGGGCAGGAGCTGGGCCACCCTCCTGCTCCCCGGGAGCTGCCGGGGAGATTCCCTGAGCTGAGGCTGACCTCCACAGGCCAGCTGGATCATAACAGCCCTGCACTCCTCGGGACCAGGAGCACCAGGCAACTATTCCCAAACGGTGAAAACAGAAATAGGGCCCTTTCCCCACCAAAACGGATGCAGTGTTACCAAAGCAGTGGGCATCTGTGGGATCTGGGACCGCCTGCCTCCTGCCCCAGCACGGATGGCTCCGTAGGGGAGCTGCCAGCTCAGGACACAGGAGCTCGTGGGCTTGTTTCTCCTCTCTGTCTTCCTGATACACCCAGGGCTTCTTCCTGTGCACCTCCCCTACCGCTGCCTTCCCTTATAACCTCTTAATTTCTGGAACAAGAGACAGGTTTACTACAGAAATAGAAGGTTCACAGCAATTCGTTAAGCTGTTGGTCTAACAGGGCTTTCCAGGGCCCCGAGGACCCCTTTTGCACACAGAAGACCAAGCAGTACTTCAGGGCGAGGAGCAGACCCGGGAGCCCCGGTTCCCCAAGATACACATCATCTGCTCAGAACAGGCAAGGACTGCTTGCACCTTCGCACTAATGCAGCGCCCAGAAGGGCTTATCGTATCTCCAGCTAATCAGTAGGGCAAGCAAACACTGAGGACTTAGTTTTCAGCTCAAAAAGAAAGAAAGATCTCATTGGTGTAGGTATTGAGGCCTCCTTTTCCAAGAAGGTCTGAGCGAGCAATGCGTACGCCCTGACAAAGAGGGAGGTTATTCCTGGAGGGCAACAGCAGCTCCGAAGCCTCCTGCCTTACTGAGGTTTTCACTAACAGCTGCTGATCTGAATTCCTAGACACAGCATTTGCCTCCTCAAAGCTTTGGGTTTGTCTGGGTGTTAGCGCCAAATCCAAGAGCTTTCCGGCATCCAAGCGGATCTGCTTTGCCCTCCGCACACACCAGCAGCCACCAGCTTCCCCACGGCACAGCATGTGGTGGGAGAGGAAAAGTGTGGCCCCAAGGAGCACTGCGTGGCCGGAGCAGTGGGCAATTACCCCACAGAAGGGCAGTTTTAAGTTGGCGATGCTGGGGAGGACTTCAGAGCAAGAAAATCAAAAGGAGAATTATTCACAGACTCATTTTAATGCCTGGAGGAGAGCGAGCAGAGCAAAGCAAATGAAACTGGCAGGACTGAGCGAGTGGTTTGCAGGTCTGAGACATTTATATGAGGACACTGGCCAGATGTGACATGAGCTACCTCCACCCCACACCACTGCTTTCCCTCTGAGCCCAGCTCAGATCCTGACCAAGCCCTTCGGGTCTTGCTGGGCCCCGTGTTCCAGCACCAATGCTGTGACAGGTTCCTTCACAACTACCCAAAGTTGTTTCACTGAGATGGTAACAACTTTCCTTCGGAGGGCTTAAAAGCAGCTGCGTCCACAGCGCAACATTCAGCATCCCGAGACGCAGGTTTTCTTTCTCCCACTGCCACTACAGGTGGGAACTTTGGGAAAAAACAATGCCGATGGGAAAACAGAGCCTCTGACACGGAGAGGGTAAAGACCTTCTGACTGTTCTACCGCAATGCCATCGGCCCTCTCATGTGGGTAGCTGGACTTTCTGCCCCCCAGACCCATCACTTCTTCCTGTCCTGCTGCAAGAAAGAGGAGACTTGCTAGACTAGTGCTGTGAAGAAGACATGAGAAAAAAAGTCTCCCATGAAAAGAATCATTCAGGAACGCGCCTGGCAGACAATTTGATGTACCGACACATTCTGCAGAGCCAAGTGTTTATACTGAAGTGAACTCTGTACAGATAGGCACTCTAGGCTGGGCAGAGATCAGGATCACAGCAAGGGTGTAAATAAAATTATGAGTGTAACATTGATTCCAGTTTGCCCACTAACAACGTTCCCATTCACTCCAGGAAACATTCCCAGGAATCCCTCCTGTTTGCTGTCTGGCAATTCAGGCTGCGTTTTTCTCCTCTGTTGAACCAACACTCCTGATAAAGCAGGCAGCCTTCCGGCTACTGTCTCAATGTAAAGTTACAAAGAGACCTCGCCTTTCGTAGCCTGTTCCAACCAGACCGTGCGGCCAAAGCAGGGATCCTGAGGAATCAGGACTCCCAGATTCCTTCTCGGCCCTTCTGCAAACTCCGGGAGAGGCACTCCACCCTCTGCATGCAACAGGGGGCCCTGACATGTGCCCGCGCTCCACTGAAACGGGTGCATTTATAAGCTCAGCTCCCCGCGGACGTGATAAGATCAATCCTTAGAAGCAGTGTAACCACAGCAGGAGAGCACTGCAGCTGGGTTGTTTAACCTATATACAGCACCCCAGATAGAGCTTTACCCCTTTGGGTCAGGTCAGAGCTGGGGATCTCTCCTCCAGGCTGCGCTGCACGATGTAGACATGCACTGGGTGACTCACACAAGGGCACCCAGAGAGTCAGCAGCAGAGCCAGCTACTGTGCCCAAAAGCGAGTAACCTGGAGGGACCCCCAACGAAGCTGTGAAGCTCAGCTATTCTTGAGAACCAGTCACAACTTGCCTCGGTTTCAAGGCCTTCTCTTATCTTTTGCAGCAACTCGGGCTCATTGTGAAATCTTACCACTGGAGATGTTAACAGCCAGGATTTATGGCTTCTGTAGTTTCCCTTTAATAGCTTCAGCTGGGGAAGCGCTGGCGAAAGATGAAAGATGCTGGTATGGGATGGATGTCAGGAGACGACTTCAAAGACTTCCAATACATTGAGTCGTGTTATGATACTCAGGATCCTTCTCTTACAACCATCCAACACTTTCAGGAGCCTCTCCCTCCTTAAGCACAGGCTTAACCATTTGGACCCACAGTCAAGCACCTGCATCTCGGCTCTCAAGGCTCACAGGCAGGATTCTGCCCTGAGGAGCCCCCGTTCAGTTGCTCCCAGCAAGTTTCTCATCACCTACAGCACATTACACGGCAGTACCTTTCTCCTCACTCCAGACTTCCCCAGATCCTTCACTCCCAAAGACGCTATGAAGTGCCAGCTGGCTCAGACCAGTGCAGTAGCCACTGCAAAATCCAGTTTGCAGCAGGAAGTTTCACGGGAAAGCTAAGCAAGTTCTGCTGTAACGAGTAACTAGCCATAAGGAAAGTCTCGTCTAGAGGGGAAGGACAGAGCGAGCCGAGAAGGGATTTTGCACACTAGTATCTATGGATTGCATTGCCCTGTGGGCTAGTCACACTGTGAGAAAGTTTGCTCATGTGCATCTTTCACTGTCCACTGGTACAAAAGGATCTTGGACTAACTGAACTGGTCTGTCACACACCATGCCTGGAGGGCAGGTAGCTGGGACCCAGGGACAATCTGCATCCTGTGAGCTGCCTCCAAGTGTGCCAAATTTCTCTCCTCAAGGAATCTAACAGAGAATAATTTACTCAATGGTCAGAGCAGCATTATTTCACACTCCTTGCCATGGCAAGTTTTACTGCATAGCTGATTCTGGCTCAAAGTCCACAAAACGCTCTGAAATTAGTTAGACCCCCTTGAAGAAAGCTCATACTGAACACTTCAAATCCACCAGCCCCTTGCATGATGCCTGCAGTAAATGCGCATGTACTCTTGTATATCTGATTCTTAGGCGAGTGGGTGCAGCAAGACAAAGAGCCAACCACTGCTTTAAAAAAAACCAAAACAAAACAAACTACAGGAACTCCCAGTCCCTATAAGAAATATTGCCTGAGGAAATTAAAACTAAGAAGTAGCTGAAGCAGCATATGCCTGCCCACATCTTAAACCCACATACACAAGCAGGAGCTGTAAAAACTCTCTGCATTTTCCTACCCTATGTCCTTGCATGGTGCATCCTGGCTTTACACGCTCGTTTGTCACAGACAATGCCACCCGGCACCCAAGCAGCAGTTTACGTTGTCCAAGTGCCCGAAATGACAAGAAGAAAAGCACAAACTTCATCATTCAGTTTTGTTGCAAACATATCCACAGTAGGAGCCCATGGATACAAATCAACCCACCCAGATCAAATAAAAAAATTCAGCTACAAGCCACAGAATCAGAATGAATGCTAACGCAGCTTTGTTACACTGATGTAACTTCATTCCCAGTGAGCCAGCAAAGCAGATAAACAGAAGTCATTGTGACCAGCAGAGGTAATAATAGCCAATTTCCTTAGGGCACATGCCCTTGTTCTCAAGCACCCCCCTCTACTGCAGCAACCTCAGCTCCCCTCTTCACCCCATGAGCCTCCTGACACAAGGCAAGGTGCCATGACCTGACTGGAGCTATGCGTGTGCTTAGGCCAGCTCTGCTGCCGGACAGCAAGTACATCAGCTGAGCTCTGCCCTCCAAAGGGTCTTCGTTTAGATCTCAAAAGGAGATAATTGTCCATGATACTTTCTTCTTTAAGTTTCTTTGTTGGTAGCTACAGATGGGAAACACTACCAAAATCTTTTAAAGGAAATTATTCGCCTTTTAAGAAAGCAAAACTGAGACACTACAAATGGAAACAGCTTGTCCAACACAGACAAGAAATGAACTCACAGCCCCTAGAGTCAAGGGAACTATTGTCTAGACCACCCTTTTTCCTCATTAGATTCTTCCCAACAAGAACTTCACCCCAGAAACAACCTCCAACGATTGTGCAGCTACAGAGTAATAGCTCGACTTGTCAGCTATTCACAGGGCCCAGCTCTACTGCTTTATGCTTAAAGACAGTAAGTCTCTAATAAGACTCAAGCCTCAGGCAGCAAACTATTCAGGAAGATGACAAGGGTCTTCGTCTTTTGCCTGGCATCCCGCAACAACTGCAGGAGTATCCAGAAGTTTAAGTTCTCCTTGGAAAGCTGTGCGCACACAGCATGACGTGTACGGAACAGCTGGGCCTCTGGGAGAAGTCTGTGTTCGTAGCTACCGGGCACCGGGCTGACTGCAGCTGGCTGCCTCGCCAGGAGGCTGGAGTGGGCTGCTCTGTATTAAAAACAGGAGCCAGCTGCAGCTGCGCTCCACATCCAGATTAAAGCATCACACAGCAAAGGCTGCAGCAGGGGTATTGAACCAAAGGAGAAACAGGAGCAGAAGCTGTCAGGGATGGAAGTTACTTAATGCTGGGAACAGGAAGGGGTAGTCGAGACTGCTAGGTCTGTATGTTGGGCAAGAGTCTGACCAACAAGCTTGCTGTTCCCAGTTCACGTCGCTCTTCAGACTTGATAGGAGAAGGAAAAAAGGTAAAAGTAATGGCTGTCTGCTCCTGGGTTCTGCTCCCACTCCATCCACCAGCTTCATATAAGATACTGAGCAAACCCATTTCTGCAACCCACAGTCCCATCTTCCTAACAGGAAGGACTGGAACTGGAGGCTTGAAATGCACATCTGATCAGAGAAGCCCCTCCACTGCCGAGCTCTGCCTTGCAGGCACCTCTCGCAGTTGACTAAGCTCCCTCTTCAGCACACTATCAAACCTGCTACCTTTAAAAGTGTTTTACTATTAACACTGGCTTCTCACAATCAGCTTTTTAAATCACACATTTAGATTTTTGCCATGTTGTACATCCAGAGCTCAGCACCATAAATGCTTTCTCCTCTGCCCTGCATTCAACCAATGCATGGACAGAGGCAGCCATTTTAACCAGCATAACCTTCAAACTCATTAAGAGGAGCAGTATCACTTTAATCAGACTCTTTAAAATAAGAATTCCATGTGCAAACTGACAAAGTCATTCTCCTAGGTCCTGCCAAGCCCTTTGCCGTAGGCAAAGGAGTTGAGACGTCCCTTAGCATCAATTTTGTTTGTTTATTTATAAAGTTCACATGTTTGATCTTTGTTTAGCAACTGTTTTCATCTCTCTGTCCAGTGGTAAGAACACAGCAGTTCTTCTCTTGAGTCAAAGAATCATGAGTTCTCTTTTTCCATCTCTGGAAACCATCCAGCATCAGCTTTGAGAGCTCATCAGAAATTTAGCAAGACCAAATGCAGTAGGATCTGCAGGGAGAAGGGTTGCTTACCTCCAGACTTTTCATTTCTCACACACAGTTAAAAAGCTAGGCTCTTCATGCCACCTTAAGTTAATATTTTTCAGAAATTATCTCATGACACTTAACTAATTTAACTCCCCCAAGTCTTTGGTTACTTTTGAACACTGCAATCACGACCCCAGGTTGCTCAGCCACCACATGCTTTTGGCAGTCTTGGAAAAGTACTAACCCAGACTAAAGAGCTTTGTTATTGCCAGTGTTGCTGCATTTTTTTCATTAGAGATTAAACTGCTTTAAGTCTCACCACTATGCCTACTGACTTCAGGAGACCACCACAAAACCAAGCATTTGGGTGTGACTATTCACCAGTTCAAGGTGAATCTTGCTTTTGCAGAATGAATTCAATGAAGAAAGTAAAGTCCTTGAGCAGCAGTTCCTAACCATTTGTGAATAAAAGGTCAGTCAACTTCTCATGGACCATTCACCCTGTTAACACTATCCCCTACTTCACGTAAGCCCACCAAAGGCTCTCCTTGGCCTCCTGGACCATCTGTGATCCACCGAGAAGAGTTTGGGAACCACTACAGTAAAACATACTCTTCGTTAATGAGTCACTACATCCACCCTTTCTCCTGGAGACTTTCAGAGACAGCAAAAATGTTTAGACATTCAGCTCATACTTAGCTTTCATTGTAATGAGTGTCCAAAAGCCCTCAGGCAACCACGTCAAATGAGTTCCTTTTCCATCCCACTGAATACAAAGGTTTGTCCAGGTTTCTTTTTCCTTCCATAAAAATCTCGACTACCCTCTGACAAATTGGTTTATTCCTACACCAGCAAGTACTCAACAGAGATACTTGCAGGGTCTCCTCAGCCTTTTAGCTACTGTATTTTGCTGCTGTTTATAAGAAAACTGAGTTGAGGAAGTAATTAGAAAATTGTTTCTGGAATTCCACAGCACAATTAATACTACTGAAGCTTTTGGCAAATAGTATGTTTTAGCCTCTTTGCAATAAGAAAACTGGAGCTCTGATAAAGCAAGCTAATTGCTAAAGGAATGAACCAAGACAAATCAGATCAATCCTCTGAAACATGTGCCATATCCTATATAAAACATGGAACTATTCTAACAAAATGCTAGTTTATTTCTAGGAACTTCTTAGTGAAACATCACAAAAATAAGTTGATGAGTATCTAAAATAGTATTTCCAAACAAGGTGCCAATATTTCAAGGCGAATGCCATTAACAACACATCTTCAAGGTGAACCAGTGCTCCAAGATCACCAGATCTCCCCCCCGGCTTGCTACCAGAGACTGACAGCAATTTCCAGTACATTGTTATGCTCGCTTAGAATAAGGCAGAGTACAAACAGAAAGAAAACTATCACTTAAATATAACTGGAGTCTAGCTAAAGCATGTTGATGTTGCAGGGGTGGGCAGGACACAGGAGAAGGGTGACACACTTCACAGCAGTCACTGCAGTTCTCAGACTGCGCTGCTCTCACTCCTGACAACTGCGGTGAACAGATTATCAACTGCTCTCACAATTACAACTTATCACCAACTATAAGGTGGCCCAGATCCTAAACCACTGGAGTTCGTTACAAATCTCTAGACCAGTTTTCCTTGGGAACATGGCACCGTTTTTGGAGAGATAAGTCAGGGCTATGAAACCTGGACTCAAGCCAAGTTCAAAATTATTTGGATCAGAGCTGTCCCTGAGAACAGGGAGAACACAGCGGTCAGAAACAAGTACGAAACATTCAGCCTCACCTAGCTCCCCCCAAGCTCTTAAATTCTTTCCACGGCTCCCAGTCAGCAGCTACACAGAACTGTTTGGGAGTGGGCTCTGTAGCTTTCACTGAAGCCAAAATCCAGCTGTTTCTTGCTAGGACATCCAGGAGGAACCTTCCACATCAGACTGGGCAGTCACTTGAGGTGTCTTAAAAACAAAATCTAGCAAAAAATATAAACGTTGTTAGCTAGTCAAAAGCAGCTCTTGCAGCAAATCAATTATACAAAATACTTATCGCATATCCTAAGACTTATCGCATATCCTGCCTTTGCTATGCAGGACAAGCGTCATCTTCACAGCTCAACACTATTCCCTTTCAGTGTGCTCTTCACGTGAAGAGGGTGTTACATTACCTTCTGGTCCACCCTCTCGCATTTCATTGAAGTATGCGACCCAACTCATACAAGGTGATTGCAAATCTTACTGCAAAACCCACCTCTGATCACAAACATCACAGTCAGTAAAATAATGTAGTGATAAAGGTGTGCAAACCTACCGAGGGTTTAATTGCTGGATTTGCTACTACTACAAGCACGTCTGTTACTTTTCTGCACATGCTCAAACTCAGATGATGGCATCCCAGATTACAGGCTCCAGGAATGTCTTCTGGATTCCACAAATTTCCTTTCAAAAGAAAAATCAGACCCCAGAGACACCTCAAACACTCATAAGACAGACAAGAGATTGACATGATAACACTTAGGAAGTTTTGAAGAAAACTTCCACTAGTGGCTGGTGGTCTTTGCTCTGAAGACCTAGTACCTAGTTAACATACTCATATTAAAAGCAAGGGTGTATGGTGTTTACCATGGCTAGATGAGACATATTTGAAAGCAAAAGACAGTAAGGAAACACGGCTGAAACTCAGAATAAGAGCCCCGAGTCTGAAATCCACGAATTCTGTAGATGGGATCAATTCAGTCTCAACTCCTGAAATGCCTATTTAGTGGATTATCTGGGTAGAAACAAGTTGAACCAAACGTGAGAATTTTTTTTCTGTCTTTTTAGTAAGTTTTCACAGTTTAACTTTGAAAACCTAGTATTTCACAGAAAAAGCTACCAAAATTTATGTTCTTAAGAGTTTCCACTTAAAATCTGAAAAAAAAAACCCCCATTTTTCATGATTTCTGTAGAAGTCACTATTTCTCAACTCATTCTTCATTTTAAGAAAGTTCTTAACTTTGTTAAGGGGCACAACAGCTAGTTATAATGTTAGAAACAACATCTATTCTGCCTTAAATCACACCACCACTGAAAAAAACAGGTGGCCAAAAATTGAGAAGGTAATTACTACAAAGTTTTTTTCTATATTTTAGCACACCACATTCAAGTCATAGCTTACACACGTGAGAACTGTAGTCTTCAGAAATAAGAGAAAGATCTGCTTGGTAGTGAAAATATAATTTTATTTTTAACAATAGCTGCCAGCAGTATACTGGTATATCTGTAAAAGATGTTCCAGAGAGTGAAAGACATAAGCAAACTACAATAAATTGTATCAACTCTTCAAGTATTTCTGCAAACAATGCTCCAATTCTTGCTGTCCTGTCTTGGGAGTCTCGATATCCTATTCTGCTCCACTATTGTCCCATCCCCCCTACCCCCTCCAGAAACAAAATGTAATAGTTGGTGGCACAGGTTCTGAGGCAGATTAAATATTTTTCACTTGGGATAAAGCCTTCTTCTGAAAATATTAATTGGATGTGTTCAGATAGTACTCTGAGTGGCAAAGAGTAAAAAAAGTTGACTGTACTTAGCCACTTTTTGTTCTACGTTGAGATAGGCATCAGTGGGTTTGGCTCAAGCATCTTCAATTTATTCATGTCTGTGTTCCTTTGATACGAAATGCTAATTTGCTACTTTAGCATAAAAACTTGATTACATCTCTCTTCTTATCATGGAACTGCACGCAACTCTCAATCAGTTTAGACATGCCCATTGCGGAAAAACCACCAATTTTATGGGAAAATGCAAACGTACAAGCTACATGGCTGTGACTGTGTGGGACATTTACACAGACCAGCAGCGAACAGTAGATGGACAAGAAAGCTTTGGAGTGCATGAAATTGTTTCAGAAGTTCACATGCCTCTTGTTCAACTGGCAGCTCTTACACATAAGGAATCTCTTCAAGAAGGAAAGCTTGTTTAAAAAAAAAAAAAATCATGCATATACTATAATCTGTTCTCCCACACAAAAACAGGGTGAAGATGATAGATTTTCCCTTTATGTGCAGGAAATACACAAGTCACCTGTTTTAATGGGAATTTAAGCATATTTCAGCTTGAGAATAAAGTAAGTTATTCAGCATGCTAATACATGCAACCAACTCGCAAACTGGAATGCCTACTTGAAAGGGTAACTCCTGTTTTTAAATTGTAGAAGGGGCTAGAAGCATCATTTTAAATTTAAACAGGGGGTATATTAATTGCTGTTTGATGAAATTAAAAATGCATTTAAAGATCAGATTGTAAACAAGTTGACAGAAGTCAAAAATTTACATAGTTATGAAAGGGCTTTTTTAATTAATGTAGCGCTGGTGATTGGGGCCAGATGAAAGTGCTCTACCCACACCAGACGCTAAGCCTTTTACACACCACCCTAGCTATACTCTGCTGTTCTGAAGGGATCACCTACAGAGGTGAAAACTGCTCGTTCCCCATTAGATTCCTGGCCTCTGCTGAAGCCAGCAAGAGGCTGGCCAGCTTCTGCCACAACACAACAAAACTGTGCAACAGGAAGCCTAAAAGATACCAACTCCTTTCACACAGGACAGTTAACACCTATCATATGGTAACCGACTTAGAAACTGCAAACCTGGTCCTCATTTGAATTACACCTATACTGGAAAGGCTGCGACACTCAATACTCCCTTGTACTGAGATAAGAAATACATTAGTTACAGCAAGAGCTTTAACTTTGTTTACAAGCTTTCAGACACAATCATTAAAATACTTAATGCCAAATATAATGTATTACAATTGTCTGAAGATTGCCTAAAAAGTAGAGAGAATATATTATCTATAAAAGACAACAAGCCTGTTATTTTAACGAGTTAAGTATTTGTGTGCATTGATATGCAGGCAGTGCACTCACTACAAAACTGCATGAAAGTGTTTTCATGCTCATATGCACATAATTGCCTGGTGTACTAAAGTGTGCACGCAATGGCTAATTTGCTTTTAAAAGGAGTGAGGTCCAATTACTACAACCTCAGACAACCTCCAAGGGCCATCCCCACCTAGGTTTTAACATAGAGTTAAAAACTTCACAAAGATATGCCCACAATCACATTGCTTCCTACATTTTTGTTTTTAAAAGTTAACTACACAATGGCAAAGAGCACCAAACCTATGAGCGTTGTTTTGTTTTTTTTTTTTACCCTACGTGTCATTAAAAATGTTATCTAACAAAAAAGGAAGCAATTCCTTTTCCTAGAGGTCACGTTGTAGCAAAGATTGAACCCCTCCAGAGGATTATTATGGCTGAGAAACTTTATTCAGGATGAGAAGGTGACATGAGAATACAGTAACTATTAAAAGGCTACAGTTAAGTTTTTCCTAACCAGGTCGCTCTGCAGAATTTTCTTTCTGTGCCTAAACACCCCCGTAATAAATCATAATAGGGTCTAAGTGTATCTATGGCTGTCTTTGAAAGACACGTAACAGGCTTGCTAACTGCCTTTATATTGGAATTCTAGCTCTAGGCAGGCAAGACAAGGCACCACAAGCCATGTATACAAATATGGATCTTGTACTCTACCTCTTGTATGTCAAACTAACTTTATGGGTATATAAAGTAGCAAAAGCAGGATGCTTAGAAAAGTCAGGCTGGTTTTCACAAAGCCAGTGCTTACCAAAAAAATTAGTGTATAAAAGTGTTTATGTGAGCATTTCCATGTTATTGCAGAATGTTAAATATTCCAAGAACAACCTACCAGGAATAGCACTGTCCAGCTTCTAAAATCAGTTACATATAAAAGTATCTTTACAAAAAAATAGGCATATAAGTCTAGCATTCTTTGGAGTTGTTTATGATGGTCTTTTAAAAATAACCTAGTTTATTTCATGCATCAAAATCATTAATTTTAAACAAGAAAACTATTCCCTGGTTTAGAAATATTTGAAAATTGCTTTTAAAAAAAATTGTAGTGCTATTCCTCAGTGTTGCTGTAAAAAGATTATGTATAGTAGTGCAATGATTATGATTATGCAAAATTGCAGTCCAGGTGCACAGACAAGCAATTAGGATAAATTCAATGTAAAGGACTGGATTTCACACATCATTTCTTTACAAGAGCAATTAATAGATTTCCTTTCAGGAAAAAAATGCATATTATAATTTAAGGCAAATGTTATCTTTAAAGGTCACTTTAGCTTTCTTCAGGAAAGAAATAGCTTAAAAAAGTTCCCAGAAAGACTCCCACTTCAATGGCTATCAGTGTTCAGTCTTGCATCACTAATCATTGCACTGCTATTCACCGTATACAGTAGCTATTTATCAACTAGGATGCTAACGTTTACATGTACTTTGTTTATGACAGCACAGATTTTGTAAGTAAATATCACCAGAAAGACCTATACAAAACAAAGGCTCTTAACTACCAAAAAGAAAGCCACTTGCAATTTTTAAGGTGTACAGATGGCAAGCATCCAATTCTTCTGGTTTCATGATGGTAGGTAAAGGGCATCCTGAACAATTATTCATTTGCTGCAACTCAGAATTTGGGACAAATGTAGGTTGCCAATTTTTAAAAAAGCCTTTTTTTTTTAATCTCATCAAGCTCTTGAAGACACAACTAAATACTAACTCTGAACTGTGAGCTTCCCGCTATAGCACTCAAGCCTAGATTCAAACTTCCCTGATATCTGAGGTCATTCAAATCCAAGTTTCACGTTTGAGTCCATTCTCAACCATTACTGTGATTTCAAATCCAAGAGAAGTTTTCTTAAAAAAACATTGCCAAGTATTCTGCAAATGGCTCTTTTAGATAATAAGTTCCCTTCTATATGTAAATAGGATAGACAAGCAGGTACAGTTCAATGTGGCACAGATGACAATGGTGTATAGATCTTCTGGAAAAGCAGTAAATTCCAAAATACATAAATATTCCTTGTACCATAAAGCAAGACAGTATCCTAAACCAATTCGTAGACAGGGACCAAATGTTTGCAAAGAAAGCTGGTAGGGGCAAGATAACCCTTCACAGTGAAGAATATAGTTACCCCAGTGCAACATTAACGTAACTGCATTAATGATATTCAAACTTGCTGTGAAAGGAGGTAAGAAAAAACAAGCCTATAATTAAGTCTGCAAACTTTAGGTAATTACTGTACCTGGTCTATCCACCATAACTTTGAATAACTGCAAGTTCATGCAAAAAAAATTGCTATCTTATATGAAAAGAGCAGTCTGTTAGAAGCATTGTTATGGAATATGCAAGAAGTCATCTCTTTTGCAAGTGCTGTTTACTTGGTGAGTCTCTTGGCTACGTCACTGTAAGCTATTTCAATTTCTTTGTCTCCAGGACAGGTATTGGTGAATTCATCCCTACTATAAGCATTCGTCAGGTATCTCCAAATCCCTGTCATTTCCTTGGGAATCTCAAAGTTGCGGTATTTTTTGGCCACCACCTAGAACAAAAGAATTAGATTATGAATTTACATCCTTCAACTTAAACCACTTTTCCATGCCTTGCCACTCTCGTTAAGCTATTCTTCCACCACATACACTCAGAGAGTCACTTCTAAAATCAGCAGAACCTGCCCCTCTGGGATATGCCTGGACGTGGCAGCATACTGCCTCAGTTTGTGTTGCTGTCCTCAAAGTAAATACTCCTGCACCCAGGCAGAAACTTAATCTGTGGCTCCATCTGCAGTACAAAACTGACAAAGATCACTGGAGACAGTGAAAAGAAAAGAAATCAAACCATGATTATATAGGCTCATCTTCCTTCCTGTAGTTACCCTAGGCTACCTCTTTCTAGACTTGAGACTTTTTTTTTTTTTTTTAATACAATCCTTGTTATTTCACATTGACTCATTTACTTTGTTGCTAATAGAGGGAGCAGTATTCTGTACAGATGTGAGAAGACATCCACTTCAAGAATTAACTGGTCATGTGCTGTTCACCTTCCTTCTTCTACCTCATTCTTTTAAGCATTGCAACTTCCTGTGACCACACTGGTCAGTACAGTAAAATGGGTTTTGTCTTGTGCCATTTTATCATCTGCCGCCCAACTTGTCTGCTGGTTCACACCTTCACCGAATTCAACTGCTCTATCCCTAAAGCCCTTGTGAATTACCCAAACCTTACGCAATTTCGTGTACTGTTAATACTGCAGTTAAATTTACATGGGAGCTTACAAACAGTTGAAATTAGTTGGACTCCAGGATGTCATAAACCATAGGCATTTTGTCCTTCATCATCACATAACATACAAGGCATTTACCTTGACAATGTGTAGTTTGGGTAGCAGGTTGCAGTCTGCTAGTGTCATCTCATTGCCATCCAAAAACTTGCGGCTAGAAACTGTAATATCCTCCATGCTATTTTCATCTATCTCATCAGGAAGAGGAGAGTTCAGGTATTCGTCCAGTTTCTGGAGGGTTTTCAAGAGGCCACGTTCTAAGGCTGCAGAGGAAGGAAGTTTTAAGAATAAAAAAGAAAGCCAAACCACAGCACACAAATTTCAAAGCAAATTGTCATTTAGAATATTGATATTAGTAGCTGATCTGAAAAACAAAATCCACACCACTGTAATACTACACTGAAGGATTTTTAACCCTTGTGCAATTTTTGTGGCAACACGACTGCTGGAGCTGCCGCCTTCATGGTCACTAGTAACACTGAAACTGAACTAGAATCCCTTTAAGTATCACACAGATGGAGGTTATTTAAAAGCTGGTTTACACATGAGTTTGCACTAATTTAAAATACTCTAAGACTGTCCACAAATGTTTATTTTTGGTTTAAAAAGTGGCTTATGTCAGTTTCTTAAGACTGCTCCTAACTGGCTTAAACTAATTAGAATTAAGCTATGCTAGGGTTTACATTCATGTAAACATAATCTGTTTAATGTCACATGCTCAGCTAACAGCCACGACTAAACACACACACTACCCAGGAGGTTTATGGAATACAGCAGCAGAGGGCAGCACACCCCACAAAACCAAAAAGTATTTCTTGGCTGTTTACAAATATTTTGCATCTCTCCATCCAAAATGCTGCAGAAGAAAGGCATTCCGATACCCTGACTTAACTTTTCCCTCCGAGTACACTGAGGACAAAAGATAGGTACAAAACTATTTAAAGGTCTAACTGTGCATTCTTATGTCTTACTGATCTCACCTTCCATCTACTATGTTCTCTCCACACAGAAAGGCCTTAATCCTTTAAAGAAAGTGACACGAACTAAGCTTAACTCAGAACTCTGAACATGGGCCCTCAATCCTAGCAAGGTCAAATAATCAAGTGCGCAGAAAGGCCTCGCAGCAAATGCATGGAAACTCAACCACCAGAGCACGACAAACTCTGCATGGGAATTTGTTTCTGGACACTAAAATCATTTCTACTTAGTTCAAGAGTTTTGAGTGGCTGTTGCATACAGAAGTTTCAATGCCCGGGATATTTACAAACCATGCACACCCTACTAAAATTCTGACTGAGCACTGTCTAACTGAAGTTCTCTTTGGAAGTGCTGAAATCTTTGTGACCGTTAACTTTAAACCACAGGTTTAATTCATGAGACTCCCTCAAGCGTCCATCAATATGCAGCAATATTTGTGAGAGAGACACTTCACAGCAAAGCTGCTCTGAAAAACACAAAACAATGAAACGATGTGTGCACAGCTATCGGCCCCCAAGTAACCTACCTTCATTAGCTTCTGGTCTAGAATTTTTGATAAATGCAGAAAATTTGGCAAATATATCCATTCCAGCAGTGTTTGATTCTGGATGCTTTGGTGAAAGTTTTAGGTACCTAAAAAGTAGAAAAGAGTAGATCTACAGCACATTTAGCAGAATGATGCTCATCATATATTAACTAGCACAAAACAGCCCTTTTAAAAAAAAAATTCTACATCATGTACATTTATCAATTTATCCATTTCCAGATTAATGTGGAGGACATGCTTCTTAAGTGTAGTATCACACACTTCCATTTAAGTTAAGATTTTTAAATCCAACACTTTTTAATCACTTTTCAGAGGAAAATGAAAGCACATTTGTCCTTTCTGAATCAGGCATTTGTTTCAAGCACAGAGTGTCTGAAACAGCCCAGGGTCACACGAGGAAGCTCCCTTACTCTAGCACAGCAGTGCTGCCAAGGGGGCAGATCACAGTTCTGCAAACAAGAATACAGTTAGGGATCAAACAGGTAACAAAATTAAATACTCTTGTCCATTCTCTGTTCACTGGAGGTTTCGGGTCGTTTTTTTTTCATTTAAATTAGTATCAGCTGTCCCAGAATATCATGGACTCAAAATCTTTTAACTAAAAAGATAAAGTCTTGCCACACTAAAAAGACAAAACAGTTCAGTCTGCTAAAGGCAGAGCGTGCATTTTGCCATTGCCTGCCAGCTGAGGGAGAAGAAAGCCAACAGTTCAGAGAAAGCTTGAACACATTATTCATGCTTGTGCTGTGTAATCTAATTATTTTTTAAAGTGTTCAGTATTTTCCACCATAATTTCCAAATACTAAGTAATCAATCTCCAGGACTCACCATTATGCCTAGTATGAAGGAATTAATTTTAAAGAAATTATTTCCAAGTTGCATTTAGTAATCATTGGCTCTGTACAATTACCAACTATCCCTCTGCTTATAGAAAGCTGGAAGGAATTTAAAAAAATTAACATTAAATATAAAGTTCACTGATATTCCTGGTGAGAACAAGAAAATGACAAATTCTTGAAGACTTAAGCAACACCTTACTTCTAGAAGAAGGACTGCAAATACAAGTCTCCAAAAGGACACCACACATCTCCTTAAAACAGATTCCCACAATAGTTTCTAATGGACTCAGGACTAAGTTTTATATAGCAGGCTCATTATGATTTACATTATTTGGACATGTTAGCCGAATAGCCTGCCCCAGTCATCAACAGGAAAAGTCATTTAGTTCGAAGACTGCAGGAAAGACTTTACAAAGGACAGTGTTAAAATAATCTTTAAAAGAAAACAGTTTTTAATATAAAGATGAGGGAGCTGGAGGAAGGAAAAGTATGACATGCGAGAACTCCAAGCTATTTTCAATGTCTTGTCTTCAGTTTATTGATGCTGAAGGACATCTTAATTAGTGCAGAAAACCCCTCTGAGCACACTCCATCGAATCTAAGGTGACAAATTATCATCTTAACACTTACTTGGGTGGAGCCAAAACATCTTCCAGGAACTCTTCAATCTTATTCACATCTGTTTTCACTTCACCATTGTAAGTTATGAAGGGCGGATGAGTGCCTGGAGCCAAATTTTGAAGGTCTGCTGGTTTTCTAGGGTGAAATACAAACCAATACAAAAGTAAGCATGGGACATCAGTGACCTTAGCTTTCATTGCCGCAATCACTAAAGTGCTGCCTGAGGTTTCCACATCCTTGCAGTTTTAAAAAGGTATCACCAGTTTTCTTTTTAAAAAGTGAGTTTACAGCTTGATTAGCATTTTGAATATATACTTGATAACAATTAATTTCAAATACTTAAAAACAACTGCTTACTCCTACCCCTGGCTATGTTTTTTCTCAAGTTTATGTAATGTTGACTAGCAGGGGGATATATATACACACACCACACACACACACTCTCTTTCCCAAGATCTGCAGTACTGAGTTTATATATAGCGTAATCCGCGATCAGTGATAATCCTCCCCCTTCACACAGAGCTTCTCTGGAAATAAGCAAGTCTGATATAGAGCAGTACGTATAAACCATTTATTATATGCACGCAGAATCTGGTTCTAGACAAGCTGACAGATGCTTAAATATCATGTTTAAAAATGATGCTTAAAGCTTCCTCCAGTGAAAAAACTATTTACAAATAAGAGCAGCACACTTGGGCAAAGGGAGGAGAATCCCTGACATTAGTATGACCAGACACAAGAGAAACAGCATCAAGCTAAAATACTCAGACATTTCTAAATCTTAAGTCAGTTTTGGCGATACCTCTCGCTGTTCACTCCAGCTCCTTTCATACTAATCCTTACCAAGCTGGGCCAGTCTATTTTATAAGCAATTGGCTTCTGTCTCCTCTAGTTGTGCCGTGATACTGCAGCGACAAGGAACAACACAGCAGGCATTTATTTAGAAGCCTATGTCAGCTGCGCATATACACCTACCTACTCATTCACTCCAAAACACCAAACTTACTCTTTAATGTAAAGCTCTCACATCTGCCTTGTCAGCAGATTCAGATGCAAAGTTGAAGTCAATAATGAGATGTGGACTCATTACAAGCTATAAAATCCAAAGCATCATCTAAAAAGCTGCAGCCAATTTTTCCCTAGTAAATCATCGTGGTATTAGTTAGTCCCATGCTAGTGCAACTGTCTCAGTGCAAGCAGAAATAAAATTACAGTAGTGCTTGGCACTTCTTCAGCAGCAGCACTTAAAACTTCACTCTGATGAAGCTATTGACTACAGTCCAGGAAGACTGCTCCGAAGGACACAGTCTAACTTCTCTGAGAAACTCTCCACATTTTAGAGGACACACTGCAATTCCTAGTTCCTCAGACCATCCCTGTGTACTAACATCCGACAGCACCCAGGATCCAGGTGAGGCACAAATGTACAATTACATTTCTGTCAAGTTGACCAGAGCACATGCTGCAGGATGACCACCACCTTTTGCTAGTGTTATGCTGGAGGAGGAACAACAAACGATACCTGATCCAGCAGAAAGTTTGCCAAGATAAAGTTGCCCCTTTGTTACTGTTTGAACAATTCCAAACCAGACCGTAACCCTTGAACTGGGTTTGTGCTTTGTACAAAGTGGCCACCTTTCTGAGCCAGCACCAGGCATCCAGGAACTGGATTTACTGGATACTGGAACTACAGTTCAAGAAAGCCTCCTGAGTGCACTGGACAGGGAAACTAGATTAGTAATACACGCAAAAATGGTCATTCAGGGTAGCATGAGAAAGCAGTGTTTTCAGGGATAGCACTCAGACTCTGTAAGCTAAGCACAGTTTACAAGTTTATCCTGTAGAAATGTTGCTTTCAATTTCTTACAAAATTAAGAATCCCTGCCAGAATTCCATGTCCTGCCAACTGCTGAACCTTTTAAGCAGGGCAAACAGGAACACTATACAGTGCCAAAGTGCACTTAGGACAGATATGAGCACTTGGCAGTGTATGTAAAACTGAATGAGAAAACTGATTTTCATACTTAAGAACATTAAACATCCTGCTTTTAGCCAGGTGACAGAAGTCTTGTTAATAAAAGAATTTAACCATTTTCAATTTTTAAGCTTCCAAGAAGTTATTTCTCACTAATAGTTGCCATCGCCTTCTTACTTTTAGGATTTAAAGTCTGTCATCTGTTAATGCTTTAAGTAGCTTAACACTTCATTCAAATACAGCCTTGTAACCCACAACAATTACAGGAAGTCATTGTGGCTCACTTCCAGTTTCACATGTTGGCTAGATAAAATTCCTCAAAAGGAATGTTATTTTAAAAACACAGGCAAGACCACCAGATTTGCAGTAATACTATCAAAGGAAAGATTTTATTTCAGAAACACACTACTCTAATGAACTAGCCAAAGAAGTTTTCCAAAGAATCAGAGCGCATCTCAAGGATCCCAGAGCATTTTATTAACCCCTCTTGCCACTCCAGTCAGACCACCTGTATCTTTCAAGAGAAAGAAAGCAGGGATTAACATCCCACAGCCAAAGCCCAAGCGTAATACAGGGTTTGACTTCCAGTTTGCTACTCTTGCCAGTAGATCATAAACAAAGCCTGGTTTACCACATACAAGCCACAGCCTTTAGAGCACCACAAGTACACAGGAACATCCTTAAAAGGCTAAGAGTACAACTTCCCTTAATAGTCAAACAAGGCAGCAATTAAAAATATTATAGTGAAGTTTACTTCACAGACAAAACTGGACCGCTTTTAAAAAATAAACAAACCACCACAAAACACACCACTATAACCACTCAAAACAATTCCATGATAGCTAGTACCTGCCCCAAGGTTTACCAGGGTATTTGGAGGTAGGGCCACTTACTTAAATAGCTGGCTATCACTAGCTAATTAAGTGGGTAGGCTCTTTAACACCAGAGTTAAGGTATAAACATTTCACTGTGTTGCCGCAAACCAGAATAGCAATTAGCATTCAAATATTTTCTTGAAGATCAGACAAAGGCCAGCCCCCAAATGTAATATGCTCTACAGTGATTTATAAATTACACAAGCACAGCAATGAGTGTCTGAAGAGTAACATGAAGAAAAAAAAAAAAAAAGCCAGCAATAAAAAGACCCTGTCTCCAGTTCCTAAGTAGTATTTTACTCTGCTGAAGTTGCATTCACCTCTGGGCAGTCTTTAATATTTACTAACCTCTTTGTTTAATCTTTGTCTGTCAACATAATTGTAAAACCACACAATCAAGATGTTTAAAAATAGGATTTCAAAACTTAACTGAATGCAAGCTGGCCTTGAATGTTGTTACAAGCCCGACAAATCGTTTATGTACTGCAAACTCTGCTCTAGCCACAAGAATAAGTCAAATCTCTGAGCACTGAAATGCTGCTTCTGAAAAGGGAAAGAACAAAGCCTCTGTCTGACTGAACAGAAGCAAGAAATGCATGATTTCTTTGAAAGGGTGGTACGTCCCACTTCGTTTGCCTATGTGCACATTCTTCCGTCTTAAGAGCAGAACTGAGAACTGCAAAATGTTCTTTTGTTAGCACAGTATGATGTCCAATGCAATTATGGAAGGGAAAAATAAATGCCACAGAGTCAGTCAAATCAGACTCAGTTTTTCCTATGTCCCAAGTTACTTGCGAACTTTTGTACCCAACACTGACCTTTTAAGCCTCACAGACAGAGCTTGCCTTACTGTTGTACAGAAACCATGCTATGAGGCAGAAGCATGGTTTGCAAGTAAACCCTTTTTCTTTTTTGGGCTAGCAAAATAAACTCAGGTGCTTAAAACAATTACTACCCAGCACTGGAACAAGTGGTAATTGGCTTGAACAACGTACTTGTAAAAGCAGTTTCTTGTGACAGTATTAGTAGTAAGGTGACATCTAGCACCTATTATCATTCTGGTAATGCTAATGGGAAAAAACTACCATCTGGTATAAAACATTTCCACTTGAGCAGTTACCTGAATTTGATATTCTGCAAGCTACACTACAACTAGCTATTAGATAATCCAGAACGTTAAATTTGTATTTATGAAGCTTTAAATAAAGTCTAAAATGAATTAAGTTTGTACCAACATCTATTCCAATCTGAATTGGCTTCAGTGGTCCATCTTTCCCTTTACCAGAAAATACATTCAGTGTATAACAAAAAAGTAGAGTTCATTTGACCTATTCCTGTGCAGTTTTTTAATTTTGCACTTATTTTGTGTTTTCCCTTCCCCAATATAAAAAAACTGAAAGAAAGCTTTCCTTGTGTAAGAAAGGACAATTCTAAACATCTGCAACCAATTTATATTCTAAAAGTTAATCTTGCACCCCAGCCCCCCATCCAATTAACTCAAAGTTGCCAAAGGGACACAAATAAAGCCAATTCATCAGGCATCCTTGGCATTTTAATGGTATCTCTCAGTCTGGTTCAGCAGTAAAAATGTTTCCAAGTATAAAAATCTCTTTCAACCTTCTTCTCATCGCCGGG
>JAVKLA010000021.1:3759299-3777430 GCA_034782735.1 Sagittarius serpentarius | reverse complement strand
TGCACTATTTTCGGGTTTTTGTTTGGTTTTTTTGTTTTTTTGTTTTTTTTTTTTTGGGGGGGGGGGGGGGTGTTTTTTTGTTTTGGGGTTTTTTTGTTTGTTTGTTTTTTGTTGGTTTGTTTTTTTTTTTTAAAATACTTGCACCTTCCAATGATTATTTTGCTGCAGACATAATGAGGATTTTATTACAGTGAAATTTGGACATTTATGAAGTCAACTAACCTATTTACTTGTCATGTCCTCTAACAGCTGCTCCCAAAATGTATCAAAACAAGATTTCAGGCACCAAAATAAGTTATCTTTCACAATGAAGATGATCCAACTGCTTTTAACAGTCAAGGAAGGGCAGTTAGTCATAGTCATCTGAGCAGCCACACCTTTTCATGGCAGCTTTCCAATGTCAATATAGTTCTTTGTTCTTTATTATTCTTTTTTCCTTCTTCTACAAGGCATAGCTAATTAATTGCAATCACCTTCCAGTTCATTGCTTCTATCTCTCACTGTGTAATGCTACAGAGAGGCAACTGCAACCAGGAACTATGAATCTTTATTGTATTGCAGGTGTTGTAAGGAAAGACATAACTGTAAGTACATAGAGACTTCACTGACAATAAAGTAATATTCCAAAGAGACTTTTTATAGGCAATTTATCAATAAGTCTTTGTCCTACCACAACAAAGGTCCATTACATAGCAACAGCAAGCCACTCCAGGGCACCCAGTGATGGCATGCATCTCATGATTGCTCTGACAATGAAGTATGTATTGCTCAGTGGGAAAATTTTAGTTTTTAGTGGGCTAGAATTAGACATGCGAAACCTTGAATCTTGTTATAAAATTCAATCCTCCGAAAACTGGTTCAGTAGTTAAAAACAGCCACGTATGTCAGATTATCTTGACACGTACTTTACATTAGACAAGTTTCAAAGGCTTTTGCTTATTAATATTAGAGTACTTCCAAGAATAATTTTAATCAGCACAATTCTCAAAACCTGGCTATTTCTTTCATCATTATTATTACCTGTTCCGTAAGCCATTTTAAAACGTATTGTAGGATATGCTGGCTATACCCTTCAGAGAAATGACAGAAAACAATTATGTTCACTAAGCACAGGGTGTTTAGAAGGAGAGCTACACAAGTGGAAGGGTTGAACACAAGGTCTGAGCACTGACTGGTGGAGATCCAGTGTTTTGAAAAAGAGGGGGTGAGAGCGGCTGGGAAAGAGGGAAGAAGAGAAAAGCCAGCAAAAACTATCATCACAAGAGAACTAAGCTTTAGGACCAGAACTAACTATAGAAAGGTTTAGACACTCTGGCAAAGGAACTGCTTTTTCTTCAATTCCCTGCCAGTTCCCAGCCATGCACCAAGTGGTGGACACAGTGAGGAGAATGAAGAAAGACTTTGCAAGTTAAGAAGAGTAACAGTAGGATTTCCTAACAGCAGGATTTTCAAAGATCAGGAAAATAAAAAGTTTTTCATTGAAACTGTCTTAAATTCAGAAAGCTATTTTACTTTTTAAAAACTCATGGTGCCTTTGCAGATAAGGCTCAGACTCCTTTAATAGTTGTCGATAAATACCAGGACACGAGGATTCATAAACTGATTTATGTTGCCTCAAGCTTGTGGTCTCATTTCTACAAGTATCCCTCCTGTCAGAGCTGACTATCCTTCTGAATACTTTGCTATGGAGAATATATAGAGCCATTTTTCTTCAAACCTTTATTAGTGTCATTAATGAAGATTTGAAAGACAAAAGAAGTTGTGTTTCTGCCATAAATTACAAATTGCCTCCTTTATCTTTGGAAAGTAAAGTAAAACTTGCAGCAGATTGATACTAGATTGTCTTGAAAGCCAGCATGTGACTTCTCAGTGTTCAGGAGACTAAATTCTAAAAGCATCTACAAAAAGGATAAAACAATCAGTTTGGGTACTCTAGACATTCTGCTTTATACTAGCTCAACCCACAATTTTCTATAGTGCATGTAACTGCTGTAAGAATTCCAGCTACTATATGCATTAATGTGTTCCTACCTCACAAGATGCTTACATGAAGAAAGACTTCACTCTGCAGTCTATTTCCAATAGCTGTATGTTTTCATGGATGTTAATATTTAACCGCAATGCCATCCCTCCAGATAGCACTGCATATTTCAGAATTTTCCACTATCATTACATTACTGTGTTTACACCGGAACAGACATTTCCTGCAGGTAAGTTATGCCAATGTAGATTTACACTCATCTGCCTTTTCTTTTTTTGCCACATGCAAGAGCTCATCTACCTTTGAAAAATAATACTGAAAAAGACAACACTTCATCCCATGTAAGGGTATGTTTTGTACTGCCCAGGCTAATTCACACTTTGAAGCAGAAACAAATCTTTGATTCACAACAGTCTTCAAGTTTTATGGCAAATTCAACTACGCTACTTAAACCAAAGCACATGAGTTACGCTGCAGTAACAGCACAGGCATGCGTGCCCCCATCCAATTAAGCTTTACATCACTTCCTCTCATGGAAAAGCTACCGCACATTTACCATAAAGTAAAAGGAGAAATGTGGGCATCTACCAAAGTGCAACATCGTAAGAGCATAAAGCCATACCTTGAGGCACCTCACAGGAACTGTTCACACTGCTGTTCTCGAGCGACTCTGGATCTGCCACTGGCTGCCACACTCAACAGGTCTTCAGCCTGTTTTGCTGATGAGAGCCACACTAACAGGAGCCAGTACATGACCTGGTCAGGATTAGCTCTCCTCACTCTATCTTTTATTTAGCACTTCTGACCTCAAAACCAGAGACCAGAGCTGGTGCAATGACACACATTGCCAGAGATCTCATCTGATATGGACTAAGGAAACCTTTGAATAGAAAAAAATAAAGGCTTGTAACCAAAGGAAGAATCATTGGTATGCAACTGCCTGCCATCAACGTACAGATGATCCTCAGCACCAAAGGAAGTCCAGAGGCTTAGCTTCGGTACCACAACATCAACAAACGTAATTGAGGCATTTCCTGAGGAGAATATTAAGTTAAATAAGCACTAGTCAGCTCCCCTAATTTTAAACCAGTATTTGAAAATGCATGGATAGTGTCCTAGTGGATACTAGGCAAGCATCTAGAAGACAATTAGTTTTTACAAGTCACTTTGTTAATTGGCGAGTTGCAAACATGACTTTAAAAAAATCATTGCAGAGGGCTGATTAAGAGCTTTAAAGATTTATGATCCGTCACCAGATGTAGAAAGTAAGAAGTTACTCAGAAGCTGAGAACTAAAAAGCTTTTGGTGATAGAAATCAGATTAAAAGGCAAAACGGTTCCCCTATGCACAGAATAAGACTCTCTTTGCAGACAGAACCAACTATGAGGATTTGTTATTACAAAACTTCAGGGTTTTTCCTGAACTAAGGAGTTAGTTATAACAGCAACCAAGTCTTTGGCTGCCCAGGTTTTGCTACCTGTCAATGTGACAGGGAAAAGCAGTGACTCTCCATCTGCAAAGTTCCAAGGGCACAGGAAAAAAATTAATGTTAATGACCAAAAGGTGTTAAACATTTTTGTATCAGACAGGCTTTGGAATTTATCAACTGCAACAACAATACAGTTTGAAAGAAAGTTAGGGTATTGGATTAAACCCCATTCCTTCTTTCATATGATACAATTCCACCATGGAGCGTTATTATTTCTAGTGGAAGATTTAAAAATTGCAACTGAAATAAACCAAACTCAGAAGGCAGTTTTGTTTACTGTACTACTGAAAAAAAAAAAAATCTTGGCCCATCCGAACCCAAAGCAAAGCTACTTTTAAGTCACAGAACTGAACAAAAAATTCTTTTAAATTTAAGGCATAGCACTGAACCATGGCTTTCATCAAGGTCCATTTTCCTAAGCCAAAACCAATACCAAAACAAAAGCGACCAATACGGACCAAAAGATGTCAAATGCCTTTACACTGTAATGCCAACTTGTACTGAAACTTTCCTTCTCTCCCAACACATGTGTAACATTCAAAATGAACAAACAACTAATAGCATCTGCTTTTGTTTAAGCAAGACAGGCTTTTTGGATTATTTGAATTGGGAAAAAAGAATTACAGCCCACTAACATAGAGTGCTTTTAACAAAACCTAATACATTTTCAAAGCTGCAGCCAAACAGCTAAACTGAGTATAGACTTTTATGTCTACATTCAAACATTCAAACATTTGTCCCACTTCTGCTCCAAAAAGTCCCAAGTTATTCTGAGCACATACTGGAAAAGGAATGCAGTCAGAATGCCAAGAAACTTCTGGCTTCAGCGCTCTTCAGCCAAGGAATTCTGCTATGTAACTGTTTGCCCAAGAGGCCCGTTTCTATCTTCTTGTATTTGATGCACTGAGAGCTACAGCACAGATCTGTTACAACCAGTCATCAAGAGCGACACCATGCTGGCGATGCAACGCATTATTCTCCTTCAAGTACATAAGGATTTTTTTCAGAGGGAGACGAGTTTGGTAGACGCTTCTGCAAGAGTCAATTCTGACTCTGATTTTCTCCACTGGAATAGAGCTGTGCTGGCAGTGAACTGTAAGCCTTTAAATATTGCAACAATATTCTGAAATTCTACATGACTAGTCACGCAGGGGGTTAATCAGATAACAATTGTTGCTTAAGCCCACTGTTAGAAGCCAGAAATCTGTCATTGCCTTGACTTTGAATTCAGGCCATAATATTCCAGGATATCTTCAGTGCCTAATCCTCATCACCATCAGAGTAATGAAAATATTAAATGTCGACTTCTCTGTACTAACATCAGCCTAGATTATTTGTTAATTCAACAAGATTATACTCATCCTGTATCAAGAAGCCTTGAGTTTTTATTTCAAATTCTTTCTAAAACCAGTCTAAAAATCTTTATTACTAAATAATGCCAACATTCCTACAATTAGGGCTAATTTTCAGTTATCACTACCAAACCAAGCTACCATTATCCACTGAAGGACATGTATTCAAGAACATCATCATACATCTATGTTTCACTGAATGCCAGGTTTTCACTCATATGGGTTAGGACCAGACAAAAAATTGTGCAACACCACACACAGCAAGGAAACATGGTATTTTTCCACTTGTGAGTATTTTGCTTAAGGATTATACTGATTAAGAGCTAGATCTGAAAAGCCTGGCTTTAATTTACACCCAGGGAAAGTACCCTGCCAAACATGTCTTGAACAAAGTCATGTTACCCTCCACAAACTGACTGTAATTTAAAAACTTCTGAAAAGGTGGCAAAACAGACCTCATTAATTGTAAGATAGGACACCGAGGAAGAGCTGGGCGTACATACACCATAGCACTCACTCTATAGTATTATATGAAAAATAAACAGGGCTACTTTTTAAAGAAACCTAAAATAAGCAAGTAAGTTCAAATAAGAATGAAAGAGTTACATGGCAGTAAAACAAATTAGTATGCTCACTGAGAAGTCAACCCGGTTAGTACAGCCACAATAAAACTACTGGCAACTCCCAGTGTCAAGTAGCTAAGCCCACACAAGGATGCCAGCTACTTGGGGGAAAAAAAAAAAAAAAAAAGAAAAATTTACTTATCCCACTGTCTGGAAGATTGAGCTTAGCTGATCCAGCCAACGCAGAAGCCACCTCCTCCCTTTCTTTTTCCCTGAAGCAGTGATTTCATTCAAATTAGACTGTTTTTCAAAAAAAACCCCAAAGAGTATAAGTAAAGATACAACTCTTTAAGCAGCCAAACAAGCTAAGGAAAGTAAAAAAAAAAAAAAAAAATCCTTTTTAATTGTGAAATGTTTGTCTTTACAGCTGCATAAAAATTAACTTGACTCCTAACACAAGAACCTGCATGTATTTACTTTACCAAGGCAGTGCTGAAGTTTACTGGAAGACTAACAAGAAAAAACAGACAAGCAAAGAAACACTTAAAAGGACACAAAGCCCTTATTATGTAGTATAGATCTGAAAGACTCAAGAGTAAAACAGAATTCTAGAAATCTTTGGTCCCAAAGGCCTGCAAAATTGTTTCAAACAGCAAACAGTTAAAAGGAGGACATTACAAGTTTCCCAAACTGGATCAAATGACTGCAGAAATAAGAGTAAAGTCAAAGTGCATCTGATGAGAAATTTAATACAGTTCAGTCTCTGCCTACATAAATAAAACAAAAGAAAAGGGCAGAACACTAGAAGGCCATTTCCTAATTTTTCAAAACTATCAAGGGAATCTCTCCCAGATTTGACATACCAGAAGCAGGAAAAAAAAAAGTTTGGATGAAGAGGGAAAAATGCATTTTAGATGTATCTCACAGAATACCCTCCGCCAAAGACAACTACTGGAGCTATTTGATTACACTACCAAGGAAGTCTTCACTCCCCTGAGTAAGAAAACTGCAATCTGCAAAGTCTAGAAGATTAATGTTCCAACAAAAACAGATTGGGGAGGGGGGGATGGAAATCAGAGGGTATGTTCAAATTTTGATCTCGACAATCTTGAAGCGTATCTCAGTTCTAACAAAAAAAAAAAAATCTGCTGGGAAAACTACATGAGAAAAACAGCATGATGCATACCCATTACCTCAAAACAGCAGATAACAATCACTCTTACGTGTTTCATGAACAGTAAGCTCATTCAAGAAATGAGTAAATTAATAATAACCGTATATGGATTACTGTTTTGAGAGGAAATGGTTTAAGGTAAACTAACAAAGTGATTCAAGTGAAAAACATGCAGCAATTCAAAACTCCTGAGATGAAAGAATACAGAAAGGAGTGGTTTAATGTTCCACACATGAATACTGAAAACGGTCTGGTAATATCAGTCTAAATCCTTGCAGCGTCTGCTCAGACCTTTATCTTGCCAAGCTGAATAAACAGAATTCCATGCTGTTTATTGAGCAGTGTTTTCAGATAAGATGTAAAGAATTACGTCCATGAAAGGACTGTAACAGTATTTGATGTAACACCAATCAAATGCCTCCTCTGTATGGTGCTACTATACTGATTGTTTTGTGTTTCTGTTCAGGCAGTAGATGGATGAGCTTCAGAGATGTCATATGTAAGCATTCACTCTGCAAGCCAAAACATATCTTAAAGGGTCCCAATGTCTCAAATATTAATGAAGCATCATTCAAAAGGATCTTGAAGAAACTCAAAAGAATTAGAGATCAGGACTGAAAAACACAGAGTTCAATTCATTCTCACCCTTTCAGATTTGTTAGTTTGAGAAGGGAGTTGTTTTGTGGGTTTTTTTAATGGGAGGAACAGGTCAGGGAGCAAGCTAGAGTCAAGCCCTGAACTTTGATGCTAACTAAATCTGGTCCAACCGGATTTAATCTGAGGGATGACAAGACGACAGCGACACTTCCGCTTGTCAGTTCACCTTTTATCTCACCTCTCTAGGACAGTGGATAACTAGTGCACCAACTTACACGTAAGAGCTTTTGTTTCTGCGTGGTGTCCTTATGCCACTAGGCAGACCAAACTTAACAGGAGATTTCAACGTACAAGAGTGGCACATTATAATAAATAAGGCTGATATTGCTGACAGCCTAAAGAAGTTCCCTGCCACAATAAGAAAAGACAGGGAAGGTCAGAAGTAGGGGAAAAAAACCCAAACAACAAAAAAAACCCAACAAACCACAAAACACCATACCAAAGAAAATCCCCACAGCTGGAAAGAAAATTTCATCCTGCAAAAGATTCAGAATACTAGAAGGACCTTCATGCCATGTTTCAATGTAAATTAAACATTTTATTATTGTTACTGGAAACCCACAGCTAGTGGCAGCAGCAGGCACTGCTTGTGACATTCGAGAACTTAAAACACTCATTTTCATTGTCTTAATAACACTGAAAGTGAGCAAACAAATCTTAGTCTAACCTTAATATTGAAAGATTGTCTACAGATACTTGACACTTGCTGCTGTGAGATACTTTTCTTTCAAATTCAGCTATCCTGGTAAGTATAACACAAGGAATACTGAAAAAACGACATTAAAATAGAAAATGTAAAGAACAGTATTATAAGGATAGGCAAACTAATTCAAGTAAACAAAATCTCAGGCTCTTTATTATTCAAACACATCAACAAAACAGCTATGCCAGCACAAACTCAACAGCAACCTTGGACAACTCCTTCCAGCCTGTTTGCTCCCTTCTCCCACCAGACATACCCATGAGAGTGTTCAACCAATGGACGCTTCATAAACATTGCAAAATCATCCACTTGCTTTAATAATTAGCCAGTGAGAGCTGCTATCACCACATCCACGTGAAAGATGAATGAAAAAGGCCTGGAAGCCACCTACTACACACACCTTGCCTACCAGGATGTTACTAGCCCACAGCCATGCAGGCAGAGGTGTCCAAGAACTGTGATGTGGATCCCAGCTGAAGACTGGACCACCTCATAAAGGGAAAAAAAAAATCCACACACGAAGAGGACAGAATAAAGAAGATTTTAAATATTTCCCCAAGCTAGTACTGCTAGGCTCAGAGATTACATTTGTCTTGACCTCATCTTTATGTTAGAATTCACATTTGGCCAAGTTGTTCAGTATCTAACATACTGTTTAAGTTCCTTCGTTTCAGTTCTGAGGGCTCATTACAGCTGACATTTGTCATGTTTATGAACCAACTCTCCTTTAAAAGTTTTTCTTAATAGATAAAAACTGTTGCATGTTTAAAGATCCATGTCAACCTCTTAAAAAGAGACAGGAGCAAAGGCAAGTGTCAAGACAGCTTCAGGCTGCTGGTATCTTAAGTGTCAGGGCACAGGTCCTTTGTTAAAAAGCTGTCTAATGTACTTTGAAACCTATCCTACTCATTTGCTGCTAACCTTAGTTCACATAAGTTAAAAAGTCACTACAGATTCAGTCTAAGAACAAAATAAGCTTGTAGTAACCATTAAGAAGATTTATTCACACCATTAAATGTATCTGACAAGCAAGCTAACTCCTCCAATTCTTCCACAATGTTAAGAAGATTCTAAATAAAACATCCAACATCATTCTCATCACCTCAAAGGTCAGCACTTTGGCACCTTATACAGCTATTACTTCAAATTCACCTTTGCTCCTCACATTGTGTGTTGTCAGTAGATGAGCCTACAGCATCACAGGCAGTGCAAGAAGGGCACTACCGCTGCATCATGCCTTTTCTATGTAATCTTGTTCTCTAATGTCATTATTAACTAACCTCTACCATAAGTTTCCCTGGTACCTTTCAAATGCTTTTGAGCTCAGAAGGTAACTTTCTTCATGAAGTGAGTGACAAGACAAGCAAATACCTCATTATGTGCCACATAAAATAAGAAAATATCTTTCAGGAAGAGAGTGTACATTCATTTCCAAACTGAAGACAGCTGACCTCAGAAAGCTCCAAATTAAGCTTACAGCACCTCTATCACAGTCTTATCTTCATATGAACTACACTGACTAGTGTAACCCCTTTATTTGACCTTTATAAGGGAACTTTAAAAAGCTTGGTAACACTGTATCAAGTTAGACTTAAACTCTCAAATCACAACCACCACACCCCCCAAAATTTCAGTTCATTAGAACAATTTAGGTAATCCCTGCTACCTTAAATAGCTAGTCCTTTAAGAAAAACATAGGAAAAATAGAAAATAAAAAGCATAAGGCCAGTGCTCATACCCAGAATTCACTGCAAATCCAAAAAGGCTAAGATGATTAGTCTATATTTTCTATATGCCGATTTTCATCAGCCCCCACCCAGGGAAAAAGCAACCTTAGTTACCACTGCCTCTTGACAAGCTATATCACCTTTGTGCAATTTGTAATCAATCCAACTTCCACATCAGCTGAAATTCCTGTAAACTCAAAAAGCTTGAAAAAAATTAACTGAAGTCCCTGCATTTACATTAAACCGGGAAAGGAATGTTTATCAGCCCATTCAAGTAGCCTCTTAAGTCATTACCTTTCTGATAAGCCACCACTGTGTTAGACATTTGACTGTAACAGCAACTGACCATTTTAGGATGATGCTATTTTTAGCCCTGTGCTACTATTCCTAACAAATAAATAGCAGAATTGTCTTGTACACTTTCCTGCAATGCTTGTTCATTGCTACCCAGTTCTCACTGTAAAGCTTTTGGAAAAAGCTACAGGATCTTCGTGATGTATTAAAGTAACTTCAATTCAGTAGAAATTAATTACCACTTCTAGTTCTTTGGAGAAAAGAAATTATCCCATGTTCCTCCTTTGGGAGGATCAGATGAAAAGTCAGAATCAAAACCTGCATTAAATACTAACCACCATTTTTTTCAGTGAAGAAATTAGCTTAATGATACGAATACAAAAACTTGGGGTTATTGTGGACAGCCATGCACATGACCAGCTCCTGGCCTGACACAGGAAAATTAAATTATTCATTAACAGCAGGAGCCTGGCATCTCTTCTCTTCTGTCCCTCTTAGTCCAGTGGCAATATCTTCAACAAAGTGATCCAGTTGTAACAAACCTCAGTGAGAGGAACAGGGCCAAACTGACTAAAATTCGCTGTGGAACAGCTTGACACATTCTTGCAATATTCTAGTAGGAAACTGTAAGCAGGTAATTTAACTATACAGTACACTTTTATAGTGCTTGAAACTTACCTTTGGGTACCTAGCATGTAAACTTGGAACAGGCGTTGCATATGAATGATTCTCTCCCCCCACACTTACTAAATTTGTTAACAAAGTACAGTGTGTGCTTTGGCTACAGCCCAAGAGACCTATTTCCAAACCCCACCACCACCAAATAATGAAGCATCTATAAAAATTATAGGAAAGAACTAGCCACTGGGCCTCAGAAGACCAAGTAAAATTTTTATCTTTGGCATTTGAGAGCTCTTCAAATAAACCTTTGAACATGCATCACTTCTGCAGGACAGAAAAACAAAGGACTTTGTTTATGGTATCTTACAACCTAATTTACAGAGCTAAGATGAGCAATGAGTTGGACAGATTAGCAGAGAGGAACAATGAAGAGCTGCTCCAACTTCATCCTGTGCACTGCTCCTTCTCCATCAACAGCCAGGTCATTCCAGTCACCAGGCTGACTTAGACTGAACTCGAGCAGGAGGGCCCATGTCAAATGCCAACGAGTTTCATGTCAAAATGCTCGCCCAAAAGCTGGGAGCTTCAAAATCCTGATAAAATAAGGAATACAGCTAAAACCACAACTGCCTCCAAATCAGAATGTAAACAGCAATGTCCATAAAAGAATGTGCCAGTGAACAAATGCCTCAAATTCTCAAAACTCACTAAAAGACAGCTGCAGTTTTGAACCTGTACCCCCTGCTAACAGCATATTCGAAAGCTCTAGCAAGGAAAAACATTATCTTAGACTGAAATCTGTGTTGGAATTTTTATTTTAGAGCAGCTAGAGCACAAACGTTTTGAGGAAGGCTTGCTCTCTGTTGCTTCTGGCTCCAACGTAAGCAATGTGCAACTCGCTTACCAAAAGGCACCTCTGTGACTGTATTCTACATCCCTCAGGAGACGGTATCCAAGTTCTTCAGCTGCAGAGTAGAGCTTCCTCCTTCGGGACACTTCGCCTTATCTCATTACGTTCCAGTACAGCATGTCTCACTAGGGCGGTTAATACATGACTTTGAAAGACTACAGAAATACACTTTTGCTTGCTTTGATTTTATTTTCAGACAAACCCACGTAAAAAGCTACTTCCTTTATTTAAGAAAAGCAGCTCACCATCAAACTCTAGCCAAAATAGTAATGCTTTAACAGAGCCAAAAAAACTCTGAAGCTGATCCAGTAGCACTGACTGATCTCATTAGCTCTTCTCATGAAAATATACAGATATGACTTCACTCCTGGATTACACTCCTATATTTAGTTTATACCTAATATGGATATTCAGTGTACAGAACTAAGTCATTTCCTTTCCTCATGTAAAGTTCCTTGCCCTTTGTCTAGCCAACAATACAAGGAATAAGTTTGAACTCTCAGAGAACTCGCATACAAAGACATTTGTAATTAATAGCAGTTTAGCTTGTGTTTTTCACTTCAGCATAAACAAACACAGTATTCAGAGCCCTAAAAATCAGATTGTGCCACAATTGCCTGTTTGACCTGAACTAAAGAAACACAACTCAAAACAAGTTTAAAAAAATTAACTATTATCTTTTTTAGGAAAAAAATATTCTAAATAGAGGATTTAAAGCTCCTGAAGTCAAAGCTCTATTTAAACTCCTATCAAGGCAACGTAATGATTTTGGGTTTGGGTGTTTTAACTGTTAACATGTTCACAAACTCTTAATACAACAAATGAACACAGAGTGAGTGCCTAGCATCTATTTTAAGAGTGAAACTGTATCATTCTGAAGAGAAGAATATCCAAGGGAAAAAAAAAAACTTGATTAGGACACTAAGTTGTTTCTTACGGGTTATTTACAAAGAACTTTGAAGATAAATATCAGATTAGATGGATAACAAGTACAAAGGTAAATTATTTTTCCATGGACAGTCAACTTGCAACCAGCCACCATCTTAATTAAAGTTTGTTGTCTTAGACAAACTAAGCATCTACGCTGGCAGACAAAGACACCTTACTTTCTCCCATGCTGTCCAGTTAAGGTTTTATAGAATTGCACTGCTCAGCTGATTATCAGTTGCAGGGCAAAAGAGAACACTTACCAAAAGAAAAAAAAAAAAGGATAAAAAATCCAGTGACTGCAAAGTACAGTTATCCAGTCTTAAAAACAGTTCTTAGGGATATCTGTCCAGCCCAGTCAGAACTTGGAATTGATGTAGGTAGGCACTGTTATAAAAGTGTGTAGGCCTTGTGTTAGTCACATCACAATAAATGTCTCATTTAAAAGAGAATCTGAACATGCTTACACTGGTAAGAAAATAACAACAGCCCAGGGCTCTTTGTCCCTTTTAATTAATGTGCACTATTAAAAATCAAATTTGCCACCTCAGAGTACAAAAGTCATTTTCCAAAGTACATAGATTACTATTTAGCTAGAAGTTCAATGAATTTCCCAACTAGATTCTTCCAAGCACAGATTTTTGTAAGAGACTACACAGCCTTCAAAAATCCACAGGTTCAGCTACGGAACCAACTACTTCTCAGCTCACCCTATTCACATTAAAGGACAGACAGTAACACTCTTCAAGTAAAGAACTCTCTTTCCTCACTGTTTCCTTCCACAAGATTAGGTCAGGATAACCAGAGAAAGACTAGACAGTGACACTGAATCACTTCAGTCTGAGGGTAATGATTACTAACTTCTTAGGGTGCTAATACAGTCACAGTACTGCCCACCAAAAGATTATCAGACCCTCCCAGCCACTTCCTAACAGTGAAACTGAGTTTACATAAATATTCCTCATATCTACATGTTCTTTCTCAACAATCAACCATCTTTACGTGCAGATAAGACATCTCTTTTAAGAGGATTCTCTTCAAATATTTCCAAAAGAACTTTGGTGTTGTGTTACATATGCTCTTCCCTGCTTCTGTGAATTCCTTACTGCACATACACACAATCACACACTGGCATACAAAAGCATCAGGAAGGAACAAGACTTAGACTGCTCAGATCCTTGATGTGCGTTTATCCCCAGCTTTTGACCGGTTCCAGGCCCTGAAGTTTGTCCCACAATATGTGCTCTGATGCACAGGCTCCTCTTTCCCCTTCAAGCCTTCTTCAACACACAGCCCGAGACATTTCCCATCTGAGAAAACTGAGGACAGATTTGTCTTTTATAGCAGTATCTGTGCTCAAAGAATGCATCTATGGCATACAGCGCTTGTGTGCACCACGGAGCAAATGACTCAGAAGCGCCACTGCAGGCAACTGTACAACCGCAGCCAGCAGATTAGCAGGCTGCAAAGGGCAACAAGTTGAAGTTCAGGAACTCAGCCAGTTCTCAGACCACTTTGTGGGGCAAGGAGGAAAAGTGCACAAGTGTCAGACATCTTTCAACTGCAAAATGAAACACAAGTTCTCTTGACAATCTGAGCTGTCTAGGTGTTAATCATTGGAACAGGGAGGATAGATGCCAGTGAATAAAACTATTACTGCTGAAGTGTATTCAGAAGCAATTTCTGACTGAAAAGCTAATTCATCTGTGTAATCCCTTTGAAAATGATTGCTAGGAGTTTTTAAGCTTACTTTCCAATGTTTTGCAAAAAAATCAACATTTACTCTTGAGACCATCTCTGTATTTTTAAACAATGTTGTACCAAGCCCACCAGTTTCTGTATTAGCAATCAGATTCAAATCAAAAAGGAGGTTTCTGGCTATAAGAACTTTCCCAAGCAGAATTTAAAGGAATATAGTTTGCTGGCCAGAGAAGGAAAAGGCCTGATTTGTAACTGCTAAGCACAGGATATACCAAGATGGTTATGCCTCAGTTTATAAAGGGATCCCTTACAATACTCCAGTATTTGGTCACAAGAAATAAGACACCCATGAAATTCCACGATCTATACCAAATGCGTATCAAAGCAGACTGAGAAAGTTCTCAGGTGCTGAGGGTATTACATCAAAACTTCCACAGGATGATCTTATCAGATAAGTCTCCTCCTTATGTATAAGATTATCAAGTGACAAGCCTAGCCCTGACAAGACTATCTCTGAGAAGCAATGTTGCATGTCTCTAGTCTTGTTATTTCCTTATATCAGTGTTCCTTTTAATTTTACAGCTATATCATAGTTGCCAAAAAAAACCCCCCAAAAACCAAAAAACCAAAAACCACAATGATGACAAAAAAGATCATGGGATGCTTTGTTGTAAACCAATATACAGCAGCTATACTACTCCAGAATGACACATCAGATCTTGCGTAAGGATACACACAGGCAATGAGCAACTGTAAGACAAAGGCAGACCAGAATGCATGCAATTCAGACAAATCACACTCCTCTCACCCAGCCCTGAGCTAGTATCAAGTCTGCTGCTAGAGATGCAGATGCACACATCCCTTTCCTGCCACGGGCTCCAACATTTAACTGAACAAAATGGACCCAGATCCCAGCAAACAAACAGTTCACCTGCCAAACTTCTGTTTAATTCAGATACAGAAAAATGTAGACAAGCTTCTGTTACAACCATTGGGAGCGTTTTAGAGTAGGGTATTTATTAAATGTGAAATCACAGCTTTCGTCCTACTGACAGTACAATTCACAGGTAAACAGACAGTAAACGCTATCTGATTTTCAAAACAGGTGCCAAATTTCGCAATGACATCTTACTTGAAAGCTGCCAGAAATCCAAGGTCTAATTAATTTGCAAGTATACACATGTTACACAGTTGAGGAAGAGAGCACCTTCCTTAATGGTTACCTACATCTACCATAACCCGTCTCATGCCAGTAGATACACGACTATGTATTTCTTGTTTGTTGAGTTTGTTGGTTTTTTAGTTTAACACTGAACTTGTTGATCATCTGTGTCTTCACCTTGCTATTACAAGAAGAATGCAATCACCGACTGCCCTCTGGAACACCAAGGGCTGAGCTTTGAGCAGCCCTGTCCCCATCTCCTTTGTACCCTGTCTTAAAGAAACTGTGCAAGTAGTTTTGAAAGCTCTGTCCTGTGGTTTCCATAGATGAGTGGTTCTATTTGACCAAGTCAGTCCACCATGCTTTTTATTTACAATAAAATCCACACACTATCAACTCAGTTGCAGCTATGACAAGTGGCCTATACAAGTTGTATTCAGATCATAATGCTCAAGTTTCTGTGTGCACGTTCACTACAATGCAGTCTGCACTACTCTAAAATGCCACAAGGGCATATAAAAATATTCTTGTTGGACAATGGAAGTGGGCCTCCCTCATTAATAAAACACGTGAACGTAAGAGGAAACTAAATGAAATCAGATACATCACTAGTTTCTCCTAATCAGCTTGCAGAGGAAGGACCTGAAAAATATTTACACTTAGTTTAAAAGAGACCACAGGCAGCCCACCAGCACTGTAATGAAAAAGCTGCAGAAGCTGCTCATTGTATGAGACCAAGAAACAGATTATTCACCTCAGTTTCAGCACTGTAACACATTTTCTTACCCAAGTATCCTAATTATGCATGTATGTTATCAGACTATGAAAATACAAGTTACAGCAGACTGATACACTGTCTTCTTGAATAAATCAAAGCAATTGCTGGTGACAAACAGCCCTACATAGTTATTCATACATGAAAGCTAACCATGTGCGTCCACTTCCCCATGCCGTGCCCATCCTATTTTGTTACTGATCACAATTTAATAAGATTCAAACCCAACATTTTGGGCATGAAGCCAAACAGTTTCTCCTGCTTCACAGGTTTGTTTCTCAAGCTTTAATCCATACCTTTGTTTCATCTTAGTCTGGCTGCTACAATCCTTTGTACGCAGGTCATACAGTTACCGCCCTTCAGCCGCAGGCATTTGGCAGAGATTTCTTTTTTGGTCAAGAAGCCTCTCCACTACCTCTACCTTAAAAGCTTCACTGACTAACAGTGCACAGGTAGAACCAAGACCTCATATACTGTTTGAAAAGTGATTAGCTACATTGCAAAATACTCTTAACATTCACTCAGTAACTTCAGACTTTTTCTAGATTGCACCCCCAACCGGGTGAAAACTGTGCAACAGACAAAAGCAGACACTGAGCTTCCTTCCCATCTACAGGGGGGAAAAAAACCAAATGACTAAATCAAAATCTAGTGGTCTTCTAGACAGACACTATTAGTTTCATTGAATAACCATAAATATGCTGCTTCCATTTTATGAAGTGACCATTTTAACGAGACAGGTAACAAACAAGACTTTTATTAGCGTTACAAAAACACACTTCCGATAATACTCAACAGCTTCAATAAAGTGTGGGACAGGCAGCAACACCCAGATGAAACAACTATTTTGGTCTGTCTGCTGGTCTGGGGGGTGTTCTTCCTCTGCAGGATTTTACAGGGAAATAACCTTTACCTGAAGATCATGAAGGCAGACAAGAATAACTTCTTTTTAACCTGAACTCTGTCCTAAAGGCAGACAGTATGCAGCTTGCAGCAGTCATTCATAACACGGGGAAAAGGCTTCCTTGAGGGAGATACTACTCTACTGATAATTCCAAATACTGCCTTCTTAAATCCATAGCAATAAAGAAGTTTCAATTGAGAGGGACAGAAAAATTCCCTGGTTTTCCCCTTTCATATAGTCTCACATCTTTATCGGTCTAATACCAATTTAATCACAATCAATACATCTTTCTCACAACTAATTTTACACCTTCTTCCACACTACCCCTCACACATGAAATATCCTCTTTAAACAGACCCACAAAGCTTTTTTCCCCCTGCCCTCAGATCTTTCTGCCATCAATCACTGCTCTAATTTGTTTAAAAATAAGAAAAATCGGCCAATGAACTTTAGGACAGATGAAGATAAGCTGGCATGTTATATTGAAGTAGTACTGCTATAAATAATTCAAAGTAATCTGTAACTTAATTGCTGTACTAGTAAATTCTAACCTCTACACTAAGAACCTAAATATTCTGACTAAAATCAGGTCTGGAATCCTCCACTGCAGTGCTTTCCCTGGGTCCCATTACTGCCTCTCAATGCTACTAAAAAGTCTGAAACGGGAAAAATGAAACATTTTTTAGAGTATCATTTAAGAACTAAAATCTATATTTAATAAGTTATTTTCAAAGCTCTACCTAGTCTGCTGGAAATTTTCATGTTTGTCATCATGGCTTTTATAACTAAGCAATTCCCAAGATCTCAGATGAAGGTTTTCCATTATTTTCTCACTGCAGTAGAAAGAAACTTCATCTGAAGAATTAAAATACTTTTCTACAGAGGCTTTCATCAAAGTAAGTTTAAGCACAGTAAGAAAAGTTTACCACCATTTATGCTCTGCATTTTTTATACGAAGTAAAACTAAGATGCTGCATCACTAGAGCCCCGGAGGATGCAAAATATTGCATCATACTGCAATATATGAATGCAAAACATGTGGAGATACCATATGGTATCTTTGCCAGATAAGGGCAGTATACAACACAGGCTCATTCTCCCAGTTTGGAAGAAAAACTGGTGATGCATTTATATGTTTGGTGTCTGACACAAAAGCAGACTTCGTAGGCGGGGGGGGGGGGGGGGGGGGGG
>JAVKLA010000021.1:3728415-3758177 GCA_034782735.1 Sagittarius serpentarius | reverse complement strand
ATGGCGGGCCGCAGGGCGAGGTGCCGCCTGAGGGAGGAGGGGCGGGGGGGTCCTGGCCGGTAAAGTCAGGGGACACCCCCGGGGTGAGGCCGGTGGCGGTGGCTGTCCGTTGCTGGTGCGGTGCCCGGTGACCTAACGTCTGGGAGCGGCCTGCTTGGGGCCGGCCTTGGCGGAGGCCGCAGCCCTGTGGGTGCTGCCAGGCCCAGGGAGGGGGGGTCCTATGTGTGTCCCCCTCCCCTCTCCCCGCCATCACCTCAGCTCTGGGGGCTGCAGCCCGCCTCGCCTGCGGAGAAAAAGCTTCAAAACTAAAAAATTTCCCCTCACGCCCCGCTACGCTCTGGGGTGCGGGACCCACCACACCACCGGCATCTGCGCCAGAGCGGCAGAAATAGCTTCTTTCCTGGCTGGGGGAAAAAAAAAAATCTATTTTGAGAGGCAGGGAGGAGTGTTTCCAGCCTAGTTTCTCCCCCGCTATTAAGGTCAGGGACTGAGGAGCTGGACAGAAAAATGCGCAGGAGAATTGGGCAAAACGTCGGAATGAAATTAAACCGTTTTCCCTTTTTCCAGTCTTTTCACCGAAATAGCACAAGGCGGCACGCAGCCTGCGATCACATTTTCCCCATGCGACTTCATGCCTGTGGAGTCCAAGCTGTTGTGAACAGAGCGGCTTTTATGCCTCGGCAGCACCCGCCCTCGCTCCCAGTCCTTCCTTTTTTCAGGAGCTCAGACTCTTTTATTTTTCATAGTCTGAGTTCGGCTGCACCTGAATGTCTCGGCAGAGCCGTTCCCAGGGTAGGATGCGCCGGGGCTCTGGGATACCCTGAGGTGACAGTGAATGACTTGTAGACGCAGCTCTCTGCCTCTACTGCTTTAATGCTGTCTGTGACCTGGCGCTGGAACAAACCTCCCTGTAATTTGTACCCAAATGCATCGTGCAGCCAGAGATGGCTCCGGATGAAATGGTTACCAACGGAGTATTCACTGGTAATAACAAAACCTCATATCTCTCCAGGCATTTTACTACCCTCGGTTCTGCATAACCGGATGTCTTTAAGCAAATTTAATCTTTGAATGCCCTTGAATTGTTCGTCTAGAGCAGGAAAAACTGCTGTCAGCCCCTCTCCCCGTGCTGACAGGGCTGGGCAACCGATGTGACAAAGTCCTTTTCATTCCCGTTCCTACAGCTTCTGTACAGCCCTCCTCGGCTCAGCAGACTCCCTGGGAGTCGGTGGAAGATTCATTTCTCTTTGTTTTACAAAGAGGCCAAGGAATCTCACTGATTCATGGGGTGGGACAGTCTAAATTGGCAATCGGTGTGTCACTGTAACCAAACCGATCTGGGAGCAAGGCTGGACCGTGCAGTCCAGCCCTGTCCAGGAACCTCCCTCAATTAATTGCCCTTAAATTAATTGCAGCCTGTACTGCAAAGGACGCCGTCGTTGGAACGTGGGTGGGATAGAGAAGAGGGAAAAACCTTTCCCTTAAATGGCATTGCCACAGAGACCTTCCACGAGCATCACTTTGGGGGCTTTACGTTCACTTTTTCCACATGGCCGAGTAAGCAATTTGCACCGTTTGGGCCAAATGTCCCCAGTAGATTCAGGAACAGGTGACACGGCCATCGCAGCATGCTGGCAGGGGAAAGTTGTTGTCCTCCGCTGCTTGTTCGGTGTCTGCTGGGACAGGCAAGAGCTGAGTTCTCTGCACCAGGGCTGAGCAGCGCCAGGCCAAGGAACACTGAAGCAGATACCCCTCCCTGCTCAGCCAAGGACCAAGCCTTCCTCTCTGTGCTTCACCACCCTCCTCTGCCAAAAGTTTCAAGACCACAGGGTTTTGTAAAACTTGAAATACTTTACAAGCCTCCCTAAAGCAAAGAACCACCTCCTTTTGAAGAGGCAGTGTTTTTAGTACAAAGAAATAGCTCTCCCACGGTGCCGCTAAAGGTAGGTGTAGAACAACAACTCTGAGGTCTGCGAGGCACTTGGTGCTTTTTTATGTTTTACCAGCCATACAAAGGAGCTGCTAAGGCCGTTTTTTCCTCACTACCACTGAATTTCTTTTCTAACAAAAGAGTTCACATGCTGTTATCTTGCAGAGCAGCTAATAGCTAGCTTATTTCATTTATATCCAGCTGCACCAGCTTTGTCTGTTGCTTAATATCTTTTCAATTATTTTACTTTTAGATGACATTTTCCTGGTTTCCAGCTGCCACCTACCATACCCCTCATCCTCCCCATTCAAATGAAACCTCTTTCCCTAACAATGCTCGGAACGGCTTTGAACATTGAAATCTCTCAATTCTTGCCTAGTTCTGTAATTGCTACTTACGTTACTCTGCAAGATTTTTTTTTTTTAATACTTGGAATTAATTTGTCCAAGCTTTACAACATAAATAACCAGTCCTCCTAACAATCCATAGGAAAATGAGTATTCCCCACCTTTTACAGCTGTGAGGAACTTAACTTTTAACAAAAGTTAAGTGACTTATTCAAAGCTAAATTTGCACCAAGTCAGAGAGTCAGAACAAAGCAATTCTGGCCCCCCCACCTATGCTTAGATCAGTAGGTCACTCCCTCTATATTATTTTATGCTGTATTGAGAAAGCTTATTTCCATTTGGCAGAGCAGCAAAACAGCGTATTATTGTTTCACTTCTCTAGCACTTTTGGCCTTTATGTAGCAATTTTCCATCTCAAACTTTCCAAGCGCTTTTGAAATGGGAGGCATCAGATGTTAAAGATATCAAAGCAAGTGCTCTCCTGCCCCGGCCCTCGCTGTGCACGTTCAGCCGGTGGAATTCACTGCCACGTTGACCCCAGGGTTCAAAAATGGCTTTTTATTTCTAAGGGGAGTTTTTCAGGCACTGGAGGAGCTCAGCATGCAGGTCATGTTGCAGCTCGGTGGGTCCGCACGACGTCTGAACATCCCAGCTTTTAAGCATAATGAAACTGCTTTGAGAAGAAAGGGTGCCGAGGAAGGTTTGGAAGGCAGAATGTAGCATGGCAGCTCGCTGGACCATCCAGTGCCGGCCACGGCTGGAAGCAAGAGCCTGGTCTGACAGTCGGGTTCATTATAGCTCTTTAAAGCAATGGTGGATGAAGCTACGAGAAGAACCTGCCCACGGACACCTATTAAAAGAAAGGCAGAAATGACACGCCCTGGTTTAAAAATACCAGCATTCTCATTCCAATGCTAATTTGGGTTCCTGGGCTTGTCTGCAGGCCGGGATGCTGCAAAGTCGTTCCCTGGAGACTTGAAGCGGAAGAGCAGTGACCGAAGGCCCAGAGACTAGGCACGTCCCACATGCTCGGCTGTGATGGTGCCCCTTCAGCAAAGTAACCCCATAAGCGCCGATTTCCTTTAGCCTCCCATCCAGACACCAAGGATGGACTATTTTGTTCTGCTGATATTGCTCATTCATATTTTATTACCCCTGTGTTGAGCAGTGTTTGTTTTTGAAGCTGATGGGAGGGTGTCAGCCCACCAGATTTACAGGGAGTGCGGGGGAAATCAAACTGCTGCTTGTGTCAGACTGTTTGCAGTTTGCTGTAACTCCCAACCAGCTGTCCCTAGATAGCTCATTTTCATCCGGGGCGGATGCCAAATTTTAACATTAACTGCAGGCTCACAGAGCTGGTCCCACAAGGCTCTGAAGTGAACAGCTGAGGACACACAGCGCCGCATGGACCCGGACCCGGAGTTAATATCTGACACTGGTGGAAAACACGGTGGAAAATGGCTCTTTGCTGTGGGTTGAGGCAGAATTACAGGAGCAGAGGACACATCTCGTATCATTATGTGGGAAGTTGACTTCATCCCACAATTTCTGGGTTGCTCCTCTTTTGCGCCATCCAAATTAACACTGCTCCAAGCACAGAGGTTAGAGGACTAGATGTTTCTAGGAAATGTTAATCAAGAACTTTTAGTGGCAGTAATTGCAGCTTGGAGTCATTTAACAATCGATGTACTTTCCATGCAATAGCATGCTTTTTTTTTTTCTGGTTACTGGCATATGGTCCTTACCCCAGGGAGCTGGACGGTAGTTAATGCATTTTGTGGTTAAATGTTTGGACTCAGCGTCTCACGGCGCCCGAGGAGAAGGGAGGTAGACAAAGCAGGCATTGTCTGCAGGTTTCCCTGGGCTGCCTTACGTCCCCTACACTGAGGCACCGTGGGGGCAGGTTTACAGGAACGCTGACACAGGCAGAGTTTTCACCTCGCTTCCTTTAGTGTCGCTGAAACACTGGCAAAGTTAAACTGCTTGGCATCTCCCCGCATTTGGAGGTGATATCCAAGGAGGGGAAAAGGAAAGTTGGCTCTCAGGACCGCACATACAACAGGAGTAATTGAATGCCTGACTCTCCTCTTTCAGCGGGAGGCTGTTGCCATGCCTCTTGTCGCCTCTCCATGTATTTCTCACTGCCCTACTTTCAAACTTCAGATACTGGCCTTTTCTCTACAGTGAGCATTAGGAACAAAGATTTCAGCTTCACCCTTTTGCAGAAAGGGACCTGGAAAGGACCAAGAGGCAGAGTTGGAGCCTCAGATAAGCGTGAAGGGAGCTGGAAGCCGAGTCTGGGTGCTGGGAAACCTCCCAGGACACATCCCTAGAGCAGCACTGCGCAGGCACACACACACCAGGCACCTGGAGTTCCTTCAAGAAAAACCCCAATTCTATTGTGGTTCTGCTTTTAAAAGTTGTTTGGGGGCGGGGGGGAAGGACACTGTTTGCTGTGCCTAGTTAAGTAAAATCTGTATTTCCCCACCCATATGTATAGCAGTTGCCTGAAAGCAAATAAATTAAGGTGATTGGCTGTTTTCTTTTAAGGTTAGTCTCTGGGCGATTCAAAGAGCTGGACTAATAATGTGATGTGGTTAAAGAAAAAACCACTATGCAACCTGCTTCTCTCAAAATAAAAACACCAAGTTTGCCTGGCTCTGATCGATGAAGTGGTTAAATCAGCCACACTACCCTGAAGCACAGCAATCAACTGCCACCACCTCCGTTTCCTCCTGCATTTCTATCATCTGAAAAGCCTGAAAGTTGCCAGTAGCTCAGGACTCTCCTAATGAACTCTTTCCATTATATCCCAGCAGCTCCCAGCTGGGTTTCAACACCACGGACTGGCTTCTGTCATGAAGCTTAAATGGAAGAAATGCTGTTTGATGTGGCTTTTTAATGGTCTGCAAGTTCTGTAAAAGACCCTGGGGGAAGATGTGGGGTGGAAAGCCAGCGCGCAGCACCGGCAGCCTCTCGTGTCCTGCATGCTCCATTGTGTGTGAGCAGAGAGTGGAAGCACCAGCTCCTTCCCCATCTTTCATCAGCCTGCAAATGGCATCTGCAGAGGATCTGTCCAATTAAAGTAATTACACCAAGCCAGTGTATTTTCTCTCTGGGGTGCAGACTAACATCAGAGCAAAAAAACCCCAAACCCAGCACTGAAACCTCTTTATCCCCAGGGTTGCTTGATCCAAAACCCTGCTATCAGTGTAGACACTTGATAATCCATCCCAATTTAGCGCAAGACTCATCTTTAAAAATACAAACCACTCCATGTGTTTTCTTCTCAGTAAAGATACTGCTTATGTTCTTTGCTCCACAGCAAAGCTTCAAGCATTGGAGAAACCCTTGAAGGAGAGAAGGGGACTACTTTCTGCTCGTGAATGGCTGCCAAACGTGCACAGCCGGTGAAGGTGTGTGGTGCTACCCCACATCGGCGCTTGGAGCCAGCAAGGGGAGGGAGAGGACAAAGCAAACAGCTCATTTGCAGCCCCAGCTCATTTCATTGCAATATATGCTAAGACTCAACTTGCACCGGGGGTCTGAAATATATTTATTTCTGCATCTGCACACTTGGAATGAAATGGGCCCCCACCCAACCTGGCAGGGTCTTCTACTGACCTGGTGTGTCAGCCGCGATCACAGTCAGCTTGCTTCGGAGGGCCCGTCAAAACAAAATAATTCAGTTAATACCTTCTCCTAGGGGAACGGCTGGACGAGGTTAAGTGATTTGCCCCAGGATTGCCTGCAGAGCAGCAGATCATTCAGCAGGACAGGTATAAACTAGTCAGCATCTGAAGTTTTACATCTCTGCTAGCTCCCAGGGCCGTTTCCACTTCTAGCTGTGATGAAGAGCATCGTCCCTCCAGGCTCAGTCTCTCTTCCCTTCCCAGGTGCCAATGCCCAGCCCCGTTTTGCTCCCCCTAAACACCAGCCCAAGCCCATTCTCAGCGCAACCCCCCTGACCTCAGCAGCGCATTTGCTCATCTGAAGTCTAAGATGGTCCAAATGGAGCTACCCCAAGGAGCTGGTGCTGGGCCTGGTGTAGCCCTGCGGTGGGTGGCCAGGACATGACATGGGAGATATGGTCAGTGCCAGACCCTCATGCAGGAGGGAGGATTTTCCACCTCTCCCTCACTGCCCTGAGCAATTACCTGTTCCTACTGCCATAATGTGCAAGAGGGAGGCAGGTCCCGGCTGCAGCCCGGGTGGAGGTGTGTCCCCATCACTCCTGTCCTGCCCCAGGTAAGGAAAACACCAGTGCCCTCTTCTTCCCCCCGCTATGACCCTCAAAAGTGAATATAGCACCGGGGTAAACACCCTCACGCCGCAGGCACACAAACCCCTTTATTGTGCAATGCCATTTTGACAGCCGCCTCTCCCCCTCTTTTCCCCAGGCAGCAGTCTCTGGCTGTTCCCACAGCACCAAGCCTTGAACACCAGACAAGCACCATCTAAATCCCTCAGCAGATTAGGCAGCTATCAGGAGCAGCGAGGGATCCAAATTGTCTCCCTGGGTGCATTTGCCCCTCAAGGCCTGGCAGGCAGCAAGGCACCAATGTGACTCTTTAATTGTCTTTTTATCACCTAAGGACAGCGGGATTACTGGAGCCCTGCAAGGGGCTGCTTCGGGGCTATACAACACAGCCGGAGCCTGCGGTAACAGGGACAGCGCTGTGCACGGGATGGGGACACGGAGGGAGCACCAGACACCATCGCTGAGTGGCTACTTGACATTACACCTGCAGAAACATGAGTCCCTTGCAGGTTGCTGCTCTCCCAGCTTAGCCCCACACCTCCACGGAGGGACCTCCTGTCGATGGGGTGAAGCTGCGCGCCGCAAAGGAGGCATCCAAATTCCCCTGAGCTTCCCAGGCGGTTCTTTGGGCAAAGTCCACATCTAAGATTAATTACATTCATCACAAGGAACAAAGTAAACAACCATCATGGAGCCAACCTGCTCCGGACTAATGGTGTAAATGCCGATCTGACTCAAGCGATGACATGACGAATGTGGATTTTATTTCCTCCTATCTGAGTCACGGTGGAAGGAGCCAGTTTTTTTTTTTTTTCAGAGGACTCAAGAAAGAAAAGGAAACGTGGTTGGGACAAGAAGCCAAGATCTTGCAGTTCCTACCAGGACTTGGAAATAATCCTTTTGATAAAATTATTTATATTGCAGCAGCACGTATAGTGCTGGCAGCTCTCTAAACACAGTGACAGAAACTCCTCCACCTTCTTTAAACCTTGCAGCCTGAGGCAGCACAGTGGTGCCAAGGGAATGATGTCGCAAAGCCCAGATATGCCCACAGCAGGATGGAGACCTGAACATAAACCTCCTGAGTCACAGCCTAAAAACTCGCAGAGTGGCTGCGGTCCTCATTGAAGCCACTTTTGCCCTGCAGACAGCGAGAACAACAATCCTGCGGGGCAGAACCAGAGCAAAGATTTCCCAAATCTTCCCATTACAAGAGCCGGTTATCTGCAGCACACGCTCTACCTGCTTAGGCTGAAATTCTGGTCTTTCTGAACACCGCGTATTTGATTTTGCAATTTTAATAATCACTTCTAAAGCCCAGTGGTTCTTCTGTGTAACGATCACTGTAAGACACACTTCAGGCTCCTGCGAAGTTACGATAGCCATTTAGAACCAAAAGTTTAGGCACAAAGCTGGGGCAGATATCTGAGGGCTGGAGCCATCCCTCTGCCCACAGCCCAGCCCAGCACAAGGGCTGCCCAAGCGCACCCAGGCTCCACACGGCATCTCTCTGAGCACCCATGCTGCCGAGATCGTCCCCTTTTCAAATCCTGTGCATCTGTCTGGGCCATGAATCGCAGTATTTCTAGGCGATCTGCATCGCTTCCCCGGCTCTTCACCACAGCGAGGTGAGCAACAGGACCAAAACGGAGCCGCGCACAGCAGCAGGCAAGCATTGCCCCCAAGGTGGTTAAAACACGGGCTGCTTTTCGACAGCCATCCTAATTAGATGCACAAAAGGTTTCTATGATTCAGGTTTCTTTTACTGATTTAACACTTACTCCGGGCAAACAAATGAGCAATTAGCAGGCCTGCATCTGTGGTGTCATTTAAATTCAAATGACACCCTGGCTACTCATTAATAGTGGGGATGTGCAGTTCAAGACAATAAACCCAAATCCTCTGTTGGCAGCAGGCGGAAATCCCACTCTTCACACGCCCCTGGTCCCAGGAGGGAGGGGCCATGCCTCCAGCCACACCAGGCTGGCTTCAGGGGACTCACCCCAGGGGCAGAGAGATTTAGGGCTCCCTGAACATCTCGGCAACCCCCCCTGCTTTGTACAGGAGGGTCCCTGCTGCATCCGCTCTGTGCCACGGCATCTGCCTTGGCATTATGCTGCTAATCCACTTGTCACATCGGAAGACACCTCGCTTTGCATTGATGGGCATGATCTGGGGGAAAATATAACGTGCAAAACTGCTCGGGCTTCAGCCCAGCAGGGCAAGTCCCTGTTTCTAGTACAGCAAACCTAGGCGCGGTTTGGTTACATCCAGACTCACTGATTTCCACTTAACCCCCCATTCTTGGCATGCCCAGAGAGGTCGTATCCCCATCCCACCGAGGACGAGGCTCCAAGATGTTATTTCCTTGCCAGCTGTTAGCGCAGCTCCATCTTAGCTCCTACATGCCCCAGAAAAAAAGCCGGAGCAGCAAGCCCACTCCAAGGCAGGGCAGTGGCAGGTCATCCATCCTCAGTCCCAGCACCCAAGGTCCAACACGTGGCACGTCACCGCAGGGGCCACCACAGCTGGTTCTGGGGAACTCGGCTCCTTGCTTTTTGCATCCTCGACGTCTCCATCTCCAGGGAGGGCAGGGACAGGGAGCTGAGAGCAGCCGCCACGGGGACACTGACAGGCTGTGGTGGCAACACACAGCCCAGAGGCCACTGCAGGAGGAGCTGGAGAGAGCTGGTGCCACCCTGGCTCCACGGGCAAATCTCCGCCTGCCATCGGCCAAGATAAACCGGCGCTGCTGGTTGCATCCAAACACCGCCTTGGTTCCTCCCTGATATCGAGGTGACCCACATGGCACCATGCTGGGATCCAGCCGCCTGCTCACCCAGCTGGAAAACCGGTGTCCAGCACAGGCAGACACGGGATCCCAGGGCTCAGAGCCCCCCCAGCACTCCCGCTGTACCAGCTGCATCACTGGAAAACCTTTCAGCCACGATGGCAAAGCATGGGGGAAAAATTACTACAGACAAACGGGGTTGATGTGCACAAGGACTTCAAAGCAATTTTTCTTCCTTTGGGGTCCTCACTTCCAGCAACAGATACTAATTTTTTTTACAAAAATCAAAAGGTTTGTGGTTGATAGCAGGTGGGTGTAACACACCCACAGCAAAACAGAGCCGCAGGGATTGCAGTGGGTGCGGGAAGGAACAGGGGGGACCTGGACCTTTTGTAACCTGGAGAGCAGACGTTTACCTTCGGGGCAGGATAGTGCAGCAGGGTGTGTGGCAGGAGCACCAGGGCTCAGAGGATGCAGGACTCGGCATCATTGGCTTGTCCCGGGCATCTCCCATCGCAGCCTTTTGACCTGCAGCATCGTGACAGTTTACTTAAAAAGCTGGGGAGCCGGGGCCCCTTCCCCGGCAGAGCCAGGCGGCCGCGGGGCTCACAATAGCGGCATTCAGAGCCATGGTCCTGCCACAGCGGTGTGGGGAAGGTCCCGACGGAGCCAGCACAGCGCCGGTGCCAAAGCAAAGCCAAGCCGGGCAAAGGCAGCTGCAAAGGACTGCGGCGATGGGCGGGAGCTGCAGTAACTCCAACCAGCCTGAGCCTGTCCCGCATGTGTGGCCGTGCCGCATGCTTTTTCTTGGGGTGAATGGCACAGCCAGGAGGGTATTTCTTTTGCCGCTTGCTCTTATCCCTTCAACTGTAAAGCTTCATTCCTCTCCGCTGTTTCCCTGCCCCGTCTGAACTTTACCCAGGTTTGGAATCTGCCCATGGGGAACCCCAGCACCAGGTGCCTCGGGGGGCTTTAGGAAAAGGGTTACATGAGTAAATGCATCCCAAAGCCCTGGGGTATTCCTGCCACGGTACTCACAGGTACCGCTCCTTGGCCTCATCGCAAAGTCGCCTCTTTAACTGCCAAAAGAGTCTCATCACCAGAAAATTATGTTAATGGCATGAGCGTCACTGAGCATTTTATCAATATAAATCTTCATTATGCCACCAGGGAATGCTAAACCCACTGTACTGATGGGGAAACTGAGGCAGGAGTGATCTCATGAGTTGCCTGGCTTTACACAGTGAGTCAGCATCTCCAGCTCAGCACCAACCTCTTCTCCCTCCTCCCCCAGCAAAAAACACCCAGAAAAGGACACTGAGCAGTAAATTAGATTAACGTCTGCTGCAGTTTCTCCACGCTGCCGTGCAGGCAGTGGAAGGCACCGAATGCTGCGCTGAGGGCAGGAAGGAAGGAAGCAGCAGCTGGAGAAAGGCCAAGTTCCCCCCTGGCAACACGGCCGACCTCGAGAGGTGCTCGGTGCACGCAGCGCAGTTTGGGCGAGCGGTGTAGCAAAGCCCTGTGGCTGGAGAACAGTGCTTTCAGCTCGGGCTGATGGCTGGAGCAATCCCATCAGCCGATCCAGAGCTGTAAGGAAACCCTGGGGTGACTTAACTCATAGGATGCTCCGGCTGAAATAGTCTGATCGCCCTTGCGAGGGTGAAAGGCTTTTTTTTGTCTGCGGTGAGATTTACCCTGTGGTGGCCTGGGGAACCCACAGACCACTGACATGAGCCCTGCGCCCCTGGAGATGGTTTCCTCCTGGGTAATGCCCTGCCCTCCCACAAAACATGTGAACTACTCCCTTTTCACACAACTGCCTTCACTTATCTCTGTCCTGAATATCGGCCAGGTGTCCGCTTTCCTCGTCTGGAAAGAAGAGTTGAAGCTGAAAGTGGAGTCTACCTTCTCCCGAAGCTGTGAGAACAGCTCCCTTTATCCTCCTGCATAAATAATAGAAGGATTCATTCACATGCTTTTAATAGATTAAAAATAAATAAATAAGAAAGAGCTCAATTTTGTTTTGCCAATCATGCACTTAATGCAATTTTCCCTTCTTGTCCTCTTGTGCCGGTGCATGTGGAGTCGCAAAGATTTTAATTAGCTGGAAAGGCGCCAAACCATTTCTGTCTCATTAAAAAAAATATCATCGCAGTGACAAAGGTAATTTTTTCACATCAGTAGTCAGATCCACTCACTGAATTAAAATCCAGCTGACAGAGAGATTATCAATTTTTAACGGGGGCTTCCCCCTCCTGGAGAGGGGAAGCATGTGGGGGTTATTCACAAAAGGGGTCAAAATTTTTCGCAACCGCTCCGCTGGCTTCACTTTCATTTGCAGCACGTAGCCACTTATTTTTTAAAACCTGAATGAGGAATTACAAAAAGCCACTGCCCCCCCAGGCAAATACCCTTCTGTGAGCTTCCCAGGCAGAGCCGGGAGCCCAGGCACAGGCTGTCCCACCAGGGACATCGCTTCTTCCACCGCACCTGCCGGGTCAGGGCACGGGCGCCATGAAGGCAGCCGAGGTTTGTGCTCCCGGGCATGGCCCGGCATGGGAGACAGCATCAGCACAGGTCGAGGGTGGGGAGAAAACTCAGAGGAAGGTCTGGCCAAGCAGATAAGTGATACACGTGCTTCGTGAGTCTGGCTGCGTGAGCCGAAACTTCTCTCCAGGGCCACCCCCGAGCTGACGTCGGCAGCCAAAACTCCATTTATTTCAGCGTAGCCACAACAATTTCCACAAGCTGCAGCTCTGCCCCTGGATTTAACACAAAGCTTTTGCAGAGGAATTGAACAATTCTTCCCCCTCGGAGTCGCTTTCCCAAGAGAGCTGTTTTCCGTGTTTTCTTTTAAGTAAAACAGAAGGATTCAGAGCTTCCCAAGCTGGGGATTCAAAGCATCGCCCAGCCCTGCCTGGGATTAGCAGACATGGCTCACGTGCACGGACCAGCCCCACTCCCCTCCCACAGCTGCAAAGAGCAACCTGAGCAGTCAAGCATCTGTTCGACAACATTCTTCTCCATTTCTCCCCAAGCACCTCCTACAGCCCGGATTTATTACCTTAGTGCAATGGCAAGATCTGTCTCCAAACAGGGTTGCATCACACGCCCGTATCGCTGTGGCCGCGCCGCCAGCTCCTGCTCACTCCCGTCTCGTCAGCTCCCTTCTCCCACGCGATGACTGTTGTTCACAGCGTGCACAGCTGTGCGCTCCGTGTTGTGCACAAAGGCGGCATTGATTTTGTGAGCGACGGCTACCTACGGTGCTCTGCCCGAGGGCCAACTGCATCCTGCCTTTGTGTAAGAGGAAGGACGCAGCCGGACCCCACATCCCTTCTGCTATTTAACTTGTTACACGGTGCATCGCAGCGTGCCCTGGCTGGGGAAACAGATGTGGGAGTTAAAAAACCATTCCTGTCCCCCCGCCCCAGGCTGTGCAGCCTCCCCCAGTCCCTGCTCATGGCCCGGAGGTCAAGTCCTGCACCACCGGCTGCAGCAGGCGTTCACTGTGCCACCCCAAGGGACCGATCCCGGATAAGAAAAAAAACCACTACTCTTGAAGAATCTGCCACAATACGAACTCCAAAGGTAATTAATTTGTGATTAAAACACATTGCACTAAAGGCTCAGAGTCATCCCCCCCCTGTGGCAAATCTTCTCCCCGAGTCGCCGGGGAGCTGCGCTCCCAGCACTGACACCGGTCCCAGCTTGGGAGCCAGCATGCTGGCTGATTTTTGCGGTTATCCAGGACAATCTCAGCAGAAAACAGAAGGAAAACATTCCTGAACAAACGGGCACGCATGGCACAAGGTGGCTGCAGTTGCTGTGCCCTCTACTCCCAGTTTCACCCAGCCAAATTAGGGCGTCAAACACTGACTCACCTGCCCCAGGAATCGGTCACGTCCCATTATAAAATACGACACTCCCAGCTAAGGAAGCATTTTCACAGCATTTCCCCTCCATGGGTCACCGGGGCTGGCTCTGCGCAATACCTGTTTGCTGCTTGGGCACAGCCCCCTCTCAGCTATACAAGACACCAGCAAACCTCATAGGAAGCACATCGCAGCTCATGTTTTTAAATGAAAGACTGGGGCAGGGGCAGGGTGGAGAGGAAAAATAAAACAAAATGGAAACCCTTCTTTCCAGCAGTACTTTTAGCTCCGTGACAAACTGGCTGTGATCTTTCTCCCTTAAGCAACAGCTTTCGGTTCATCCCCAGAGTGGCGAAATACAGGCAAACCCGCCTGCAGATGAGAAGTGCGTCTAGAAAATCTAATTAACTGGCCCACTGTACACCCGGCCAGGGTTGGCTTTGCTAGTCCAGACGTAGGAATTATCCTAAGGGACTGGGCTCTCTCCGTCTCATCTGCTATCTCGCCTCTGACTACAGCACCAGCCCTGGAGACACCGGGCTCTGCTCTAGCAGGCGGCTGAGAGCTCCTGCCTTTATCTTGCTCCAGGAGGGAGGGGCGGAACCAATGGCTCTTACAAGCCTGGTTTAAATTAGCAGACAGGAAGCATCTTTTCAACTAATCAGTTTTATATTCTTTTTGCATTTCTAGTTTCATTTTTCTTGAGGAAGGTCATTGGTACAGCCTTTAAGGGTGTGATTTACACTTCTAGAGTCTCTTGCCTCTAAATCTGAGCTATTTTTTGTCAGCTTGATGCACCGTCCCTGTACATTTTTAAGCTGTTACCATACATCATTAACACACGTGTTCAGATTTTGTTAAATACATCTTTTTTTTTTTTTTTTTTTTACTACAACAACAATTTTTACTGATTATTTTGCCAAATGGCCTTCAGGTGAAAGTTAATTAAAACAAAAGAAGCATGAGAACATTTTTTTCTGTTGTTTTGCAATGACTGATGATTTTAACAGCCATTTGCCTCTTCAAGAGCTGAACAATTGAACAATTCCCACGTTCCTTTGGTAGGTTTGTGGACAAGCTGAGTCCGGCTGCTTCTTCACTGCCTGGAATTGAATCCGTTTGAGGAATTTTGCTTTTTATACTTTCTGGTTGTTCTTTCCAAGTTCAAGACGGCACAAAGCACACCTCTTCCTTCAATGCGTGCAGAGCTTAAAACAGTTTTGGTAAAGTTTGGTGTATTTTCTATGTATTTTTCTTTGGAAAAACGTCTACTGCTTTGCCACACTACGCATCTGTTCTTCATTAGTGATCACCAACAGCTGATGCTTTAGGGCAAATGAGTCCAGCACTGTCTTTCCATTTCACATCGTGAAGAAATTAAGCTTTCTCTTCGGAAAGAAGAACCCCTACTTAAAGACTATTTTACAACATTAGTAAGACTTTTCTCTCACCGCAACACCCAAATCTTTGGGTGTTTGGGTCACAGACTCAAGTTCTGCACCAGTGTTCTTAAAAATAGAGGCTTCGTGCCCATCGTGTAGCGTCCTTTTCTGAAAGTTTCTACACTGAGTAGCTTTTCAATAGGTAACGATAAATTAGACTTTCACAGATACAATTTTAAACGGTGATTCTTCTTGAAACACGGTGAAACCCAATTTTTGATTTCAAGGGCAGAACCCAGTCACAGAGGTGGCCTTTCCCGCCGCCTCCCCGCGCAGTCCTGCCCTCCTGCTCCCGGGCCCACCTGGTGAAAGGCACTTGCAAGTGCATCCTGCCCTGGCAAAGAGCGTGGCCGGGGGTGGGGGGGAGCAGCTCCTGTCCCTGCTTCTTCAAGGACATCCCAAAAGGCATAGCCCTGCAATAACGGCAGCTTGCATTTAAGGCAAGAAACCAAAACGCTTTCCTTTAAAAGTAAAAACATATGGATCCCCTAAGCTGAATCCCTCTTCTCATAAGCATCTTCAGCTGCTCAGTCTATACGGCACGCACCGTGGCCGAGTTACCTACAGAACTCTCCGCTTGCGTTAGCTCCCTCCACCCAACCCTGCCAAACAGCCAAACGTGTTAATAATAAACCTCCAGTGAATAATGGAGGACCGCCTCTCTGAACAGTCAGATCACCTCCAGCTGCGCAGTGGTTGTTCTACTATTTTAAGGTTAATTAAATTAAATCCCACTCTTCCCAACCATCTTCCTAGGGATAAATCCACACACAGAACTGGGCATATAAAGAACTCGCCCATATATTTGCACGCCACTTGCCTCCAGGCAACCAAGTAAGCAAACACCAATTACCACAAGTGGACCTTAAGATTTTTAAGCATGATGCTTAAAGCATGAAGCTTCACTCTTACGAGAAGGAAATGCTACCGAGTCAAGTTAGAACTAAACCTGAACAAGAGAAAACACTAAGTCAAACTGCTTCTTTCAACCAGAACCTAGCTTGAAACAAAGACAGGGTTACAAGATAAACAGTTTATGGATGTTATGCATTCAAGAGTGTAACACAGCAGGAAAGGCAATGGTCTTGCTGTACTTTTAGCAGCTGACTATCCGATTTCCGAGACAGAGAGCGCTCAGGTAAGTCATTGTTACAAGACATCATCTACCTCCAGCCAGCAGGGCAGGGAGCGATCTCTGTCTTCTTGCTTCTCTGCCATAGCTGAATGGGCTCGAGCAGTTACGACCTCCTTGCGCTCATTCTAGGAGAGCTGAAGTAAAGATCAAAAGTCAAACTGTTAATTAAAGTCTGGAAATACACAACTGCCTACACCATTGTTCTCAGATTTAATAATCTTTTTATTAGCCTTAAAGAGATATATGACTTTCACGGTAATTTATTACAATGACTGAGACCTGATCAAGAGCAACAAACAATTCCACTGGAAAGTTCTGTGAATACAATGGCGGGGCGGGGGGGGGGGAGGGGGCGGGCAAATCATACGAGGGGGAAACTAAGTCACTATTCAGCAAAGTGAAGGAAGCTGGAAAGCTGCGGGGGAAGGTAAGGCTCTAAGGGGCAGCAGTTCTCCCTCGCCTGCCAAAGTCTCTCCTACAGTTTTGGACCCCGGCTGAGAAGTGAATCGAGCGCTGTCAGTGCCGTGACCGCCTTGCAGGATACTTAGGTGACGTTAACGGTCCTTGAGCAGATAATTCAAGGTATTATGAGCAGACAAGCCTATCCTAAAACATAAATTATCACACAGCACAGTTGAAATGAAACTCGATCAGAATAGAGTTCAACGCCCCGCTGAAAGCTACTCTTCCAATAGCACTACTTTTTATACTGAAACACACGTAGTAGTGGGTTTGGTGTTTGAGGAATGAAGGCAAGAGTGCAAAAGCACACGTGATGTTTAAGCTGCTCCTCCAAGTTAATGCACCTGCCATCACAGCCCGCACTAGCCCATCCTCCAGGTCTGGGCCTCTGCTTAGATTAATTTGTGTCAGACCACGTGGAGCTGAGCAAGTATGAGCTTTAATGAGCAGAGTTTTACAGTTACAGCTCTGAGCACAGAGCTCTGCCTTAGTGTGGTGATTTATCACTCAAGACTACAGCAGCTTTCAGGGAGTACTAGACATTTCCCAAACCAGCAGCAGAACAGTCTTTGTCCTGAACATTAAGGCGATTCACAAATGCACTTCAGAGTGAAAACTGCAGTGGTGAAGCTCAGGGAGCTGGTCCACACAGAACTCCCTAGGCATATTTCCAAAGTCACACAAGTGGAAAAATTTAATAATCCAGCACAGAGTTTCTATAAACTTCAGCCTATGGCCACACACCTGCTGCTGTCCCGTCTGTTGACATAGGAAAGAAAGATGTATTTGTTCGGAACTGCAGATACCGACCTGCCAGTGACTCACTTCATCCTTACCTTCACTCCTGCGGACTCATTTTCATCTAAATTATACCATCCAATTAAACTTGAATTTATTTTTTTTGGCGTAGATAAGATACCATTATTCCAGCAAGTCACTTATCGAAACCCACGTATCTGTCATTTCAGGAAGGTAGCCTTGATTAACAAGCAAACATACAGCATTAGCAGATTCAGAGTAAGGAAAGCAAGCGAGATTCACGCACCGAGGTTCTGCCATGTTGCACAAGGCATCCTACACGGTAACTTTCTGAACTACCGCAGCACGACTACAAATAAAAGGATTGAGAAACAGAGATAAGTGGTTAACCGAGAAGATCAAGGGGTGAACAGATCAGACAATTCTGGGTTTGGATGACAGAATCTCAATTACAGGGGATCAGGAGAGCAATTCGACGATGTAAGTCACCAGCTCACCAGGACAGAGTTTCACAGGACAGACACAAACGCTGACGGCTGGCATCCCAGCAGAGTGATTTTGTCCTAAAAAGTATCTATGCAACAGTATTTAGAGCATCAAGGAATGGTGTAATAGCTCATGAGAAAACAACAGAAGGCTTGCTATCACCTGACTGGTATTTAAATGCTGCTACTATTTGAATGAAAGGTTAAGTTGGAAGGAATTAAAATATTAAACTAAACAATTTAGAAGTTATATTCTTCTCAAAGAGCATATTTAATTGCTCTTTTTAAACTTAAACCATTCTTTACAGATAAGGTGTTTAAAAAAAAAAAAAAAAGAGCATGAGAAGGAGGGAGCACCTAGCAATAGCAACTCCAAAGGAGAAAAAAAGGTGGGGGAACACCTGACCGCCCTGGGAAGGTCTGACCTTCCTTCACAACTTGTCCAAATCAACAGCGAAGTCCTTTATCAAAGTGCAGTCCTGCAGACAGGAGATGAAAAATAGGTATAAGGGAAGATAAGCAGTGACTCACGTACTGAATATATTTAAAGAACTTCTGTTACTCTCAAGATTAAAAGGCACGCAGAGGTCACAAAACCCAGGTGAAAGTAAGATTCAGATTATAAAGAACGAGGCATTAACTCCTTGTGAGGACTGCACACGTACAGTCTTCTAAGACTGAATTTGAGAATTATTTGTGCTGCCAAGGAACATCCCAGGAAAAAAAAACAACAGGAGGCGGCAATGAAATCAGCACAATATGCTGTTAGGTTCTGTAGTTTCATAAGCACCGAATTCACTCAGATGTACTTTATAAAATGTGTTTGTCCAGAAAGTTCTTGGAATTTATTATACACATTTAATAACAGATGATACTTAACATTCAAGTGTTGTCGAACTAAGTTTACAAGCACTTTAGCATACAATGTATACTTATGCTAAGAAACAAGATTCAGCATATAAGGAAGTGCAGAAGGAAGCTACTTTAAGGATATCCCCTTCCATCCAGTATCTACATAATACCTGTTTTATTTTAAAACCCTACACGATGCCAAGTAAAAAGACTAATCAAATATCTACACTTAATTGTGCACATCACATCTACTTCAGATGCAGGACAAAAAATTTTCAAAAGCATGTTCCATTCCTCCTTCCAGAGGAACCTCAGACTTCAGAATTGACTTGATTTCAGAAACAGAGCTTGAATTTTTAAAAAAATTCAACAGTAGCAATCCAGCAAGTTGCAAATATGATTATGAAAAAGGCAGCGAGCCACCAGGATTCTTCAGATGAGCATTCAAACCAGTGTTTGCACGACTAAAGCCTGTAACTAAGTTAACGCAAACCTGCCATTAATTTTTTGCAGGACCTTGAAACATTTTACTTGCTATCCACAAGCAGTTTTCACCAGCAAATATTTTGTTTGTTTGTTTTAAGCTTATCCTTCCTAACACAGTGCTGACCAGGTAGACTGTTTTACTCTTGCTTTGCAAGAACACCAATCTAGACACGACAAGAGCATCACTGAATTAACAAAGGGCTATTTCTGCTACCCCAGGACAGTTAAAAACAAAAGCCCCAATTTTTCCGAAGCCAGCATACTGGATCAAATACTTTTTCATATCAGTGTATTCATTAACCCTGTACAAAAGAAAGCTGATTAGCAAATGTAAATGTTCATATAAAAATAGCCAACATCTGTTTAAATTTAGAAATTTATTTTGTTTAATCCACAAGCTTTATATAGCTTTAGTTAAAAAAACAAAAACAAAAAACAGTGAAAACATGACAATATCCAAAGTTCAGGTTCCTCAAACTTTCAAAGACCACATCTCTGAAAGTTGCTTATACCATTCAGAAGAACCGTAACGAGACAAGATTTATGAATGGGGCAACGACATCTCACAAACAAAATTTATGTAACTGAAGGAATTTTTTCTGGGACTGCTGATCATGGAAACTGCCCTTTAAAAAAAGAACATAAAAATACAAATGAAATTCCAGTGTTCCAAATCAACATGTTACATCAATATAAACCCACAGTGTCCTGGTAAACAACATGCTTTCATTTATGTACCATTCTAAATTGCTATTCTTGATTCGCTTTAATGGAGACTATACAGGCAACAGTAGAAAGCATTAAAATATAGGTACTTCCTCGGTAATTCTGCAGTGGTTTTACTCCTGGGCAAGCTTACAAACCACAAAGGTTAGTAGCATAATGTAAAGTGGATACAAAAGAAGTCATATGAGACCCTCGCAAATTATGCTAAAGGCTTTGTTGAATTTCAAAAGAAACTAGGGAATTGACGGTCATGTTTAAAACCTTCAAAACAAATTCCTACTGCTTCTAAAAAAGTCTCACTCTAAATGAAATTATGTCGACTGTCAATGAAAGAATGTCACTAGTACACTGTGGACACCTTTTGTAATGTAAATCCATGCCCTTTGTACATGGTGAACCTCAACCTAGCAATTATTACAACAAATGTTATATTCTAAAGCTCAAACACATTTAGCAATTTGAAATTGAATTCTGAGTACAAACCAAATAAAATGTACATTATATCAAAGGATTCAGCCTAGGATGGTGGTGACACTTGCGCCTTCCGCATTGACCTCAGTGCCTTCTCTCGCAGGTGTTTTTCTAGATCATCAAGGTTGTCTTCTGGTTCACTTTCCGTCTCCTTCAAACAAAGATAAAGCATTTCTTCAAACACTGAAAGCTAAGCCAGGCTGCAGCCCCTTCCCAATACTCTAAATCATCAAGTAAAATCATGAGACGCTGAGGTGCATTTCTGAAGCAAGACTGCCGTTTAGAACATCGAGAGTACGGTGTACATTCACCTCCGTCTATTTTCTTATATTGGACTCTCAAATAGTAAAGCAGAGGTATCAAATTCCTACCTTTTTGGGTTCTGTCTCTGCTTCCTGGTCTTCCTGTGCTGAGGTGGTATCTGCTGCAGCCACAGCAGCAGCTGCTGCGGCTGCCGCAGCCTTCTCCTTCTTATGTTTTTTGTGTTTCTTGTGCTTTTTATCCTTTTTATGCTTCTTATCCTTCTTTTTCTTCTTCTTCTTCCCACCCCCTTCTTGATCTGAATTCTGTAAAAAACAATTCAACAGATATTACCACTCATTCCTAAGGCTTCAAAATGTTGTTAAAACAAGCCCACAACCATCCTGGGAAATCTGAACGGACTAAGCAACATCTGAAACTCAGTAAACTCAACACCGTCTTCAGAACTGGGGGAAAGTCACAACATTCCCAATCAACTGACAGAAGCAATCCTAGCAGACAGATATTGTAATGCACGGCTGTGCTGTGTCTGTCTAAACCAGAACACACCACCATGCAAACTCGTGATGCTGGTCACAGCAATGACAGACAAGCCTCTTCATAAAGGTTAATACTGCAGGTGGAGTCTAACTCCCTCATTCACTCCTCTGGCAAAGAATGGAAGTGTCCCTAGGCAACGCCTTCGGAGAACAGAGAAGGATGCCAAACAATCTGTTCTCTTCCTATCAGGAACAGCCTGAGTTTGCACTTAAGACTACTGAGCATAAGTAAGACCACCGCACTTTGCAGGCTATGAAAATCATGTCGACTCATGAAATCTGAAAGTCTTTTCTTCCAGAAGTTAAAATTTATATATTATAGCACTTTTTTTTCAGACTTGTAGATGTTAAGTTCGAAAAATTTGTTACAAATTGTTTTCAAGAAGTTTTTAACTATGAAAAAATCACTCCAATGATTTTTTCTTTCCCCATGAGAATAACCTTAGAGCTGTTCAGCAGCTAAGTCTTTGTGAAAATAACTCGCCATATAACCCAAAACAGTATTACTTTTATTAGCAAACAAATACCCTTGCAGGTGATGGGCTCTGAGTTGGGCTCTTAGCCTTTTTTGCAGGTGACCAGTTTGCAGAAGGAGAACGAGACCGAGCAGGAGACGGAGGTCCTTGATGCTTTTTCGGTGCTGGCTCAGGTGATCCCGACGCAGACCGTGATGAAGACACCCGTCTCGCAGATCGTGGACTTGGCGTGGAAGCCCTTAAAAATAGAAGAGCCACAATTGGAGATACGAGAGACAAAACAAGAAAGTAAAAATCAGCAAAAGCCAAATGAACTTAAGCACTTATAACTCGGTTAACCTGCCACTTAAGTGATTGGTTACTTTGCTGGCATACGTTACAAAAGGCAAAACAATCTCATACCACTACAGATCCGTAATGCAAAAAGATACTGCAACTGGACAGCTTGTTAAACAATACTGCTATTGCTGTTCAGAAATGATTGCTCCCTTTCTTCTCATATGACTAATTTATAACCACATTAAGAGAAAAGAATAGCAATGCTATTTTATCATCCAATGAAGAAAGAGTGCAAGAAATTACATTCAGCTACGTTTTCCTTCTGAAAGGATTAATAAGCCAGCACCACACTTTTGACTATCTGCTCACAAGAGCAGCATCAACTAAAGAAAACTGCTAAAATTCCAAATGTTTGGTTGGTTTTTTTTCCTCTTCTCTTGGATGACCGCTTATGAAATTATTTATGCGCTAATGAAGTGTTGGTTCCCTTCTGCAGTTAGCTTTAAAATAAGAGAAAGCTCATTTTTCTTTAAACAAAGCCAGCAACAAAACTGCTCTCCAACTTCTTTTCACCTGCTCAGTCCAAGTGCTTTGTTGCGCTATTCAAAGACCCTTCAAACTCTACATAAAGCCCCTTTAATGCTTCTCCCCATGTTGCACTTTATTTTAACAGATGATTCCAATCCAATAAACTTCTGAAAATCAATGTTATGATGGTGGAAGCCAAACAGAGCCATCAACACTCGAGCAATCTCAAGATAGATGAGAGCCGTTTTAATGCGATTCCCTAGCTATTCCCACTGCATTAAAACAAAACAAACAAACAACCCTCACAAAACCACCAACAAGATGGATTTTTTTACTTTGTTTTCTTAGGTTCTGGCGTTCTTGACACCCTCCTGATGGGTCTAGTGCTTGGAGATGGAGACTGTCTTCTCTGGGGTGAAGCTGAAGCTCCCCTTCGTGGCGGTGGTGGGCTTGCAGAGGTATGAGAAGCTCTAGGCCGTGGTGAAGGTGAATGCCTTTTGTTTTGTGGTGGAGAACGCGTTTCCCGATTGGACCTACTGGGAGGAGATCCCTTCCTGTGCTTGGAAGATATCGAAGGTGAACGCCTTTTAGCAGTTGGCGAGCTCCTTTGTTTTGGCGGTGGTGAATGGGAGACTCTGCGTTTCGACTGTGGAGAAGGTGATGCCCTTCGTTTAGGTGGGGGAGGCGGAGAAGCCGTTCTTCTCTTAGGTGGTGGAGAAGGAGAATATCGTCTCTGTATCGGTGGAGAGTATCTCCGTGGAGAAGGCGAGCGTCTGCGTGGGGGTGGTGATGGAGACCTACAAAGAAAATAAATGTTCAGGTGCCACATAGGCATGTGAATTAGTTGCAAGTGTCTTCCACTCTGCCCAAAGAGGGGGAAAAAGAACTCCTCTAAAAATTCTTTAAAACTTCATTTAATACCAAACATTTTGAAAATCAGCTTAATGGGTGTTATTCAGTATTTGATACAGCAATCGCATGATACCCCGGCCACACACCTACCACACAAGATCTCACCAGCAAAACTACACTACCCTCAGGTGAATTAAGGAACCAGTATCGTGGCCTTTCTTTTTACACTTCATAGTTAGAAGTCAAACAAACCAAAAGCAACCACTTATTGACCAAAACGCAATACACTACCTTCGACGAGGTAATGAAGGTGACCGCCGCCGCCTAGGAGGAGGGGCAGGTGAAGGAGAGCGTCGCCGCCGGGCTGGTGGGGGCGATGGACTTCTCCTTCTCCTACTAAAGAGATAAAGGGGTCTCTCAGAAAAGTTGCAGTTGAGCAATTTTTGCTCTTCTGCTTTTACTATACAAAATCACCTTGTTCATACACTTCAAAATGAAATTCTATTAGAAGATGGAAAAAATATATTCGTCTTTCTGAAGAGTGTGAGACAACGCATAATTTTACTGTAATTTTCAGAGCCCACTACAACAGTCCTGAGACAATTTCACATTCTGCTTAACCTGGTCTATTCACATCTTGTAGCCAAAGAGGAAGACCAACTCTCTCCCATTTTCTTCTCCTGAAAGCTCATTTCTGCTCTTTCCCTTGCCCCAAATCTAGCGATCACCTGATGAGTCAGACCAGCTTACTGATCCACCAGGAGACCAATCTAACAAAAACAGTTCTTTGTCGTCATGCAGGGATATGATCGCTAGATCCAACACTAGGGAGGAACTGAGAATGCCTATCTGTGTCGGACCAAAGCTGCATTCAGCAGCAGCCTGAAGCTGGGTCAGATTGAACAGTGTGAAACTGTACTCTTGAAAACAACTTTTATCTACGGATCTGAAATCCAAAATTACTTATTTCTTTAAATGCAGAGAAAAATCAGAATTCTTGATGAAATACAGCTATCTGGATTAACATCATTCACAACATGAGCCATTTTCCGCTCTGCAAGGTTTACAACAGACTTCTGGGAAGGGAAATTTTAGTCAAACACATACTTTCCTAGAGTTGTAAAGGAGAGGAATATTGGTATTTTGTAAAGAAAAAGATTCCATTTATTTAAAGCAACTGAGATAAAATGACTGGAAAAAGGAAAAAATGAGAGTAATGAAAAAGCAAAGAAACTCATCTACATAAACTGAGATTTCATTTGAAGTACCCTGGCTGTTGTTCTCCAAGGCAATGAGTTATACTTTCTATAGATAAGAGTTTGCTCCAAAAGACAACATTCTTTTGTGATCCGAAAAAAATATCAGCCTTCAAAGGTCATGGCCGTCCTAATTAAACATGTATTACGCAATGGCCAGTAGGTGAATTTAGTATGTTGCAAACCAGATAAATATCTTTGAATTCCAATCTGGTTTACATAGAATTGTTTGACAAGATCCATACTTAGAATGGTCTACATTTGTAGAAGTACTCATACTTCATCTCATACATCATTATGTAAGCTGCGACTATATTCTAGCTAGGTCTTAATTACAGACTGCTCACAAGGGTCATTACATCAGATTAATAAACCCATCAGGCACCCCACTTCCTGCACCTTGCTATATTCTGAGATCAACAGAGAGCAAACAATTTCACAAATAAAAGTGTTAACAATACTGCCTACGTAAGAAAATAGAAAATAAAGTAGGTGTTTGCTACTAGTCCACTACTAGTGGTTCCAAATATCTAATGAATTGAGGAATGAGACTTTTGAAAATTCCAATTATCTGTGACCCAGAACATCAAGATCTTTATCACTTGTTGCAAGTGTATGGGAGGGTTTTAGCCAGAACATCAATGGCAGCAAGAATACAAAGTAATGCTCACCTGTTTTTCAAATCTGTGTATAGGGAATAAAAAAAACCCCTGAAGAATACAAGCATTCAGTTGTTTTCAGGCATCAGTGATGCTAACAACATCAATGTCATTAGCTGTTACAGAAATAGTGAGCAATTGTCCTGGTTTTGGCTGGGATAGAGTTAATTGTCTTTCCAGTACCTGGTACAGTGCTGTGTTTTGAGTTTAGAATGAGAAGAATGTTGATAACACCCTGATGGTTTCAGTTGTTGCTAAGTCGTGTTTAGACTAAATCGAGGATTTTTCAGCTTCTCCTGCCCAGCCAGCAAGAAGGCTGGAGGGGCACAGGAAAGTTGGGAGGGGACACAGCCAGGACAGCTGACCGAAACTGGCCAGAGGGGTACTCCATACCATGGGACATCATACCAAGTATATAAATTGGGGGGAACTGGCCTGGGGAGGGGTACTGCTTGGGAACTAACAGGCTGTCGGTCGGCGAGTGGTGAGCAACTGCATTGTGCATCACTTGTTTTGTATATTCCAATCCTTTTATTATTACTGTCACTTTGTTGTTATGAGTATCATTGTTAGTTTCTTCCTTTCTTTCTGTTAAACTGCTCTTATCTCAACCCACGAGCTTTACCTTTTTTTTCTGATTCTCTCTCCCATCCCACTGGGGGGAAGTGAGTGAGCGGCTGCGTGGTGCTGAGTTACTGGTTGGGGTTAAACCACAACAGCAATGAAGGAGACAAAGCACATGGTCTCCCCCCGCCCCTTTTTTTTTTGGCATTAAGGAACACATCAGTCTGAACTTCCCTCACCTTACTACTTTTGAATGTGCAAGTCTAAAGAACAAAGGATGGCAAGTACTTCTCTACGACAAAATAAATGAGAGCCTGTCTAAATGATTTTCTGTATGTAAATCCTATTTAACAGATTAATTTCTAACCAACCTTTTCATCACTGGTGATTGCCACCTCTTTTCCATCTGCATCCTGATAGCAGTGGAGGAAAAACAAAACAAAGCAAATCTATCTGCCATGTATTTGAGGCAAAAATGAACATATTCACATAAAAGTTCAGAGTAATTCTTACAAATGAGCACAACATGAATGCAATCTTGAAACAAGACTGGGCGAACTGGACATGACTTAATTCCGTTGTGTATTTGCTGACAGTTGCATAGCAGATAAACAACATTAACTAAATAGTTAAAAAAAAAAGACATCAGTTACATTCAACTTAAGAAGAAATTACCGAGGGGAGGATTCCTTCTGTCGTTTTCGTGGAGACGGCGACGGACTGCGTGAATGTGAGTGGCGTCGGCGTCTACCAACTTCCCCATTCTTCACATTGGATCTTTTAGGTCTTTCTTCTTCAGATGAAGATGAAGAACCAGAATCTATAAACGTAGAAGAATCACTCTCTGGGAAATGATTCTCATGACACTGTTAACACAGTTACTGACAGGGTTATAGTGCAGTTTAACCTACTAACCTCTTCTCCTGCAAAGTAAGAAGCTTCTATTTAAAAGCAGTTCAACCAAAAATGTTAATTGAAGCCAGGTGATAAATAAATCCACCAGAGCTGGGTAAAAATATCTGCAGCAACCTAACTGTCCACATAAAATTTGACTGGCCAGGTAATTTAAAAGGTGAACTGCAGTTACTTATAGGAACATTAAGTGCACAAAAACCTATACCAGGCCCGGGTTAATTTACTGATCTCAAACATACAAGAGTCCAAAATACTAGGAAATAACCTATTGCAACAACAGATTAAGTAACCTGTAGCAAACAGTATTTGTGTGTGTGATGTTGAGAGTTTAAAAGTACAACTTTTAAAGATGTGAACCCATTAACAAGAGATATATCACAATGACTTTAGAAGTCATTCCTTATTCTTCATGAACAATAATTAAAGTGACTTCTTTATGACTGGTAAATCTATAATTAAGTTTACAATAGCACTGCAGTGCACACAGCAAATAATTTTTATCAGTATTTGAACTTAACATTAAACTACAGTCCAGTTTTAGGAAATCTACGTCACCCGTACCAGATGAAGACTGTTGATTTTGCCTTCTGTACTGACGCCTCTGTTGAACAGAGTCTGCTGCAGCCATTTTACCTCCTTTGTCTTCTTCTGAAAAGGTAAATACATAGATGGAATATTTAAATTAAGGATACAAATTCACCTTGTTCAGGCAGAAGCAAAGTCATACTTCAGTCGATCATCAAGCATGCTTCTCCCCCGGCCCTTCCCCCAAATCTTAAGATAACATTGAAGCTGGAATACACTTTGCCCGAGCTTTTTTCCAAGAAAGCTTGGATAGAAAGACTTGAGGCAGTATGAGTGATCATCTTTATGCTTCTGAAAACTCTCTCTTTCAATGCCAGTCTGTCAAGAGGGTTCAGCACTTCACCATGCCCTTTTACTGTCATGCATCTTTGCTTAAAAACCCAACCCAAAACCAGTGTTGAAAAGCAAGAGCCATACCCGATTCAGACAGTTCTGCTTTCCTTGGTTTTGGGGCTGGCGAAGGAGATTCTCTTTTTTCAGTACTCTTATGTTTGGGTGCTAAAAGACAAAGTCAAATAACTCAGCTGCAAGTCACTACATTCTTGCATGCTTTTCTGCTCATACAAACTGCACACACAATCTTCGAGAAAACAAAAGCACAAAATGATAAAGCTGCTGGAATACACACTTTTATTTCATTACCTGATGCTCTGCTAGGTGAAACAGAGCCACGGCTTTTTCTTGCACGATTTGACTGCTGGGGTGTTGGAGACCTGCGTGGTTTTGGAGGTGGACTTGCCGGTGGGGATGGTCTGTGCCTCCGCCTAGGAGGGCTTGCAGAAGGAGAAAGCCTACGCGTTTTACGAGGAGGACTGGATACGGTTCTTTTAGGTGGTTTCTTTGGTGGTGATCGGGAACGTGAGGAGGAGGAGGAAGAGCTACTGCCAGATAAGGATGCTGATGACCGTCTTCTCCTGTAAATCAAATACAACATTAGATTCTGACTAGCCAGTTTAAGAAACGTTTGAGCATGAACACAGAATCGCATTTGTTTGCAAGCACATATATAGAGCCACATACAACAGCACTTCCAAAACATGGTGGACAGCCTTCAACACTTGGTTTGTAGAAGAGAGGAGTAACAACCAATCTTTCACAGTTATTTTTAAACTACATAGTGAGCAAAAAATTGTTAGTGTTACCTTTGCTTGCTTTCTGTCAATCTACAGACTACAACTAAGCTTTTCTCCTGGGAGCAATTAGTTTTGTTTGGGCTCTCTAACTTTTGGATGGTTAAGAGAATTCTCTGTGTTAGCACATGTGATTTAATGATCTTCAGAACAGATCTGTTTAAGAGTTTAGTGTGCAAGTACACTAAAAAGTTTTTATACCAGGAGGTAAAAATTTCAGACAACTTAACAATTCAGAATCAATCTATCCATTCTTATGTTTTAGTCTTTCATCTTTACTTTGTCATTTTAAAAAGGTAGGGCCTCTAGAATTCTGCGGCAAAATTTGTGGCAAGTTCTGTTGCAATTGTGTACCTGCAGAATCCACCTTTGGCTGCAGAATTCCTGAGAACCTGGAAAAAAGAAACCCTACCTTGAGTGAGATAAACATTTGCTGAAAGGGAGCTCTTGTACATCTTGCAACATACATGTTTGATACTTTTCACAGTTTTCCCAGTAACTGTGTGAAATGAACATCTTTACAAACTCAGGAAAAAAAAAAAAATAGTCATCACCTTGTCATAAAAAGGAAGACCTATTCCTTCCTAAAAAAGAACAACTGCTGTACACAGGAAGCATCACTTCAATTCTCTTCCTATGAAAAGAACAGGAATCTACTCTTCCTATGAAAACAAATGTCTATTCTGACATTGCCCTAAGTACATTATTTTCTTTGCAAGGCAACTCAGAGCTTTGCTACTAGAACAATTGCTTATGCTGCCAAAAATGTAACCTCCAACACCAGAAAGGAGACCTTGAAGATTTTTTTAAGTAAAACAACATAAAGAAAAAAAAATACATTTGAAGGCAAAATTTAAATTTTAATTTTATGTGATGGAAATCTAAGCCACAATTTAAAAACTCCCAACAAGTAAAATTCAGTTACTTGTTCCAATTTTTTCCTCAGGCAGGGAAAAAAAAAGAAGTATTAAGACTTAAGCAAAAAAGTCTTAAGAGATGCCCTGTCGAACTACGCTAGGAGCTATCCAGAGCCATTTGAAGAAGTTACAGTTCTGAAACTGCCACTTTTCAAAAACATGGAATTCTCATCACTATTTCAACTCAAAACAAATCATTTCACAGCTACTATTATGTTCCCCCACAACACACTTAAGCATGACACTGCAGTTTCTCCATCACTCAAATCATATATCTGACAGTACTAAGGTAAGATGAACAAGGTAATTTTGATAACACTCATTCCTCACAGCTAATGTTCCCTTCAACTTTCAAAGTTTAACATTTTCAGTCACCTCAAAAAAGGGAATCTTACCGCCTCACAGGGGATCTGCTTCTTCTGTGCCTGGGTGGGGGAGGCATTCGCCTTGGAGGGCTCCTTCTCCTTGGAGATGGCCGTCGTCTTGGGCTTGGTCGCCTTCTAGGGGAGTAAGACCTGTCATAATCAAAAATTCAAATGAAAAGCAACTATCTAATTTACAGATTTGAGGAAATTTATCCTCAGGGCACTGAGCGTAAAGTTGCTTTTCTCCAAGTGCATCACATTAAAGCAGCATTTAGATTATGATGCGAAGTGTACACTCAGACACAATCAGTGCTTTGAAGTTTACCAACACCTCTCTACCAAAGAGTAAAATAACCCCAGAAAAGGCGGGGGGGGAGGGGGGAAGTAATTTACAACATCTTCAGCATCAAAACT
>JAVKLA010000021.1:3700915-3723415 GCA_034782735.1 Sagittarius serpentarius | reverse complement strand
ATCTTTTCTCCATACCTTTATCCCTAGAAACTATAACCACATTATTACCTTTTTGGAACACAATGAGTGAAACAAGTTGTTAGTTTTATGTTACTCTTTGGAATGCAATTCTTTCAGCAATCAGTTTTTGCCATTTACAAAAACAAAGACCCTCTCAACAAGAGCTCTGCATTCAGCTTTGCTGGGTCTTCCACCACAGTTACCTCAGCAGCTTCATCAATTGCCTCCTTGGCAGGTTACGGCCAGTAAGGCCTAAAAAAGGACCAGCTCCACACTTTGAAATAAAATGTTTGCTAAACAGGTATCTACTGACAGCAATTACTCTGATCGCACCATTTAAACACCCACCTGAGGAATGCATCCTCCCTAACAATCAGCAGCAAGAGACTTTCACAGGGCGAATAACTGCATCTAAGCAAGGAACCCTAAACTGAGTTTTCTGCAGCTCTCTCACAGCCTCTCTCCGCTGTCCTAGAGACTATCACTGCAATAACTTCACCTACAGGATAACCGGTATGCATTTCCAACACACTATTCTAGAAAACCTGAAACAACAACAAAAAAACACCACCACAAAAATGGGGGTGGGGGGGGCGACATTTAAGGATGCCTAGAATTCTAAATTACTTAACATTTCTTGGAAACTGGGCTTCTTTTGAAGCTGTATTTTACACAACAACCTACTGATAATATTTAGTACTGTAACTAGATCTGTGTATTACTACTGTATCTTTGATGCTCAAGTGGACCTTTCAAATATCCTCCAGTATGGTTTTAGAGAAAACATTCCTCACATTCCTGTATGTACCATCTAATACCCAATTACTCCATTGAAAATAGTCTTCAATTTGTGTGTCTTTCTATCTCATCCTAATCAACTTACCTTCTTTTCTAAGCATTCTGCAAATTTCAACTGCTTCAACAGTTTCTTCTGCTTGTTGCTGAAGCGATTGTCCTGTTCTGCACTTGTTCCCTGAAGTACAGGAAATAAAGATTTTTAGTCTGTATGACATTCAACTATCTTCCAAGTATGAGTGTCCCACACATTTGCGCTGGACAGTGCACAGTAACACCAGTCATACCATTCTGTAAGCAAATAAGCCTTTTCAGGTGCCTTTCAATTTTAGCACGATAGCCTTCATCTACTGCTAAAGATTTAGGGGTAAGCAGGGTCCTGAGCTCTACAGTGACACCTTAATCATATAATCTTCCTGGCATACTACTTACAAATTTAGAAGTACAGGAGTGTCAAATTGCTATGAAAAGTTACAAACTTCTCAGAAGGAATAAGCTCTTTTTCCTCTGTCCAAGACCAAAAACGTCATACTTGTTTACAGTGACATCTATGAAACCTTTGGGTAAATTCCTCTGAAGTAAATCGGCCAACAACATGGAGCCAGCAAGAGTACAAAGAATACTATTTTATTGATTATGCTCTGTTGAAGTTCACCAACTCATTCCACTTTCATGAGCAGAAACTATAGGTTAATTCATTTGGAACTGAAAGGCTTGACAGTCCAGTTCTGGAAAATTTACTTGCACACAAGTAAACAGAACCACACATGAACAAGAATATGTGCAGAACTGCATCCAAATACTGACGACCTGTTAGTGATTTAAAACAAAACCCACAGTTCACACGTGAAGGGAAGTTGATTCAGGAAACAAACCTGACTGACAGAAAACACAGGAATTTAATACATGCAACTTCCTATGCACAGAAAAAGGGGTTGAGTACCAGTACCAGTATCACCTGCTAAGGAACCAAAGAGATAATAAAAAAAGAAAAAGTTCAAATTCTAAGGTAACCTAACCACTTCATTTGATCAGAAAGCACCTTGAATTAGCAACGTAACAAGCTATGAAGTCACCAGATATTGAAAGGGAACGAACTACTAACATTCCCATTTGCTATTCTGGAACACAGCAATCCTAAAGACTGATTGTGGCACAGGCACTTACCAGGGCTAAATCTTTTTAAAACTCTCTAGTATTTGTGGTCTACTGTGTGGCTTACACATTATCAACAAACCCAATACTTGTCAGATCACTCAAGAATTTAATGGTCTATACCTTTTTTTTTTTTTTTAAATTCTGTCTTTCACAACCCAGAAGTAAAATGGAAAGGAATGAAATTTTTCTTAGCCTGTTTTTAACACGTGGCAAGCAGCGAGGGTAACCAAACAAGACACAGAGCACAGTATCACAGGAATTTCAAGGCAAGGACAAAAGAGTTGGCACTGACAACTTTACAGAAGTGTGAAGAACTGCAAGAATTATTCATAGCAGCTTTCCCCATAAGGCAAGTTCAAACTGCTGCTCTGCTGCACTTCTGTAATTTCAAGAAGAACTTTGGTTTCTCCTGAACCCAGGCTAAAACTAGGCCAGAACACTGTTTACAGCCCCATTTCAGTGCCATGGTGCTGTTTTTATGAAGTTACCTTTCGCAGGCCAGTTTAAAAGAATACTAGATTTCTAATTCAGTGTTTTCAGTCCCAGTAATTCTGCTGTCAATTACAACTACTTCTAAACTTTTTAACAATTGCACGAGACAGAACAAGTGTAGCTTTAACTTGCAATTATTTTTCTCAAGCTAGTATGTTAACACAAAATTGAATTAAGTGAAGGATTATGTGTGCCCTCATGTTTTACAAGCATCCTAGTTCCAGGAATAGAAATAACAGGGCTGAACAGGTGACTGAATCTTGAAAAACTAAACTGGTTTTCAAAGTTGTCAAGGAACGCCCCCAAAATAGGTTGATTTTAATTAATGGAAAGGCTGAAAATAAATACACCCGAGGTAGGTTACTGTTTAATAGTCTCTTCAGAATATACAGCTCAGCTGTATAGAACGGAAGAGAAAAAGTCAAAGATTTAACAAAAAAAAAGACAACCTAATACCAACATAAAAATAAGGCATAACTTCCTTTTGCTTTGAATACACTTAATAACCTTCATGCCACAGTTTAAAAATTTCTCTCTAAAAAAAGGGGCAGTTTTGTTTATTTGCTTCGAATGTGGACACCGGAGTGCATTTCACTGCAAAACCGGGTTCACCTCCCATCTGCCCCGCGGCCTCTTCTCCCACGCTTCCTCCCATGCAAGGGCCGTCAGGCTGGAGCTCGGGAGGCAGCCGGGTCACAAGCCGGCACAGGGCAGGCCCCGACGCGGCGGGACCCCTCTTCCTCCGGCGGTATCGGAGGCCCGGCCGCCCCGAGGCCTACCACAGGAACCGGCGGTCCCAGGCCGCAGCGGAGGGCGAGCGCGGCCCTCGGGGACGGCGACGGAGCCCGTGCTGCGGGCACGTGTGTCCCCGCCGCGCACCGAGCAGCCGCCCGCTCCGGCCAGCCCGGGCCTGGGGCGACGAATCCCCTCCCGGCCGCTCCTCTCCCTCTCCCGCAGCCCCACGGTGTCGCGGCCTCGCGGATGGGCCGAGCCGCACCGGCCTCCTTCCCGCCGCCATTTTCTTCGCGGCGGCTCCTCACAGGAGCCTGCGCAGGGCGGGGGCGGGGGGGGGAGGGGGGGCACGGCGGCACTCCTCAAGCGGAGCGCTCCGCCAGCGGCTTCGCCCGCGGCGGCGGGACAGGCAGCGGCCCGGTTCAGCCGCCCGTCCCCCGCCGGGGCTGCCCCGCCGCCTTCTCCGCCCGCCCGGCGCCCCCGCTGAGGCCGGCACTTACGCGGAAGAACCCCGCGTCCATCTTGCCTCCTCCGCCTCCTCCTGGTCGCAGCGCGCTGCCGTCCCGGCGTGCACCGCGCGCCCGCAAGCCCCCTCGCACGCTCGCCGCGCTGGGCGGGGTAGGGGGGAGAGGGAGGGAAGAGGGGAGCGAAGGGGCGGAGCCGGGCTCTCCGCAAAGGTTCTTCAGCGCCTGCCGATTGGTGGCTGCGCGGCGAAGGGTCCGTGCGCGCGCGAGAGCCGGCCAATCAGAAAGCGCGGCGTTCCGCGCCGGGGTGAGGGGGGCGGCTGTAAGACGCCCTTTGACGGCGCGCGGCGGGGGGGGGGCCTGCGGTGTGTGCGTGTGTGTGACGCCCTCCTCTCGCGAGATGCTGACGTTCAGCGAGGCGGCCCGGGGCGCGCGCGGGGCGCGGGTCAGGTGACCCCGGGGCCAACGGCGCATGCGCGAAGGGGGCTGGGGGGGGGGCGTGCAACGGCCGTGGCCGCCTCTCTCCGTGTGGGCGGGCTGTGGTGGCCGCGGCCCCGTCAGCTGCTCCGGGCGGGCTCCTTCGCGGCTCTCCTCCCTCGAGAAGTATCTCCTCACGTCAGCTGGGGTTCTTCCTCGGCAGAACAGGGGTCCCTGGGCCCATGCGGCCCCGCAGAAGACAGCGGGATGTCTGCAGCGCCGGGGCCTGGAGGGGCGACCCCTGTGAGGGGCCGTGAGCGTGCTGCCAGCCCTCCCGCGCCGCACGCCAGCCCAGGCCTCTGCCCGCGCCTTTTCGGCCCTGCAGTGCTGGCCTAGTGCATGAGCACGTTCACCACTCTGCCTGGTCAGTAAAGGCGAGGGGCTCCATTGAGTTACTCTGCTGCAAACTGTCACGAGCAGTCTGGCCCTCCGTCCCGCTTAATGAGAAATTGGCACGTATCTTGTGCAGGCGCAACTTGTGTGCGCACGTTACTGGCTAGCTGACACGTGAGAGGAAGGGAGAGCAAAGTCATAGTTCACTGGGGCTAATGCAAATTTATCCAAAACAACAGCCCTGGGTTTTATCTAAAAGAAACTCCCATGTCCTTTATCTTCAAAACGGAAATACTAGGTTCCTTTAAATAAAGTTAGATTATACTTAAAGTACAACAGCTGCTTCCCGCTTTATCAGCAGTCATTAGTAAGTGTCACAGGAGAGAGACATATGGTTTTTACAGATGCCTTTTTGGAAAATAAATTGGTTATGGGATGCAGGATAAGACCCAAAGAACATTATTACATTTTATCTTAGATTTCCAATGATCGTACCTCTGCATTTCGCACAGACAAACTCGGTCTAGTGTTCAACTCGGCTACTTAACAGCCCTGGCACCGTGGAGTAAGGGGAAGGAGGACTGGGCTGGGGGTGGTTTCTGAAATTTAGTAAACTCGGCAACCGTTATGGTTTTGTGTGTTCAGAAATACGAGTTGCAAGCTGCTAGATGGGAGGAGGACACTAGGTGGAGCTACGTCCTCTCTGCTGAAATAAGGTGGGTGACGGATCCAGGAGGGGTGAAAGCTGCCTTACAGAAGTTTTGGGAAACAGGAGTCAACTAGAAGTGGAAATTGAAACACTTTACTAGTGTACTTGCATCAGTAAAGTGCCAGCTGTAAGACTGAAGGATCCAACCTGCTGAAGACTTTTAAGGAGCAAGAAAAAAAATACTAATTCTTGCAAGACCCACTACAGACCAACTATTGAGTGTGGCCTTAGAAAAAATTTTTAGCAATATTTCATTCTACGTCCTGCAGACCAAATGTTTTCATTGTTGCTGCTGAATACAGCCCTGCTGGTGTTTTGTGAAGAGAGACACGTAACCAAAGAACAGAGTCACGAACTGGAAAGGTTGCTTGTATCACATTGCTAAGCAAAAAGGCACTTGGAGACACTGTGCCACTAAGGGTTCAACTTCCTATTAATTTGCAGAGCTTCATGGATAATCTCTAATGAGTTTGTGTGAATCACAATTAATGCGTTACACTTACATTGCCTATTCTCTTCAAAAGCTTACATGGTCTGGGATTTCTTTAATAGACCAATTTGCAATGTCAGCTTTCAGTCATCTTTTGGTTTCTTAACCAGCAGGTTTACCTGATGGCAAGTCTGGACACAAAGGCAGCTTAAAGGGGAGCTTTTTCAAAAGCTGGGCCTTTGAAAGTGGAAGCCGGGTACCTAGACGGTGCAGGTCAAATCAGCGCTGAAGCCGCTACTATTACAGGACAAGGACAGCGTGGGATGGTTCCTGGAAAACCGTTAAATCCACAGCAAATTACACAAGTGCTGTAGTGGTAGTGCAGTGGAAATACAGTGATTTTTGTTTCTTGAGAAGGTGATTTTGCTTTGTCAGCATAAGCTGTGGATTTTGCTGACAGGAGTCAGAATGGATTGTGGGGCCTCCCAGGCTGTGCCAATGTAAGGCAAATTTTACTGGTAGGACAGCACGCTTTGAATTTTTCAGATTGCGCAATGCTAGTGTGGTCAAAGCAGTAATTCTCCTGCCAAGAATAGTAATTCTACCAATCTAGAATGTTTTATAGTAGTACTGCTTATTCTGCTTCAGTGAAGCAAAGTGAACTTCACTGTTTTGAAATTCTGTAAACGGAAAGCAAACAAAATTTGCTAGAAGCAGGTCTGGCTGGTAGTGTTAAAAAATAACAGAAAGATGGGGCTTATCTTTTCTAAAGCTCTTGATTTTGATACAGTGGAACATGCTCAGAAAACATCCTTAGCTGTCCAGAGATAGGAACAGGAGGCCAACTCCTTTACCTTTTTAGAGAAAAATTAACTTGGCACCTGCAGTCCCTTCTGAATGATTATATCAATCATTCCTGACACAAAAAATAAGTTAGAGAGCTAGGACAAGTAAAATATTTACAACAAGAGAAACTTCACAAACAGCTGTCTTAATATTTAGTTTGGCATTCAAACTGTGCTGCAGTTTCATACAAAAAAAATTGCAAAGTAACTGAATTTAGTTTCTGCACAAAAATACCAGTTAGTAAAAATGACCTGTTCAAGAGATGGCTTCACATCTTGGAAAAAAATATATCAGCTTATCACCTCAGTCCTTCACCATTTTACTCTGAGAACGGTCAGCTTTGGTTTGGTACTGCATGATTTAATAATGTAACTATTGGTGACCTGTGACAGGAAGAAGAGCAAGTGAACTGCTGCAGGACAAAAAGCTTTAAAGCTGGAGGCTCCTTGTGATCAATTCAGTTAGACAACAGTAACTTCTTTCTCTACAGCTCCCAAAAAGGAGTTAAAAATACCCTACTAACACTTTTACTAAGGTCTACAAACAGGCTGGAGCCCTGTAATGGCCCCAGTAGCTTCGAGCTAACCGCTGGCAGTGTCTCAGCGCAAGACACGCCATGCGATAAATCCAGACTGCTACATTACCGCTGTAATCGCTTCGCACTCTGTCCAGCCACGCAAGTGAGTGGTTCCGTAAAATTTAAGCTGTGTGTCAGAGTGGAGCTGTTTCTCAGAGCTTCACGTACTTCTATTTAAAACAGGGTTTAACTCCTCAGCCTCTTCCTAATCCTTCCTATCTGTCCTGTCAGCCAGTGTTTCAGGGCTGCTTTGATACGCACACTTGAGACAATCAGCCACTGACTGGCTGACAATGCTGCTGTGTGTTCGCACTCAGTGGGCTGTGAATGTCCTTGGGAATTTCTTTGTTGCGTTGCTGTACACCCACAATCATCACACTTGCAAAACAACATCACTTTCGGTTACTTTCTAGAAAAAAAAAACCAACCTAAAAATAGTTCAAGCCTGGTCTGCATCAGAGAACAGAGCATTTCAGGCTGTGAGTTGTACATAGCTGTATAAAGCCTTGCTTGCTCTATACTGCCTTTCCGTGCTTACTTTTTCAACTAAAGAGCTTCTCAGATTTTGTGTAAGACAAAACATTCTAACCCACCTCCAGTAATGAACCTAAAGTAGTTCTTGGCATGATGAGAGTGAAAACCCTTAGATGTTGAGTTTGTTTGGAAATGGATAGGTTACCAAGTTTATAGAAATACTTTAAAAATACTGAAAATAAAAAGTAACAACGTCTCTTTTTTCTCAAATCATACATGTGGCGTTAGAAACATGAAAGACGAGTAAAGATAAATACAATTTTGATACTTCCTGTACTATCCATCATGTATAAAATAGACTACAAACCTGTTTCACATAAATCGTAACAAACCCAGGTTCAACCTGAGTTGTAGCTTACATGTCCAAATTTTTCTGCCAGTTTATCGTCAGTCATCACAGATCAGAAAAAGCTCAAACTCTCTGAGTAAGCAAAAGCTCCACAAAATATGAGTGTGCATCTTTTCTTCCAATGAATGGGCTTGGATTATTCAGCCTCTCCCTACCCAGAGCTCTGTAGGAAGGCTCACTGCATTTCTGATGATTTGTATGCCTCCACCAGTTGATTTCACTCATACAAAAAGCATCCAGACCTTTTACTTTTCCTCCCAAAGACAGAAAGCAGGATTAATTACAATCTATAGACAAAACAAGAGTTCGTCGCTATTCCAAACGCAGCGTCACTTTGCTGAGGAGTCCCAGGTCCACGTAAATAAGAATTCCCTCTCTCTTCTCTCACAGGGAGGATGAGCGTTCCCAGTTATCTGTTCTGCATGTGGATATCTACAGGTATGAAAGTCACTGCAGGGTGCTGAGGCAGGCTGTGGCTGTTCTGCCCTAAAGCAGGCGGCATTGCTGTTTTGGTGGGTTTGGGTTCCAGCTCCCGCTTCACTCGCATGTGTCTGTAAAGGTAAAAATGAAATTGTCACCAAAGCTGGCACGTGTTGCACTCTCTCCCGTGGTGAGTACTGGGAAGGTTCCCACCGAAGCAGGTTACATCAAACAGCTACTGAAAGTCAATACAAGCCAGGATTTCATCCCAAAGACACTAAATGGCAAGTCAGTGCTTCTAGAGTGGATGTCTAACCCAATGCCCTGAAAAGTGAGAAATCAAGCTCCTCTCTGGCAGCCTTGATGCACACAGCAGACCTTTTCTGTGTCAACAGGAATCCCTAAAAAGAGCTTCCATCAAGGATCCTCCATCAGGAACCTCCTTCCCCTTCCTAGCAATTCAACCATAGAACAGTGACGGTGAGATTCAGGACACTTTGATCAAGCACATCATAGTTTAGATTCCCCTGGGAATTTTCAGCAACAAATACTGAAATGGTCTGTTAGGTGAGCGCACACCTAACAGTGATTTTGGTCCATCTTGTCTCACCTTAGTCAAGTACAGAACTTGGCCACATACCTGTTATAGGTCTTCAATATGAGCAGAACCACTGTAAAAATGATAATCACTCCTACTACGATGGCAGCAACTATTGCTCCAGAACCTAGCAGGGAAACAGAAAGGGAAAACAAGCCTTATTTACAAAGCTGTCATTGTACTGTTTGAAGTTTGCTAAGTTCAAGGTCCACTTAAAAAAAAGCCACCACCCCACTACGTTTCTTACTTTGATAGAGACTTTGTTCTTGAGACTTTGTGGTCACATTTGCCGAGAACTGAGTATTATTGATCAGTGGTGCGGCTGTCGTCATCTTGATTCGGCTACAGAAGAAAAAAAAGAAGAATGAGTTTATAAAATATTAACCAAAATTTGACAGTGATAATTAGGCGATTACTCATTGAAGACGCACAGCCTACTAAGTGCAGGCTCACTGAACTGGGGTTTTTAATGTATTCTTAGTGGTGAAAATCTGGCCCTGCTGAAGTGGGTGGAAATTTTGCTACAGTCTAGTCTTGAGCAATTTGCCTTACAATATATGCTGCTCCGTATTAATAGGATAAAATACACACAATAAACGAACACAATAATGCATTATTACCTATACATTATTGCTGTTATACAAGTTTTGGATAAATATACGTGTTTTAAATGTTTTAGGATTCTAGATTATCATCTCAGGTTGTGAGATTCAGATCACTGAGTAAATAAGGGTGAAGAGTTCTGTACCCAGTATTCAGCAATATACCTTTAAGGAAGGGAAAAAAAGTCAGCACAGAAAGGTTTAAAAACTCTTTCACAGAAAAGAATTTGAAGTAGCTTCATTCATCGAACGTGGAGCAGAAAAACAGTTTAATCCCCTAACTTGAAGCTCCAGAAGTTACATGGCAAACAACGGCCTTCCCACAACAGAACAAAATATTGCAACGTGACCATGACAGAAAGTTTGCGGAGTTTGAACCGGCACCTCGCTCATGTCCGTGTCACCTCAGGTCTATTATTCGAAGAAGACAAGCCTGCAAATGGATAGCTGAAAATATGCCTGCTTCTGTGTTTTGGTAGGATAAAATTGCAGATCTACAAAGAGCAGCCTGTATGTTTACTGATTTTATAAGCGTTTTCCAAATGTTTTCTAAATGTGACTAGTAACCTAAGCCATTAAAAGACTCCTTCAGTCTGAGAAGGGTGTAAATACCACTTCAAACAGACCTCTGAAACCATTCCAGCTCCCAGCTTCGGAGAGCTAATATGCTTAAACTATCCATCGAAAATTAAATTATTCTTCAACACCTGATACTGGAATTGAGTTTCCCATTTCAGACGCTGCCCAGTACAACCGGGCAGGACTCTGCCCTGCTCTCTGTTACGCTCCATTGGGATATTGTCCATGTGTGGCATATTCTTAGTAGCTTTGATTTTACAGAGCACAAGATACAGAGTAGCCAGAAAATTACTGAGTGGATAGAAGTCAGTCGATAATAAAGAGAAGTGCAAATGTGAAAGGCAGCCTCCCTTCCCTGCCCCCTTAGGGAAGCTTCCCTAAAGGTTTCTGCAAAGTAGCATCTGTCAAGTAAAACACACGTAGTGGCAGGGTACAGACTTGGGAGGCAAGGAGGACACGGCTCTGATTGCTCTCGACAGGCAGGGTGCTGTTTCGGGGCGGGGAGCCCAGTAGCTGAGTCAACACACGACGTGTACTTGGGAGGCTCCGCTAAGAGAGATACGAGGAATGAGATCAGTAACCAGCAGGAAGGGAAACACTCAATGTCTGCCTCAGTATGAAGGATCAGAACTGCAAGGTCGATTCATCAAATACTTCGATCCCCTTAAGTTAAAAAGGTTCGGGTTTTTTTCTTTTAATTTGAAAAACAAAAATAACTGTCTTGAGTCTGTAACTGGGTCATTCTCCTCTGACTGAATGACTCCTTTGTTTAGCCAAGGCCAAGTTAATTCAGCAACATGATCATCAACTGTGGCCATAGATCTTTCCACGCTGAAAGAAATATTTTGTGTTTTGAGCTTGCCCAGCCTTATCGTATAGCACAGTGAAAGGATTTACACACGCCTTGGAGGAACCTGTGAGAGGCCCCAAAGCTCCGGTAACAGCGCTGTCCCCATCTGTTTCCCCACCCATCCATATGAAACCGTGCTGATGAAGGTTGTACCACTGACAAGCAGAGGCTGAAGAGACCCTCTGTCACACTGCAGGCTGGGGAAGGCTGAGCAAGTATTTTGACTACGGACATAATTCAGAAAAAGCCACGTCCAACTTTTTACCTTGTTGCTCCTGACTAGGAGATTCCAGATCCACAGAAGTGTTTTTCTCCTCCTGTGGCTACTAAAATTAAAATCCCAAATAAATAAGGCTGAATATTTCGATATTAAGCCATGTAATATTCATACCTACTAACTTCCATCTGGTTCAAACCACCTTGGTAATGGTGAGCTGTTTGTGCATGAGTCACCTATAACCAAAGAATTTTTATTGTTGTCAGTCAAACTGCCTGTTCACAAAAAGGATGAATTTATCCGACAGGGTGTAGCAATCTAAGATGCAATTTGAAAAATGCATCAAATCTTTTTTTTTTTCTGCACTGTATAGCAAGTAGAGGTCCGAGGTCGGTGTCTCAGGCCAGGGTGGGAAGTGCCAGTCCCCCGCTTTACCTCCAGCAAGTCCCAGCTCCATTCCTCCCCTGTGAATCAGCAGGGTTACGCCTGACCAAGCCTGCGCTGCGAGACTCAAGGACCCAGCAAAGTCCAGCAAAATCCACGGGAACCTACCGGTTTCAGGGTATTGCAGGCTGGATCCTACTCTGTTTAGAAAAACCTTTGGAAAATCAAGAGTGCTCGACGAAAGCTGTCCAGCAGGGGAGAAGAAATGGACTTTGATACAGTAATCACAAGACATTCTTTCTTTATGACACATGGCATGCACTTCCCTCTGTGCACACACACCTGCCTGGGGTTTGGAGAGCCACTAACTCCGCCGTAGTTCTCGAGACCGGGGGTGGGGGCACACACCGCTGGTTATTTTTGCATCCCCGTACGATGGAGCTGGAAACGTTTCCCCAAAGTTAAGCTTTGGGCACGTTTCCATTTAAAACACCTTTGCAGATACAGCGTATACGTTGTTTTGGCAAGTGGTAGCAATGCCCCCATTTATACGGCCTCCCTGCCCCCCTCCACCCTGTCGAATTTCAAGCTGAACGGCCGTGCTCATGTAGGACGAGATGAGGATCAGAGCTCATCTGTCAAGCGGCTCCTGCAGCACCTGGCAATTACAAGGAGAGGGGTGATGGGGAACAGAGGGCTCGCTTTGAGTTTTTTCCAGGAGAACTGGACTTCGAGAGCCAACTCCCTGCCAGGGAAGGCAGGTGCCGGTTAGGAAAGACACACAAATTCAGCGTTTTGCCACCTAGAAAAAGGTGGTCTTTGCATCAAGCTTTAAACTAGACACAAAATCAGCTGTTGTTTCTCCAGCAGTAATATACACTAGTTTTGACCCAGAAGCTCAGCTAGAGAATTAATTCATCCTTTCAACTCCACTGCTGCACAGACAGCATTTTTGGCTTATGTTGTGGCCAGACACGGGCTGAAAACCAGGTGATTTTTCCCTCCTTACTTATCCAAGGAAAAGCAATCTGTGACTTGATTCCCTTCCCAAAAATGTCAATAGGGCAGGGTCTTAAATCAGAAAACCCACTAAGGAATGGGACAACAAAACCCAGCACTGGTTTGCTTGATTTCTGCTTTTCTTTCTCTGTATACGGACCACGACAGCTGCTAGGAAAGGGAATATTCTCTAGAATACTTAGAAACAGACTGGAATTTGGGCTGTTCTCTTCCCTCAGGTCCTCTTGCAGACGTAAATGAGCAGTGCCATGCAAGAACCATCTTACGCGATCAAAAGGCCACCGAGAGCTGAACTTACGTGAACACTACCAGGGTGCTGGAGCTGTGTGAGGAGAGGCAAATTATCAGAGGTATAAAGCATTAGTTCCAATAAACAAATGCCAAGACACCACTGAAGAAGCCCGAGAAGCAATCAGATCCTATTAAGTAAGGCGGGAAGGACTTTCTACCACATGAGTGGTAGATGTCCTCACAGTCGATTGAATCTCAGGTTTGTTCTCTTGCAAGAATTCCTCACCACGGACCCATCACCATCCTTAATCCCGCAAAAGAGGAGGCTGAGGAGTCAGCTACCGTCCACATCCACCCTCCCACTGCTCCAAAGGAGCTCTGTGCTAAGGCACGTCTGCCTGAGGCTCAGCTCAAACCACTTGGGCTCAGCTCAGCTCGCACGTCAACCTAAGCAGCAAACTCACTCCCATCCAAGGGAGAAGTTAATCCTTCTAAGTAAGTCCAGAGTTTTTCTCCCTTCCTAAAAGTAACTGAGCTCCAGAGCAAGGACCTGGCTTGTGAGCAATCCCCAGAGGAAGCAGATGGGTGCTTCAGCTCTGCTCCTGCCTCCACCCGAGCAGCCTGACCTTCCCTGTCTTTGCAGCAAGGTTTACCTTGCGTAACCGCAGTGAACACTGAGTGGTTTGAACGCGCGTGTTTCATTGTTCCCTGCTGTTTTCCAGCAGCGGGGGGATCAACTGAGCATTCATGACACAGCACGGGAAGGAAACAGGCTCATATTTAAGAGTCACAAACTCAGCTTCAGCTCCCCATAACCTGGCAAACCATCCATCTTCGATCCAAACAGCCTCACGGGACTGCAGCCACGTGCTCCCGCACTCGCCTTCCAGCAGCATCATGAGCCATGAGAACCGGGAACGTCGCCGAGGGGTTGAGGCAAACTGTAATTTCAGAAAGTAATAGAACCACAGTGTGCTTCAGCGAGACCTGAACGTGCCTGAATGTACCTTGTGAGGCTCTAAAGAGGGAGGAAGGAGGAAAAAAAAAGCCAAGTTCAAACTGGCTAGCAGGAGCTAAGGCATAAACGTGGCCTCAGGCAAACAACCCCGCTCTGTATGGAGCCTGTGTACTAGTACGTGTCCTGATGTCAGACCAGCACCTTTATATAAGCATTTGTCTCAGGTTCTGGCATGAGCTCTCCAGGTTTAGCTGTTGTTAAAACACATATTAAAAGCATTTCATTTCCTTGCCAAGACACAGAAATTTACACAAACTGCAAGCAATTCTACTGTGCAGTAGCGGAACCAAGAAAAAAAAAACCAGCAATTCTACCTGCGTGGCTTGTACCTTGAGAGGGGCTAAAAACCCTCAGCTCACACAGATGACAAGAACTGAGGAAGTGAAGACAGGTCTCCAGAAAGGAATGCCCTCGTTTCGAAAGCTGTGCCTGGAAATACGAACCAGATAGACTTTGTCACTGACTTGCCCAAGAGCAGTGTCTAAACCGGACTGTGAACTGTAGATTTCCCAATTCTAATTTTTTTGCCTTAAAATGCTGGGCCACACACATTTCTCCTCTCCCTCTATGTGAAGGCACTTATTCAGGGGAACTACAGGAACTCCACCACGTTCACCAAAATGCATTCACATCATAAAACCGCCCTAGCTCCTTTAGGGCAGGACTGCCTATGCAGACAAGCCAGGATATGGAAGCAAAACAAGCCAGAAGTATTTTCCCACTGGTTACAGGCCAGGATCTCAGGCACACTCGGATTAGAAGACTTGCTTGGACACTTGTGAAATGTATGTCAGAACCAGGATTTGAACTTAAAATGGAAAAACCGCACTGCGCCACCACCGCACGGTTGGAAGTTCCTGCAGCTCAAAGCTTGCGCTGCTGAAATGTAACCTCCGGTCGGGTTACAGAACTCTTCAGTGGGGCCTGTCAGGTTAAGCTCAGACGCCTGTTGTTGAATTTTTTATTTTTTTAAACACCGCAACTCCCCCTCTTTCACTGACAAATGTCATAGGTGTCATCTAGAGCTTCCCACTAGCTCTGGCTGGTTGTCTGGGATTTCCCATCCTGGACCCAGGCGCGCTGTACTGCTTGTCGAAGTTTCCAGGCAGACCCGTGGAAGTCAGGATGCATAAACCCTCCTCCATCCACAAATGCTAAACAAAACTAACATATCCAAAAGAAAATGGTCTGTTTAATGTGCTGTGAGGAAGGCTCTTTAAAATACATTTACAATAAATCATTTGGTCCAATGGATGCATTTGCAGAAGACAGAGTTACTTCATTATTTAGACCTGAAGTGATTCATTTTAGAGGAAATGGAAAAACATTTTAAAAAAATCCTGCCATTTACATGCAACGCACAGATGATATATCAGGTATCAGGAGAGAGCTGGGAGCAATTTTGCAGCTTATTCCTGAAAGGAACGCTAAAGGTTTTCTTTTGTTGGCGGCTTTTTTAAATTATTATTAGAAGGCTCTTATTCTACATTTTCAACTTAGGGCTGTACACACACAAGATGGTAAATTAATGAACTACGAGTGGTGTTATCAAAACCTGGCAAATAAGTCTCACGGGATCCACCTTATAACAAAGAGGGAAGGGTGCAATACACTGCTTGGTCTTTTTTTTGGAGAAAGGATTCCTTACTTTCCAACAACAGAACCACGTCTCAAGACTTAAAGCAAAATGATGCACAGACTGCGCACACCGATTTCCAGGTTCCTGAGGTGGTCTCCACGGCTCAGGCAGCATCAGCGATATCTCTTGGTTCGCCCCTGCAATCAGGAAAGCCTTCTCTAACAGAGCAGCACAACACGCGAGTGATTTGTACCTCCTTCGGGGCCAGAGCTAGCTCACGGTTCTCTGCACTGTGTCAAGACGACCATACATCATTTTTTTCTCCTCTTCCACCAGAAGGCTTTGTCCAAGCAGACGCTGGGGGTTTTCTGTCCCTTGCTGTCTGGGCATCCTCCATTTCAGCCATCGCTGAAACAATTGAGTAGCTCTGCAAGTATGGCTGCACGTCTGGAAATCTGGGATACACCCCCTGTGCAGTAAGTCCCGCGCTTTCTGGAAGGGATCGGATGAACTTCTGTATTACATTTTAGAGCAAATTGGTATAGATATACCACTGCATCCCAGAAATGCTGCTTACGTGCTAGAGGCAGCTCAGGTGCACACAATTCAGCCAGGAAAACCAACATGAGGGACATGAGGGCTAGCCAATTCCTAGTACAGAACAAAGCCTGAGGCCGATTCCCAGCTCGTCCGGACTCCGCAGGAGCTGGGAGTCCCTTCCGTGCACACAGAGCTATTAGCAGATCCATACTTCTGAGCAGCAGCTCCCACCAGCGCCTGGCAGCATAATTAACCTCTGCCTTGGGAACGAAAAACGCAGTCTGGTGGATTACAAGACTCACCACAGCAACGGGCAAAGAAAATCCACCCACACTCATGCACGGTGACTGCGGCAGCAGGTGCAAAGCATCACAGGAGCCCAAAGCCCACACGGGCTCCCCAAACACGACACAGTCCGGACTCTGCCTGCGATAAGGTGGCTCTGCCCACTGCCCGCTGATAAGGTCCCACGCACCGTGCGTGTTCCGGGGAGCACTCAGGTGGGAGGCGCAGGAGGGAAGGATGTGTAATTAGCAGTTAAATATTACCCAGAAAAATCTGATTCAGAAAGAAGAAAAATGCCTCCAGGCACCAGTATGAATCTCAAGGCAGGAGTGACTCGTGAGGGAGGGTGAACGAGACTCAGGGTGACAAATTTTAGAAACCATCAACGTGTGCACGCAAATGGAAAGCAAGAAAATTAATCTGAGCTGAACCCTCGGTTAGAGTCTGGCAGCGGTCAGTGGCATCGTGTCACGCATCCCTCAAATCACGCTACCCAACGATTTGTCTCCGCTGCTCAAAGAAGTCCCAGCAAAGTGCCTGTTGGTGGCAAATTCAGTGGATCTGGACAAATAAACCACAAAAAAGCAGCCTGCCCTTGAGGACGGTCTGCTTCTGTTCTTGCAGTGGAAAGTCAACCCTGCTTTGCGCACGTAATGCTCTAGAAAAGGCCCTGTTACTGCAGGACTCATTTCAGCTCTTCAGCAATATCTTTGGAAAACTCCCTACAGCTTTTCAGGTTCCTAGAGAAAAGAATTTAAAAAAAAAAAAAACCACTGCAGACTCAGCAATGTTTTTGCAGAAATGAACCAGGCTCTGTACCTTGCTGGATCCGCCGTTTACTGAAAGGCTGGAGCAGTTCAGGAGATTACACTGTTGTAGAAATCCTCTCTCACCTGGATTTTCCACCAGGGCATCTGCTTTACTCCAGGCACAACCCATAAATGCTCCAAAGCAGGAGAGAGGGGATTAGGATGAAACTCTGAGCGTGGGAATTGCAGCATTAACCCTTTTATTTAAAGGTCAGAAACAGGCATCTGTCTGAAAGTCCAATATTAAATGGAAGATCCCAAATAGTTCCCAATTAGAAAGGGAGGAAAAAAAAAATCCACACAAAACCCAAGGGACGATGGTATGGGAAAGGAATCGCAGCACAGAAGAGATTGGTTTCATTTAGGGCCAAAGTTTTCAATAAACGTAACTTTAAATGCAGTATGTAACTACAGTCACTTAGAGAAAGAAAATGCCCCACCACTTCCAGATCAGCCCCGACTTCTGGGCTCTAACCCAGACTGAAGTGGCCGGAATCTGCGTTCCTGCTCTGCAGTGCAAGGTGTGCTCTCTGCACGCTCCCTGTAGCTCCAGAGCTCCTCAGAAAAGACAACGGCAAACATTGCTTGGGAAAGAAAAAGAGGAACCAGCATTAGAAAACAGAGGAGCGTTTCCCTGCTAGTTCAGAGCTGGATAAACCCACATCTCAGTGTCATCCCGGACCTTTGAAACACCAGCACTCCGGCCAGCTGAACTGCTCTGGGAGACAAAACATTTCTCTCTGCTCATTGAAACCTATCTCAAAAACACCCGGCCAGTGCAGCGCCGCTTTCCTACAAGGGGAAGCCTCCACCGCGCCGAGGAGACGGGCCAGACATCGGGCCAAACACTGGATCTGATTCTAGATCTGCATGTCACCGCGCGGTATCTGCAGCCAGGCTTGGCCCTTGTTCACAGTGCGACCAGGCAGCACAGGAACACTCGGGCGGCCCTTACGCATCAGCCAGGAATCTGGAGAACCCAGAGACGATGAGGAAATGGCAGGCGAGAGGAGCCTGAGCGGGGCAAGGACGGGCTTGGCAATCCTGGGAACAAGCTGAACGGTGCAGCCGCTGACCCCGTGGGCTGGTGCCCTGCGGACGCTGAGCCAGGCAGCGCAGCCAGCACCTGCCTTCGGGACAGAAAGACTCTACCACTCTTTTACAAGGGAGTAGGCAGCAGAGGCAGATTTCAACACACTTTTTAAAACAGGGCAGGGGATGGTGATGTGCTGCTTGTTTGCTGCGTAGATCGAGTCTGACATAGCCTCCCCTTAGCCAGAGATTGAGAGCGGGACAGACAAGCATTTTACCTACGTGCTGAAATACCTTCCTCTGACGAAGACATGAAATAAGCCTGGAGAGAAGGCTAGTAGGTAGGAAGAAATGTGTTCACACATTCTCAGAGTGGTTCAAGAGTTTTCTCCCCAGGAGGGGCTCAGAGCTCAGCATCCCACCACCAGCCCTGGCAGTGCCCTGCCCGCGGTGGGAAGCACGCCCCCTCTCCCGGGGACTCGGCTCCCCCGGCCGCGTTGCCTGGCTATCTTTTACTTGCCACTGCAAAGCCCTGCAGGACGGATGTCGCACAGCCCAGTTCTCACGGGCAGTTCAGAGAAGCGGAACTCGATGGCCCATTTTGTGTTACTGGAACAGGACCGATAGAAACCACAAAAACAATGTCATAGCATCATATCCAGCTGGAGAACAGCATGAAATTAATTAACATCAGTAGCACAGGGCAGATTGGGCTCCTGCTGTGGCATGCAGATCTAGAATCAGATCCAATTCCAAAGTTTCCCAGAGTTCAGGGAGTTTTTATATCTCAACGGCCAGTTCGCATCCCTTCCCTGTAAAGGGCTGGCCGAGTTACATGTATGCAGCAAAGCAGCTTTCCGGGGTGGTTCTGACAATGAAGAACAAGAATGAGGATTTTAGAGACATTGAAATGTATTTGTGTAACCATATTGTATACACCCAGGTATCAGTGACCTCGCGCGCAGAGCACAGCCCAAAGAGAAGAGAGGAAACCCAGCAAAAACATCCTGGGCTTTGCCTAGACGTGTGGGAAGCTTGCCTTACAAAACAGAGAGCTGCTAAACTACTGTCAGCCACTTGTGACAAGAGAATGAAAAAGGAGTTACCTGCAGCAAATTAAGACTCATAAGGACAACAACCACCAAAAAAAAGGAGACACACAAACCAAATGCATTGAAACCTACAGCCTATCCTCCACCCTCCTTCCCAGCCAAGCCAAACCACAGCTGGAGTCCAGTATCATTTGTGACCGATTTGCCCAAACCAGGACTGGCTTCCCAGACTAGAAAACCACTTCTCCCAGTTCTGATACCACCGCATGCCTCGCTGGCCTTCTGTTCTCTGAACCCTTTGCTGCCTGTGGGCGAGTCACTTACCCAATGGCACGTAGATGCCAGGAATAAACCCAAGGAGGAAGGCAGTCCCAGATGGGCCTTCAGGCACCCCTCGCTACGTCCAGCAGAGCCAGAGAGAGGGCAACAGCTATTTCTGGATTTCCCTTACACCGAGATTCCCACGGGACAGAGCAAACACCCGTGGCTCGCACTGTGACCCACAGCAGGCTGGAATGAGTTCGCACCCTGAGCTGCCTTTCATGTCAGAGAAGAGCTCTCGGCATTTATCAGCACAAACCGTAGCGCGTGAATCAACACAGCTCCTGTTTGCTGGCAGATGGGTGATCGTTTTTCTCTTCTAAAGACAAATACGTTTGCTAGGTCAAGAGTTTTGAGGCTTCCATTACAGTCTAATAAGTGAATAGGAAACTTTGTCTTTCCAAGTAATTATTTGGGTTTCTGCTCTGCTCCGAGCAGAAGCACGAAACGGCCACACAGCACGCAAGGCTGCAGTGCTTCGGGTCGGCGCGGCAGATGACGGGCAGCCCAAGTCCCCCAGTGCTGCTGTGACGATCCACGGGCTCATTTACCCTCCTCAGCCTCAGCACTGCCAAATCCCACCAAAAAGGGACTTTCTTTGCAAGCCCACAGCTGAGCGGTTAAGTGCTTATATTACGTGGGAGGAATCTAGGTGTGTGTTTGGTCCAGGGGGCTGTCTCCATCCAAATGGGAGGATGTGATACAGGCAGAGCCCCTTTCCTCTGCCCCCTCACCCAGCCTAGCACTTGAAGCAACGGCACCATCAACCTCGTAGCTGGGCGAGGGGGTCCCCAGCTGGCAGCTGGCTCTGAGCAGCTGAGGGCGAGGAGGAGCAGTGACTCCGGGGCCTCTGGAATTAGGTTATAACTTTCTTTCTCCACGGAGGTAGCTGTGAAAACATTAAGCTACCTATGTCAGTGGGAAACGGGATGACTCAGAGATCCCAGCAGCTTTTTTTCTTCCTTTCCTCCTCTGTGATCTCCATTCATGCCTCATATCATCTCTCCCTGCAAGAGGCCTAAGGAACACTATAGGTTTTGGCAAGCATTTCCCGATTTCTGTGACTCTCAATAAAAGCAGCACGGCCATCCCCACCACATTTTTTTCCCTCTCCCACATGCCCAACAATAGGCCAGTTCAAGGCTCGCTCGCCGGCCCCGACCAAAGACCCTCCCAACACAGCCGCTCTTCAGCGACACTGATCCCGGCCTGGCACAAGGGCATGAGAACCCAGCACGTGAGATGTCACCCTGGGGAGCAGGGGCTGCTTTGGGCAGACGCCAGCACCCCGCGGGGTGTCCAGCATTGATGGATTCACCCCACGAGCACAGTAGCTGATGATCTGAGACCACTGTAGGCGCTTGGCGTATCACTCACGGGCTTCTCCAGCACCTTTGCGCACTAAATCCTAACTGATGCACTGTTTCTTGCCATAAGAAGAAGAATATAGTGTAACTAATAAAAGTCACACTTTCAGTAGCAGCAGACAGATAGGAGCAGGGCTGGACAGAAAACTCTCATGAATTACTGCCAACGAGGGAGCCACGTCTACTGCCAGTTGCGGACTGGAGTTTTTGGACTGTTGTCCTCTGCGCGCAGCGCAGCACGCGGTACAATGTGCTCCCCAGCTACCAGACTGGATCTTCTGCAACTGAAGCTGTTGATCTAGCAGAAAAACACAAATCTCAATACTGTTGTAAGAACCTCTGCAAGTTTCATATCCTTCGCTTTTTTCTCTCTTAAAAAATATAGAGAGATTTCTGTATGCAATACAGAAATGCAGCTCCTTTCACTCTGCAGACAGCCGGTTGAAAGCAGTCGCCAGGTTTCTTCAAGAACCGCACACGCAAACTTGCTGAATCGATGAGGCACATCCACCTCTTCCAAGAACACTGTGTAGACAAACACGTAGGCAGCGCGATACTTTACGCTTACACCCTATCCTCCATCAGAACCCTTCAAAGCTCTTGGCGAGCCCTCAGTGTCTAAACCTGGCACCCACAGCCCAGTTACCCGTCCACACAGCAAGACAATAACTCTTACGGGGCCGTGAAGTCACCGATTACAGCACTGCCTTTGTCTTCTGGTTCCTCATCACTAAATCAAACCCTCCTGCCCAAACACGCCATCCAGCACAATGTATCACATTAGCAAAATCTGTTTACAAAATACTACGCTTCCTTTAGCAAGGACTTCCTGGGGCATTAAATACATTAATTACCATGAAAAACCTGAAATCGCAGTTCAAACCTGTCAGCAACTTCAGCATGTTCCCAAATAATGAAAGCAGTATCGTTTTAGTCTGTGCTGGAGACACTCAGCGAACTGTAACGCAACGCTCCAAGCTTTCTAGGTCTTTTCATGTTAAATATTAGCCTGCCAGCCCCTTCCAGCACGCCGCTCGGCAGATTGAAAAAGAAAAAAAAAAAAAAAAAACCAAACCAAAACCCAACAAAAACCCCACCAACAAAACCTTATTTATAGTGCTGGGGTTGAGTAAGTCCGGACAAGAGATTCAGCAGTGAAAGGACACTGCTAGGGAGAGAACAATCTCTCAGCAGACGTGCAAACTTCTCTCTGGGGAGGAAACAACTTGCCAGAGCAGTTCCAGTCCCCGTACCTTGCAGGTTTCCAATTAACGAAACAACTGCTAAAGCCCCCGTTTAGCAGAAGATCGTTCCAGGACGTGGGCTCTCCCTTTCTGTCTGGTTTAGAGTTACCAATAAAGAACTTTGCTGCACGTAGAAGCATTTACTCTGGTATATACGATCACTTGGACATAAACCCGGCGTAACCTCGCTGAAACGACCGCGTAGAGCCCTTTCACCGGCTCCAGAAAGTTAACTTGGAGCTGTAGAGCAGAAGAGTCACATTCACACCCATTCAAAACCCATAGGGGTATCCAACCCCCTCCGCAAGCCGTTACCCGCCCAGCTCCCCGGGGCTACTCACGGGAGGATGCTGCAGGCTTCGGGGCTCCAGCAGCTCCTCCTCGGGCCCTGCCGTCCCGCAGGGCCGCCGGGCAGCGCTTCCCTCCCCGCCGGGGCCGGGGCCGGGGCCGCGCTCC
>JAVKLA010000021.1:3644981-3700843 GCA_034782735.1 Sagittarius serpentarius | reverse complement strand
CCCCCCAACACACCCTCACACACACACACCACACACCCACCACACACCCCCCACCCCAACACCCCCCACCCCCCACCCCCCCCAGGCACTGACGGGGCAGGGGGCTGGGGGGGAAGGACAGAAGGGGGAGAGAGGTGTGAGGCAGAGGCAGCCGCAAGCCGCAACTGAGGAGTTTACGAAACCAACCCGCTGCCCCCGCGCAGGCCAGCTCTGCCGCGGGAAGCGTGAAATGACCCCCAACCTGCGCCGGCCCAGACCGCCGGGGTACGGAGCTCAAAGAGCGGCTGATGCCTCCCGAAAAACCCGAATTCAGTCCTTCTAGACACGGTCGTGCCCGCCGGGTTCCTGGCACTGCTGGGTTTCAGTTCCTCGCTGCCGAGGGGTTTCATGGAGGCAGACGGTACCTGAGCAGGCCCTGCCAGGCTCACGGGGACATCGCTGAAGCTCTTGACTTCTGGGCCACTTCAACGCCCAAAGGTCTTCCCAGCCCTTTCGGAGAAGAAACCCAAACACACCCATCCCAAAGACGGAAGAAGTGGTTTTGTCTACTCAGTAGCAGAATCAAAAGGATCAAAGTGGAAAGGAATCCTTGCCTTTAACCTGTACTTAGTCGGCTTTATTCTGCATTTCCCGCTAACGAATGGGGAAGAAGCGTGTGACCATGGTCCCTGTCTGCATTTTTCATGTGGAAATCACACTCCCAAACGGGATCTGCCCCTGCCCGGGGCCTGACGCTGCTCCCACCAGAAATCAGGAAACCCCATTAACAAGTCTGCAGCCCTCGGTCTGGGCTCAGTTCATGGTTTACAATTGTTGAGCTGCCGTGCAGAAGATGTTTCCCCCCATCCTGCATCTCAGCTTCCCCATCTGTAACCAGAACTAACACCACCGATCTCCGTTATAAAGCAATCTGAAACATATGGATGAAGCCTGCCCGTTACAAAATCCTGCCTCTGTACGGGAAGGCAGCAACAGGGGCTTCGTAATGGTCCATAAACACGTGCAATGGATTTCCTGGGAAGACCAGAGTACGTCACTCACTGCTACCCAGCTTCCATCGATGGCTGACTTCACTAGAGTGAAGGTTGGACCGTAAACGAATCTATAAATTATTGCTTTTTGGCAATTTAAACCTGTGAATCCTCAAGGCCAGACCTTGTCTGAGCTGGCACAGATTGCGCGGTGGGGTAACGACTTCCTAACTTCTTTTCAAGACTTTTACAAGTAACAATTAATCAGCTGCCACTGGGTTGTGTAACAAGATGCGTTTATCTGCATGTTTCCTAATGCATTCATCAGAAGAAGGGATTTCCGCACGCTGCTGGGTTTGTAACACGCCACTCCAGCGAAACTCTTCAGCTCCTGCCTGTCTCTGCTGTGTCATGTGGGCAGCAAAGTCCAGGGTGGGGGTCTGGGCTGGCATCCTTGTCCTGGAGTTTGAAACTGCTAAGAGACAACCAGTGACATGAGTATAGATCCAAGATTTGCAATTATGTTGAGCGCTTCTCTTGGGGGACAGCTCTAGGAAAGCTGGGGCTCCTGGCAAGATGAGTTTCAAACGCTTGGTTTGTGCCAGCTGGGGCAAGAGCAGCAAGGATTGCTGCAGGTCCCGCACACACCTTCATGCAAGAAGTCGGGCAATGACAGCAAACAGCTTCGCGGGAACGGTGCGTCGTTCTCCTGCAGCCTCCCCCAGCATCCTCCCCCAGGGCACGCTCCAACGGCTGCTCTTGGCACCGTCCCTCCGCATCAGCATCTCCTGCAGCTCCATGGGACTGAGCTTCCTCCAGCACAACCCTCAACCTCACCTTTCTCACCCCTCCGAACACGGGTGCCTTGCACTTCCAGTAGCCTGGAGGGCAAAACTTGTGCCGACTGGTCCGGACGCACGTCTGCAGGCGTGGAGCCCGGGCATCGCTGCTTCTGCAGAACCCCAGCACGGCACGTTTTGAAGCATTTCACTGATAAATCCTTGCTAAAGCAAACAAGCTCATTAAGGGCTCGATGAGAGAGCACCCGCTTGTTATTGCTGGGTCTGCCAGAGGGAAAGATGAAAAGATCTAGAGGGCAAAAGATTTGTGTCTCACAACTGGAATATTTTCAAAGCTGGAGAATATACTCCTGACAGAAGCTGGCAAGCAGGTACCGTCCTTGTCCACCTTTAAATTAAGCCTTCAGAAGGAGGACCAAAGCTTCTCCAGCCCACAGCTGGGGTTAGAGAACCAAACGGAACAAAGAAAAACCAGGAGCTGGCTCCAAAAATCAAAAGCTCATTAAAAAAAAAAAAATAAATCACAAAATTTAAAATAAGTATCAACATTCACAGGGATAGTTCTTTCTAGTGTTCAAATCACAGTTTTTGCTTTGCAGCCATGAAGGAAAGAAAAAACCAGACACACACAAAAAAAGGTAAGATGCTTACACAATTATGTTTCTCCAGAAGCTGCTGCTTTAGAGAAAGCACCACCAACCAAGACTCAAAAAGACGGCAACCTCAAGAGACCACCCCATCCCAGGCTGCACACGCAGCCTGCAGAGAAGTTGGGATGAAAAATAAGGTGCCTCCTTACCTTGCAGCTCTCAGCTTCTTCCCGTGTGAGAAAGGCTTCATTTTGGGTCACTCACAAGGCGGTGGGGGAAGAGTGCCCTTGGCAGATCCCATGGGAGCAAAGAAGTCACGACGCAGCACTCCAAAGCAACCACCACAGCAGGGAGCGTCAGATGGGAAATGGCTCGTACGCAGCTGCAGCCAGGCAGCTCTCCGGCCGGGACGCTCTCTTCCCATCAAGATCCAGTTATAAAAGCATTTCTAGTTTCCCTCACTTATGTACAGCAACTCGGTTATGCAAAGAAACACGATACCTGACGCTGCACCTCACCGCAGATGTTCAAAAATCCCCTTATCTTGCTTGGCCTTGGGGCTGTGCTTTCTGCCCTGACAAGGAGCGTTAGTATCTCAGTGCAGCACTTGGCATTACACCCTCTTTTTCAGTACAAAATAAGACATGCTGAAAGGAGGAGATACCATTAATTCCACTCGATTCACCATGTATTTTTGCACTCTGTGAAGCAACAGATTGAAACTGCAACCATCTTATCACAGGGATGCTCTGAACATTGGGTTCACACGTACTAACAGAAAGTGGCGGACCAGAAGCAGGCAGGCTTTTGGGTCTCTCCATTTCTGGCTTCATAACATCTTTGGTTACTTGGTGCTTTGAGCTGGGAGCTGGAGCAGAACGTCACACCCATAAATGTGTGCGTTTTCCCCAATTTGCTTATTCAAGGTGGCTGGAGGAGGCAGAGAAAGGGCAGCACACACACCCACAGCTGACAGCCCACTTGATCTAGCTCTGGAGGAAAAATACGAACGCTGATCAGGCACACAAGTTTCACCATGCAAAGCACTTCGGGAGCCATTGGTAAAGATATCATCTATAAACCTAAACTTGCACTCACACACCTAAACTTGCCTTGGTGCCAGCCACCGCAGCGCTTGCACCAAAGAGAAAGCAACAGCCACACGTTCCATTTTGTAAGTCGGTGCTCAAGTCCAAGAGAAGATTGTAAAGTACAAACAAAATAGCACATACCATTGCAGTAAACAGATACTTATCTCCTAAAGAAACATTTGTGTTTTCCTAACACAGGTCTTGCTTCAGTCTGGTGTTCACGATGGACTGGTTTCTACCCTGAACCCCACAGAACAAAAACACAGGGGCTTTCTCAGCAGAGTTTAAAAATTAAGTTTCGAGATCCAGTTATTCAGCAAATTCTTTTTTTGGTACAGCTACAAAGACCCACATCAGTCACTTCCAGCTGAATCCTTTTGCCTCAATCACACTAAAACCTTGTGCCAGTATCACAGCTCCTTAAAACCACAGATTTAAATCTCAGCAAGGATTACTCACCATTCATCTTTTCAAGGGAATAAATCTAGTTTGATTGGTCTCTTTACCATTACTGCCTCACCCTGCATAAACAGGAAAGAACATGAGGCTCTCTCCTGGGAACCGGAGCGGTATTCCAGCCGCATACTTTGCCTGGGTTGTCTCTCTCTCCAGAGTAGAAGGGGCTTCTTTCAACAGTGCGCACTCGTAACTTGGAAGAGGTACGAATAGTTCCATGTAAGTTAATTATTAACAGTAATAGCCCTAACTCAATGTAAATAGTACAAGAAAGGAGACGCCAGCCACTGTGACTGTCAGGCAGCCCACATTAATGAGGAAAAAAAGTTCTGTATTTTCACCAAATTCCTCTCCTGTTGTCTTTGTGAATTGTTATGAAAACCAACCAGAGTAGCCAGGTACAGTGCAAGCTGTTCTCCAGATCCCCTGCTCCTTCCACCAGGATGAAACCAGAGCAGATCTACGTCTAGACCTGGTGTAAGGCACAACTGGATCCCAAACAATCCTAAGCAACGGAGGCTGCACTGCTTTGGCAGATCCCCAGCCTTGCGCAGAGCCTACCGGGCAAGGCAAGATTCGGTACAGACGCTTTCTTGCCTATTTTTGCAATAAACCTTTCAGAGCATTTATAAGCTTATACAAATACGTACAGCATGGCACACCCTTTCAGAGCTGCCAAGCCTTGAAGGCTGGGTTTACCCAGAAGCATGGGCTCTTACCTAACCTTGCTCCTCAGGGAGCTCTTGGCTGCCTTGATAAAGCTGATACTCAGTTCAAGGTGAGTTTTAGAAAGCGATTGAAATTTTGAAGATACCCGCACGCATTTGCCCCTGCCTTGTCTCCAGAATCCACTATTTCCAGGGCAGTCTGTTGGTCATTTCTGCATTCCTTGAAGAGGGCTTCGTGGCCTTTGTGCCACCACCGGGAAGAAAGCGAGGCCATCTTCAGCAGCCTGGTGAAACCGTGAGGCTGGAAGATGTTGTGCGGGCAGGAATTTCTTCCTGACAAGGTTCCAGAGCCTCGACGGCAGGAGACGCTTACTGGAAGACCAGCGAATGCTTGTATAAGCACGACACTAGTATTAGGTACTGCTAGCCTGATCACTGCCTCTGGGTCATGGTAGCACATTTGGAAGGTTCAGCTGTTTCAAAAGCGTTGCTTTCACTGCATACAGTACTTTACATTAGCTCAAAGCTCGAGACAACAGCATTTGTGGAAGAATTTGGGATTGTTTACCTGCATTGGCCTTCAGGCCTCTTCTCATTTTCTGTTCAATCTGTTACTCATACTTCCAGAGGTGGAAAGGATTCACAGGTTAGACAGAAGAGGAGAGGGCTCACAGACCCAGCGTAGCTCAGCTTCTGTGCTTATGGAACTGGCGTAACATTTTGCACCACAAAAGCTTCTCAATCTTACTGTTCTGGAGGTCAAAGTAGTTTTTCATGGAAATAAGCAAAAAGAGTGTATTTAGCATAACTTTTGCTCAGCTGAGCTGTCAGACACCTCTGACATCAGAGCCATCATGACAATACAACAATTGCATTTAGGTGCCATTGGGAGTTAAGCACAGAAAGGGTGAAATGAGCCAGTGAATGACTCAGGGCACCAGGAAGAGCCGTAATCTATACGCGGCTGACACCATGCTGTGCGTGGCAGAGACCACAAACTTCACAGCGACGGCAGGACAAATGCAAATGCATAAAAAGTAACAGCTCTTTCCACCCGCGTGGGCTAGAGAAGAATCTCCCTAAAGCAGGAGGAGGTCTGAAGACACCCCAACTCCATCCAGGGCCAGTATCCTCATTAATGCAGAGCAGTCTCTCTCTGGTGAGGATAAAACATAGAAGGGAGTGCGACTCCCTCCCTTCAAATATTGCTGAAAAATAGTACCAAGCCTGCAAGGCCATCAGCTGCAACAGAAGACAGATTATGTTCCTTCCTTGCAGAAATCCAAGGCAGAGTTTGAAGCAGAATTCAAATCCTCCTGATTCTCACTGCTTTGTTCTAACCAAGTATGGTCCCTTTGTGGCAGGTATCTAAGGAAAGACAGTTACATCCTTTCAAGTAAAACACCCTCGGAGTTTCTGTATGAAATACCATCTACATTAGAAAATAAATATAGAGGGTCCCACTGGAATGAAACGGCATATAGCAAAACAAACTAGAAAAAGCCCAGTGTAATTGCTTCCAGGCATCACAATGTGCTAACTACCCTTTCAACTATTAAAAGAAACCCACCTTAATTTATTAAGTGCCATCTTTGCTACGACGCTTGAGAAGGGGTGTGAACATCTACAATGAAGCCAAGTAAAAGCTCAATAAAAGCAAATGTGTTCTCTAAAAACCTATGTGGCAAAAGAGAGGGAGGGTGTGACTTTCCCAAGTGCTTGCTTGGGAAGAACTCCCCCACCAGGTCCTAAATTTACAGCCCTTGTACTATTAGCTGTAGCCATACACTAAGTCTATACATTGTTACGTATAAAGCTCTGCTTTCAACATCAGCTACTCAGTTTACAGGTCACCAGCCACCAGTCCTGATCTTAGCCTGTTAGCAGTGTTAGCGGAGGACCAAACGAGATACTGGGATGCTCCAGAACAATCCTAATGAAGTCAAGGAATGCCAAAGGACGTAACCTAACTCTCAAGTGGAAACTACAGGCCCACTTTGCAGCCTTACCAAAAACATAAGGAAGTGACATAACCTAATTATGTGTTAAGTCTCACCGAATTTATACATCCGGCTTACGCTGCCAAGTAGGTTTTGTACTCCTCCTGGATCGTCAGGTCAGTTCACAGCACCCCTGATTAAATTTGTAGTTTGCCTGCAATTAGAAAGGTAGAGAGCAGAGCGAATATACTGGAACTGTTTGAGTAAAAAAAAAAAAAAAAAGAGAGAACAGACATGTTAATTAAAGCAGATACCATGACCAACTAGAAATTCATTGAGTCTAGAATTGTATTAGGAAATCAGGATTTTGGTACTGTACACGCACCCACAGTCACCAAAAAAAAGAAAAAATTACAAAGCATACCTGCAAGGGATGGAACTGAACGGCAGAGGTGAAGTGACCTGCCCCAGCAGAAGAGCACATCCAAGCCCGGTTGCCCTCCCTAATCCCTGCTTGCCGTGCCACGTTACTCAAACAGGGACACGGTCATTGGCTATAGAGCCAGAAAGGACACGGAATTTGTTATTTTTATATTTTATGTAACACAGCAAAACAACAGATTGCCCTAAGTATCTTTCCCACTGCCTCGCCCTCGTACTGCTGACAGCTGGGTCTCCACTGTACAGGAACAGGTTCGCTTCACCAAGGAAATCAAACATTCCCTTCTACAAGCCTGAACATGCCAACATGTTAAAATGCAAGAGACCTTCCTCAGAAGATTTTTAACACCTTAGTTAACATGTAAAATACTGTGTGTTTTCTAGTGTGACTGAGCACAAACACAACTTAAAGATAAAATACATAAAGAGCCAAAGCACAAGATACCACCTGTCTCTCCATTAAGGTGGGTACCAGGATATCGACACAACCGTCTCTAGCCCTGACCTTTAGGTGAAGGCTATCACTCAAACAGACATCGCGGAAGCCTTCCTCAGGCTATAGGACTGACGTTAGAAGACAACCCTGTAGTCACACTCGCTCAAGATTTCAGCTCGCTCAATCGCTACAGGAGAAAAAGTATTTTATCTTGCTGGGAACAAAGGTAAACAGCTGCGTAAGCACATACTCCTCCAAGGTGCGAAGGACCACGGCTCCCTCCCGCTGACTTCAGCTTCACCATCCAGCTCCATCCGATGGCTCTCCGCATCTCGGGCTGACCTTCACGTGCGCAGAACGGAGCAGTCCCAGACTGATGGACTGCAGGTGCCGTGTAAGCCCACACAGGAACAAAGACTCACAGATCCAGCCAGGTGTGTGCCTCCTGTTTGGTTTAGTAAAGGAAATACTTCTACTTTTTTCTCCAAGGGAATGAGGCTTGGCTGTGGTCTCTTTCCACATTAAAAGCACACTGGACCATGAACCCCTCCCAGCAAGTTTTACACATTAAGCGGAACAAGTAAACAAAACCTGGTAAGCATAAGATTCGTAAGACGATCTGTTCTGGGCTAAAAAAGATCAGTAATCCAAAACCAGACAAAAACGGAAATATAACCTTTCAGGGAATAAATTAAGCAAGAGACATTTTATGCATGAGGTCTTTCCAGGGGGAAGCAGTTCAGTAGCAAGGTAGAAATAGAATGAGACGCTCTAATCACAGGACTGCAAAAATAGGGCCCATTCTTAGCTATTACAAAATAAAACCCAATTACCCCCAGCAACTTCTTCTCCAGAATACACAGGCAGACTGCCCAAAGAAAAGACCGTACATTTTTTCAGCTGCTTCTCAAGAATGCTTTAAAGGAATTTGGGATATTTATTTATACAAAGCACAAGCTCAGAAAGGGCTGAGTTGGTGCCTCAATGCAAGCCTACTTCTAAAAATAGCATTTCAGTTAATAGCAGGTCAGCAATTAAGAGAGACATGTTCTGATGGTCATTACGGAATCATCATATGGAGTAAATAAAGCAAACTTGAATTTCATTCATTTTAAAAGGAAGGCTCTGTCACTCTGGAGATTATGGACAGAGTGAAAATGGAGTAGAATCACTTCTGATACTGATCAATGGTTAAATTCAAGTTTCCTTTCTGTAAAGCCTCTGCTTTGCCTCCTCCTTGCCCACCCATGTCAGTACTTGCAAGGAGCCAGCCACCTAATTCCTTACAGCTCCCGTGAACCCCAGCCTTCCGCACCAGCTCCGAGGCAGACATTGTGCTAGACAAAGTCCCCCGTTATATTTGCACAATGGGGCCTCTAGGCGCTGTCACAGGAAGGAGGCACGGCTTCACATACAGTAAAGGAATGTGATTTTGTAGCATTTTTTAATGTAATTCAATTATATCGCACCAATGTGTGTCAGGAGAAGGGCACACAGCTTCCCTCTACTGGCTAACACAAAAAACTGCCGAAATTGGCCTGAGGGGTGAAAGAGAAGAGAACCTGGTGGTAAAAGCACGTGCAGTGCCAACAAGCTGATGTTTTACAATTTTGCTGATCAATGCATGCACATTTTATATAAAAGTCTGACCATCTCCCTCCTGTGGAAATGGGTCTTTGGAGATGTTTGAAAACAAGTGATTATTTATCTTTGTTACAACAAAAGCTTTACAGAGCTCAATACTGCAACCCAAACCGGACATTCTCTCCACCAACAGTCCAAGCAGGTGTCAAACTCCCATTCAAAATTCACGTAAGGTAAACATCCAAATGCAACTCTGCTGTGACAGGCACCCAAAACACTATAAAACCCCCTCTCAGTCCCTCCGTCAGCCCAGCAATTCCCAGGATTTTTCTGCTGAAATCCCCAACTTCTTCAGCACTATTTTTCTGATACTTTGCTTACAGAAAACCATAAACTATCTCGACTGTTCACTCAATTGCACAAGCATACAATACCATTAGAAAACTTGCATACCAAACTCAGGCCAATATGGAATACAGTTAAAAAAACCACATGTGAATGGCACTGCATTGGTTTTATTTTGAGTGTCTTTACACAATGGAAGATGTTGGAATGCAAATTGTTATACATTTTACACAAGATACATTGACAACATTACTTGCTGGATTTGCCTTATAAAACTGTTTTTGAAGGTTTTCCACTTATTCCTACTCACAGCAACTTCTACAATGCGGTAGAAATGAAACAATTAACAAAATATAAACACCACAGAAAATCCAAAACGGACTTCTGGAATTTTAAAAATACACAAGCCTGATGGACAATACAAGTTTTTTGTTGTCTGTTGTTTTTTGGTTTGTTTTTTTTTTTTTAATAACATGGAACAGTGAGACAGAGAAGTCAGACTTTCAGTGATTTTAATACCTGAAGAGATACATATCATGCCTATGGAGGCAAGATGAACAAAAACCATCTTCCTATCTTTTCAATATATACTATTCCTGCCTCTGGAACAAGGACCTGCCTGCAGGATCCCATTTTGCAACTTGAAGCTGGTGGCAGGAAGGGATCACAAGCTGGCACAATACGGAGTTGAAAACTACCATGCCCATGCAAATTCATGACCTTTTTTTTTTTCTCTCCACCATCAATCAAGTGAAAACACTTTTGCAAATTCAGTAAGCACATCATGTAGAATTGAAACACACTAAAATGAATTTGAAAAAGGCCAATTTCTGAATGATTTATATATATGAACATCAGTGGCCTGGTTTGTTCACAAATAATTTTATTCTTTTAAATAGAAAAAAGAAGAATCTGTCTAGACTAAAAAAGGTTGGTTATAAAATAGCATAAAAGCATAGGAGCATGTGTCATTATACTGAGGCGTATTTTCCTCTTACTAAAACACTTAACACAAGATCACAAAATTAAAGATCTGTATTTTAAAAGATGCATCCTGGTCTCAAAAGTAGCAGACGCTCTACCAGACAGACAGGATGCCACACACAAAGTCTGAATGAAAAACAGCGAACAAGGGCTGAAACTGCATAAAAACTGGCTAAGCCAGGCAACTGATTGTCTTAAAAAAATATGAAACAGACTGGAGAAGTTCAAGAGCACAAGTTCAAAATTAATCCTAGATGTTTTATTTCCTAACATAGCTTAGTCATAACGTAACAGTCACTGAATTTATTTGTAAATGGAGGCCATCTCTAGGACTGTAGAGGAACAAAAGTTACCGTATTTTCAGAGAGGATCATAGACAACCCATTCGATAGCTGAATCCGTATTTCACTCTACCTACTGTAATTCACTCCTAATTAGGTATCAGTGCAAACCATTGTACCTATCAAGGTACCATCACAGACAGTAGCAGCAGTCGTGCTGGCGACAGATCAGGGTCTGTCTTCTCAGCGGTCTGTGGTTCTTCCCCCTGTATTCTTCTCTGCGTAGTTAGCAAAACTACCTGAATTTAGTTCCATACGTGTATTTGTGCCTCATGTCAAATTAAGAACACGTACTTGGCATTTCTAAGAAAAGCAAAGATTAATCTTCACCGCAGAAGATTACTAGCTGGTAAGGAATTTTAGCATAAAAAGAGTACGTTTCACTTGCACTTAACACTATATTAACTGGAAGCTGTTGTACCAGTATAGATCAGCTTTTAATTGCTATACAATGAACCTTCTGGAATCCAGTCATGACAGTAAGAAAGATAATATTTCAGCAGTTGGTACATCACACTGTACAATATAAAGAAAAGGGCAACGTCTTAAAAACAAAACAAAACCCAACCAAAACCACCACAACCAGACTTCCTATTTTTCACTATTTCAAGTCAGGTGGATTTGCTACACTTTGGGGACTAGTCCCTAAAATTAAAGTGCTTTTCAGAGCATTGGCATCCAAAATCTGGAATATGAGAGACAATTACAAGTAAAAATCTGTTGTCGCTATACATAACATATAGCAGCAGTACAGACATCAACACATGTACTCAGTTAAGTGTCTGATTTTTGAACCATCTTGAGCATCACACAATTTAACAGTGCATAGTACCCCCTACCTCCAGTGTACAATCAAATGCTTTAGATTCATTCAGTATTGTTGCAGGTGGTTCTGGACGCCTTGTCTGCATGATCTTCTGTTTGGGATTTTTTATTTCATCTTCCTCTTCTGTCTCACTTTCACAGACATGCACAACTACACTAGGAGTTGATTCTGTTCCTGCGTGAAGCTCATACTTTTCCCCTGAAGAGCAGCAAACAAAAATCATGCTAAGAACATCCCCAAGGAAAAGCATTAAGCCACTTCATCTCAAAAACTCCTTACTATCTGCAATAACACAACCAAATATTCATTTATTCTCATCTCATCTTTAATTTGCTCAATGTCCACACTTCACCAGACCTGTTGAATGTTTTAAAATAGTCCCTGTATCTCTTACACCGTACTTCAAATAAAATCAATCTTTTAATTGATATTTAAAGGAAGGGATGGAGAGATGTAAAAAACTGAAACACTAAAGACATCAGAATACAAGCAGCATATAAATTTTTAAGTGACACCATTTATGCTGTACATTTATATGACATTTGTAAATGAAAAGCTACAAAAGCATTTGAAAACATTAAGCCTCCCGATTCCCTGCTTTTCACAGAAAGCAAACAGCACGTTTCCTAGGAAGGCTCACAAAGAAGTTTGACAATTATCCTGGTTTTGGCTGGGACAGAGTTAATTTTCTTTCCAGTAGCTGGTACGGTGCTGTGTTTTGGGTTTAGTATGAGAGGAATGTTGATAACACCCTGATGTTTTCAGTTGTTGCTAGGTCGGATTTAGACCAAGTCAAGGACTTTTCAGCTTCCCCTGCCCAGCCAGCAAGAAGGCTGGAGGGGCACAAGCAAGCTGGGAGGGGACACAGCCAGGACAGCTGACCCAAACTGGCCAAAGGGGTATTCCATACCATGGGACTTCATGCCCAGTATATAAACTCTGGAATTTGGCTGGGGTGGATCACTGCTCAGGAACTGACTGGGCATCGGTCGGCGAGTGGTGAGCAATTGCATTGCGCGTCACTTGTTTTGCGTATTCCAGTCCTTTTTATTATTACTGTCACTTTATTGTTGTTATGAGTGTCACTGTTAGTTTTTTCCTTTCTGTTCTATTAAACTGCTCTTATCTCAACCCATGAGCTTTACCTTTTTTTCCCCCCAATTCTCTCCCCCATCCCACTGGGTGGGGAGGAAGTGAGTGAGCAGCTGCAGTTGCTGGCTGGGGTTAAACCATGACAACCATTAAACCCAAAAAGTACATATTAGCATCCTTAATAACTGGAGGTGTCCATCTGCAAGAGACTGAACTTCTCATTCCTCTTGTTTGTTACTTAATACTGAGACTATGACAAAATTCAATGGAAGTAACGGAGCTAGTACCACACAATCCAGTTTTGTGCTATACTTTCAATCAATGGATTAAGTAAAAGAAAGTGATGGATCATTTTATTCAAGTAAGAAACTTCACACAAGAGAGACTCAGCTTCTCCTCACAGAAAGAAAGGTAAGTAGATTATTTCCCTCAGTAACTATTTTTGAATTTAAGTAACACAACAAAAGCAGGTAAATATTCCTACCTGGTCCCAACTTGGAGACAGCACAAAGCAAGTCATAGTTTATCAGGGGAGTTGCATCTTCACTCTGTTTCCATCCAACTGGTGGAGATGCAGGTGGCGATATCAGGAACTGTTTCACAGGTTGTGGAGGAAGGAGGTAGGACTTGTCACCTATTTCACTGGACACCTGTACCTGAAGACAAAAGCCAGGAGATACAGAATAAGATGACAAATATTAATTTTCTTTTTATTTAGTCTACTTCCCCAATAATGCATGCCCATTTTCTGTATTAACAGTGCTTACTTCAGCCCAGCTTTAAAAATAAAAGTCGTATAGCTTTTGTCAGTTCTCTTGGTATGACACCTCAGAGAAATGCTGCAGTTAAGAAATTGGCCTGTGTAAGTGTTGACAATATAGCCATATATGACACACGCAAGCTGCTAATCCAACAAGAACATGCCTGTAAAGCCCCTATTATAAAGAGATCTTTGGACCCACTTATTTTCTTTCAGCACGTTTCTATGTATGGGGGAAGGCAGCTTGTTCTGTAACAATTACAACTCTGTAAGCTCAAGCTGAAAAGCAAAACTGTCCCCTAAAGCATGGATTTCTCAATGAGTGAATAATACATCTCAGCGTAGAGGAATGAGGTCGAAGGTAACTTCAGGTATTTATCACAAATGAAACTCATGGGCAGATGTGGAATAAAGAAGAAAGAGGGGTACATGTACAAGATCTTAGTGTTCCCTAATACCTGTGCAAAGTACAGCTTCAGCTTTTTTCCATTGAAGTCAGTTTCATGCAGTTCTATCCGTGCTCTTGCGGCTGCCTCTGGGTTACTGAAGTTTATCCTTACTCTTCTAAAGCTTTTAAACAACTGGAATGTAACTTGATTATCGTAGACTGTGAAAAGTGCTTCAAATCTTTCCTAGAGATGAAGTACAAAGATTCTCCAAACACAAAATGAACATTTTCACTCAATGAAAACACATTTTCCTTTCACTTTCCTCTCCCAAATCCCATTCCCTTCCTTAACCGCCTAAGCCTGCACATTCCATACTTCCCTGTTACCCCGACTCGCCAATCTGCATTCAGTGTAGCACTGCTTTGTCTCACTATTTAAATCTGAATTCCAAGAGTGCATTGATGTGAGCAAGCCTATAAAACTCTTACAGAAAGTGCCACCTAGCGACAGTTACTCAAAGGCGCAGACGTCAACAAAAATACAGGTACTTGCACATTACTTTCACCCAAGCATCTCCAGAAGTACTGCGCAAATCAGTTAATTTTTGTATTAGATAAACTAAAGCACTGAGTGCTTAAGGAAAATGTCAAAATTCTCAGGATGAATGAATAAGACTACTTTGGAAGAAACAAAAATCTTATTACTAAAGAACATTTGTTCACAAAAATAAAAAACTGAAAAAAACATGTTTGATTGAATATGCAATCTTATCCTCAAGTTCTTTCATAAATAACTGCATTGCCATGAAATTCACTCTGGTTTGATTCACTAGTTCTCTGATCTAAAAGAGACCTAATTTGCAGATTATTTTTTTTCCCCCTGGCGTAAATGCACTAGGAAACTTCATAGTGTAAATTTTCATTCACTGTAAAAAGACAGATTAAAATCAACAGATGAGAAGTATGCAAGCAATTTCTTTTCAATTTTATTTATTATGTTCTGATAATACTCAGTTATTCAGAGAGACCTACATAAGCAAATAAGTGGAAAAGGAATATTTTTTCATTAAGAACTCTTCCCAATGACAATAGTTAATTTGCTTCATTCCAATAGACACCGATCTCTTTATAAAAATCCTGTTGATGCCTTCATTCCTCTAAAAATAATTACAGGATAAGGTGCTTTCATTTTAAATAGGACTGAAGAAATTCTTCAGATGATGCCTGTGTTAGTTTTAACAAAAATATTTTACTGCACAATTCTCCAATCTGTACAATGTCAAGGTCTTTATAAAATTAGAAAATCTGTTCCTTCTGCACACTTGCTAAATTTTGTACTCGACAAAAGTGCAATCTAGTGGATTGAACCTGAAAATTATGAAGACAGTGTTCCAATCATGATGCTACCCTCAAAAAGGTGAATATTTGAGAAAGAAACAATACATACTTTTACACTGAATTTTTCACCTTTAGCTGTTTGAACTAAACTTGAAAAAACACTTTTAGATGCTTCATAAAAGACAAAATTGTTAAAAAATGTACGCAAACTTAGACATCTTACAGCTTTTCTGTAAATATACCATATATTTACCCTACAACACTTAAACAACAATGGAAACTGATGGCATTAAATTCAACATGAACTGTTGATGTTTAAGTGTTGCTTTAACAAATCAACAGTAACAACAGAAATATAGCTAGAAAAATGTCCAAAAAAATGGATTAAAGAATTAGGGCAAAAACAGAACCTCAGCAAAATGCTTCTTAAGAATTAAATATATAGATTTCAAATCAATACTGTCTTTTTAGCCTTTTCTCCTCACCAGAATATTAACCATCACTTACTTATGTGAAGTTTCACAAATGAAAATGCAGAGCATAAAATATTTGCGCCTACATATAGAACCAGGCAATCTATTTTTTACAGATGTGACTACTACAAAATCAGAGAAGAGGAAGACTGATTTTGATAGTTTGCTTGCAAGTGCTGCTAGCTTTCCTAGTGTTACCAAATGAACTGAAAGAACATTGGGTAGTAAAACTGTAAGTGCCACCAAAAAAACCCCACCCCCACCCCCCCCCAAAACACAAACCCCAAAACCACCACAAATTTTTAAATTGCTTTCTGTTTGTGCACAGACAGCACAATTCCCATTTGTTTCATGAATTGTCTGCTGTGCATTCAGCCTTTAAAAGAAGATGTAGGTAGAAGTCAAGCCATTGAAACGTGTGTCCAGGGGCTGACTAAGCTGAATTTCATAAAACAGATAAAAGCCATATAATATATCAAAGCACCTCCATTCTTCCAAGCACAAGGAAGAAATCTGCATATTAAAGGTTTAATTTATAGATATAATGTATAATTCTGACCTGTTCTAAACTAATGTCTTGGCTATGACAATCATCTTAGATTAGCTTGCTGACAGTACAATCAGTACACTTCACAAACTATATTTGAAATGAAAAATTTTAAATTCACAGTTAAATTTACAAGTGGTTTAACGTGGCGACTAATTATCCCAGTATCATTAGAGAAAAAGCTAGCCCATCTCCCTCGATACTCCTCGTATGTACATTTGCTTTTTTCCATGAAAGTGGCAAATCACCTGTAGACATGTGCAAAACAATTTAACAAGGCAACATTTCCAGTGCACACTTTCTATACTGGACACACAATGAATTATGGGGCACTGCTACTTCTGTAGCATGACAGTTAAATTAGTCCAGTGCGTTATTTAATGTTCCACTGACTAACTGGTGCTTTACTACCTTCTTCCAAGGGCAATAACCACTGAAACAAATTGAGAGCTGCCTGCTTACAAAAGTCTTTTGAACTAGAAGCTGATCTAGTAGATCCAGTGAGTTAAAAATTTATCTAGAAAGGGAGACGTCATTTTGCTTTTTTTTTTAATTAGATGACATATGATTTACATACTCTAATGCACTGCCTGTTTTGTCTTCCCATAAAAACAGCATTAATATACAAGGCTAGAAATTAACCCTTCTACTAACGTACACAGACTAGCAACAACTCACGCTCTTTGAAGAAAAGCCTTTAAGACCAGGCACGTAAATAATGGCTAGTGAATTGTATCTCATTCTCTCTATAAAACGTGGGAAAGAAAAAATAAAGCATTGCATCTGAAAATAAGCCACTGAAGACTCAACAGCCTTTTCTGGCATCTGTCTTCTGTACCTGTAGGAACACAATTACAACGAACTGTAAGAACAACAGCTCTCATTCTGTAATATCCTCCTCCCTACTGAAAAGGAGACCTGTAAACTACTTTACAAACTGTTTATGTGACACCATGTGCATGTTCTCAACCGATCACTGTTCCTTTTATTTTGAATGTACTATGTCAGTTTGTTAGGAGCACTGGCTTAGGAATCCAGCTCACAGCAAATATGAAAGATTGGATTATATTTAAGTACACAATATAGCAACTCTGAGGCACAGAGCAGCATTTCCTATCTGACACCACACCTTTCCCTCAGATGTTGAAAACTTTTCAGCAAAACTGTAGGTTTCATTAAGCACTGTTGTAAACTGAAACTGAAAAAGCCACAGAGCAAAGCTTTCATATCAGCCCCTCCTATTTTCCCTCACTCATGTAGTATATGTAAGTATTCCTGATGCTCTTGGAAGCAAAGGGAAAGTACAGACTTGACTGAATACAAATGTTAGCAGGCCAGAAAAGAGTCACATTATTGTTAAGGTCTTTATAAGCCACTTTCAAGGTGTTCAGGCCAGAACACACACCCTGCAAATTCAGAACAATCTTTTAACAGAATCCTTGCCTTGAAATAAAACGTTTAAATTTGCTTTCAAGTTTTTATTTAAATCTGCCCTTGGATGTGGTACCTTGGATAAAGAAAAAAAAAAAAAAAAAAATCAATCAGAAGTGCTTTTCATGGGAGAACCACTCTATATCTATTAACAATTTCAAATGCCAGAAAAGTGTAGTATTATCTGCTCTTTGGTAACTATAATCATTCTGATCCGAGCTTACCAGGTAAACACTTTGGGGTGTTTTTTCCCCCCAATTATAATACGCAGTAATACACTGAAAATCCAGCCAAAACTGCTGAAGAGCTGTATAATCTATACTTACGATACTATGCCCCAAAAACACCTCTCTCTACCTTACCTTTTCTTCCTGTACCTCAAACACAGCTTCATGAACGCTGCAAGCAAAGAGTGAGGTAGGCAAGTCACTTAAATCCATCATCTCTTCCAAATCATCTTCATTTTCTCCAAAAATCATCTGTTCTTCCTCTTCTTGGTCACTGCTGTAGAGGTCTGACTGGCTGTCACTCCAGGACTTCATACTATCTCTGAGCATCGTTCACCCAAGCAACGCTTCTTTATATTCCAGTTTCTAATAGGGGTCTGCCATTCCAAAAAACAAAACCAAAACAGAATGTGAAGATACCACATCTTCCTGCTTTAACTGTTCTTTAAGGCAAACAATTTGACAAAAAAAGAATAGAAATCAACATTAAACTTTTTCTCTCATCCACAAAACAGAAGCACTGTATCCCATTTACAGAAATGGAATAAAGATTCTGCTATTCAATCTATGAAAGGGAAGATAAAGTAAATTAAATTTCTCCTCCCTTTACTCTGACGTAAATCAAGAACTACAATACTGTTCTAGAAGCTTTTTTCCATGACACACTTTTCAGTTAATAGCAATTTCTTATTTAATAACTTAAAAGCACTTCCCAACTAATCAGAGTAGTCTTCTGATATTTGAAGAAATATATTTCATCAATGGGAACACATGTATAGACCAAAGTTAAACCATCTGTCCAAAGCCTCTCCAAGCCTGTGACAGGTACAGGAACAAAACCTAACATCTCCTAATGTAAGATTTCCTTCTCCTAAGCACTGGAGAATGCCTTTCCCATAGGTAAGAGAGTATCTATAGCCTTGAGTAAACACATCAAGGCAGAAAAAAAAAAAATGCTAACAAGCAAGAGACTTTAGGTAAACTAGTTTTTACACAATAAAAAAGATTTTAATGAAGCATACCTTTTGTCACCTATTGCTGCAAAAATCACAAGGAGGTTATCACACGACTATGTATTCTAATGTAAATGATAGAAAACACGTTAACTGTATATATCTAGGTTTGGAGGGGGGTGTTAATTTGCGACATAACACTAAAAAAAGGTAGGTAAATATATTATGCTTCATTGGCAATGACCTCATTTGAGTATTTGCTTAACTAGAGTATTCTTTTGAAGTAGTCACTGGGAAATGCCATCAACTGAACCCAATACGCACTTAAAAATGCATTAAAAAAATCCAAAATAAATCCACGCTTACTCATGGGAAAAGGTTTAAGACAAGTTTTCTAATTAACACCACCCAAACACTCTCAAGACTTTGTAATTGAGGAGAAACAGCATGTGAAAATGAGAAAAAAAGATTTAGTACCTATTCTAAGTATTTACAAACTGCTTAGAGACGCACACACAAGGTGTGATGCTAACTTAAATGAGTTAAATCAACGTAACCTTGGTGCGGACACATGAAAGCTGTCTCAAGCAATGTGTCCACATACACACCTAACTGCAACAGTTCACTGTCACACCTTTAGTCAAACCATTACGAAGTCATGCATAGACCTGGCTAAATTTTCCCAGCACAGCAAGTTTCAAAATGTTCACAGGAAACGTTCCTCAGCATCACAGAAAGGAGGAGGTAAATGCAAGGAAACATGTAGCTGGTGGAAACCTCATTTTTTTGTGCTTGCTGATTCATGCAGAAACGAAAGAGAAAAGAAAAAGAAAACATGCCAACACAGTAAAAACAAAAGCCACCATCTGGCTTGGCAGCACAGCCTCCAAGAGACTTCTGGGCTAATCAATCTAACATGCAACAGGACACAGACACCTACAGTCAAGCCAGCCTACATGCAGATAGAATTGAGCACAACATGCTAGCCTTGTCTTGGTTTTGGTTCTACCTCCCCAAACACCCGTCAGAGAAGAGCACGGATCACAGTAAGAAACACCTAACCCACACATGACTGCTCCAAAAACCTAGTTTTCTGACAAATCAAAGAAAAAGGAGACTTGCAACAAGGCGAGAGAGCAAAACTGGCAGAGAAAAAGGAGAGTTTGGAAACGCTGGCATGTAAATTCAAAGACTTAAATTAATGGTGAACAAGACAGGAATTAAGGTAACAGATCAACATAAAACTTGTCAAGTTGGCCACACTATGAAGAGCTTTAAAAAGTTCAGGCTGTCTGAGCCTCATACACTACAAAATGAAGTCAAAGTAGCAGACTGGAGGGAGGCAAACGCATCAAGAAAATAAGATTAACAGAGTGCACAATTACTGTGACTTACACTGTGCCTGGGGTAGTACTCCTCTCTTCATTCTGTTAGTACTGTGGAATCAGACATCACAATTAAAATGAGAGAGAATTTAATCCATAGATTATCAGCTGAATCCATGACTCTTCCTTTGAAGTTATTATCAGCTACTATGTCATTTAAGGAGCTGCAATCTGCAGATTGCTAACACCAAACACCACAGTGACCACAGACACGTTCGCCCATTTGGTACGCTGGCACAGAGGAACAGTGCTTTGAAAAAAAAACTAGCAGAGAGATGGACAAAACGAAGGCAGATCTGGGATTTTATTTATATAAATAAGATGCCTGAAGTCTGTATTTCTAGCTAATATTCTGTACAATGAGACTTTGTATAGGCTCCTTGAATAGACACAACCTTCCACACACCAATGAGACAAGTATGCAAATACCTGCTTGAAAATAAACCAAAACTGATAGTGTTAAAGAGAGCAATAGAAGACACTTTTTAAAACACCAACTTAAGGACATAAAGAATGCACTGTGGGGAAAAAAAAAAAATCCAGTTTTTCCTTCTTTTGCCAAATTTGGTTAAAGTAATTCGGAGAATTAACATTAAGTTCGAAGTTCCAGCATGAGGAGGTTCTAAAACTCTGAAACTGTTATTTTGTATTTTGAAAAAAGATATCCATATTATTTCCACGTCTGTTTTGTATAACAGAATAGGGCAATTTCATAAATGAAAAGGTGACAACATACAAAGGACGGAGCAGTGAAAGGCAAGAATGACAGCCAGGTAAACAATACAATTAAGGAACAGTCTCTGCCAAATCAGCTCGGGAACTGGAGAGGGATCAATAACAAACAACTGAAATGTTGGCAAACAAATGCCTGGAGCTCAGATATCACAGAATACCACACACACTGTAAGAGAGGATGGGAAGAAAAAGAGAAACGGAAAAAATCTAACAAAAAAGCCAGAAGATCTAGCCTCATTTACAATTTAATTTATATAACATTAAATGATTCAAGTAACCTATGAAGCAGAGATAAAGTGAGGCTGCAAGGTCACTATGATTTTCACCATGCATAAACTGGTCAACAGATGCAAGCGGAACTGCCTAGTTAGCATCTTAACATTTAGGAAATCAAACCCACGGTTCCTACATCTTTAGTCTTCTGTGTCCTGATTAATTTCATCCAATTCTATGTGAAAGAGGCAATCAACAACTACCATTGTCTACCTGTGTATTCCCACCTTCAAAATGCACACAGATTAAAACAAACTACCAAAGGTAGGATTGCTCAGAAACGAGAGCTGAGATGACAGCCCGGGTGATCCTGCACTGTAGGCCTGTCTTCTGTTCACCATGAAAGATCTTCCTTGTAAACCTTTTACAGCATAAATACCCTTGATATGAGGAAAATACTGCTTTTTGATTAACAGCAATTTGTGGTATTATGAAACACATCAAATTCTGCATAGGCATGGATTACTGTACAGAAGACATGCGCTTCAGATTTGTAAAGAAGTTTGAGAATCCTGATGGAAAACACACAAACCTGTCTAGGCACACTATATCCAGCTTTGCACACAACAAACAGCCTCACTGGCTTCAAATTTTGTTATATTTGAATTCATTATGTTATAACATTTAAACAGAGCAACAGAACAATTTATTGGAAGGTATTTTCTGCTCTGTACAAAGGCAGTGGGTCTCAAATGATGTGTGTAAATGATACTGGAGAGCTGGGGCAGTTTAAAGATCCCCATTGCCATGAAGCAGATTACCCTTTTTTCTCAACTAGTAACAAAAATTGAATTACCAGAAATCATCTTGTTCCTTTAGAGAGCAAGAGCAGAAACTTGTACACTATTAAGCTGCAGCAGACAATGCAGTTATTCCCTCGAATTCCTGCAAACAGTCTGCAGGGAAAGTGATTTAATAGAAGCATCTTAGTCAAAGTTAAGGAAACATTTCAGGAACAAGATCAACAGTTTGTGTAATTTACAGTACAGCATTTCTTGCTAGTATAAAAATAATATCTGAAAAGCTTCTGTAGAGAGCACTGAACTACAAAAGCTACTTCAATTATGTTCTGTTTTTTAAAAATTAAGAATGCATCACCATTCTGATTTTTTTTAATCATAAACCTACACGGTTAATTCCAGTGTTTTCACAGATTACTTGTTTTTCCCAGCTTCACCCAAATCAGTATGAAAACACCATGGCTACTGAGCAATGCAAGAATATGTAATAGCTTCCCTGAAATAAGGACGAGACAGGAAAGACTGATGTATGAACGTTAATTAAGAAGTACTGTTGGAAACAGTACTGTGAGAAGTGATATTTTAACAGAGTAGGTACAACTATTTTATTGTGCTATTATCAGAAAGCAACAAAATCAGAAGAAATACTCCAGACTTGACAGGTACACTGATGGGGTTATCACTGCAACAGCCAAACTGCTCTGCTTCAGCTTCCCCAATGCAAAAAGGGAATTACTTCACTTACCTCCTTGAAATGGTAAGTAGTACCTATTTATAAAGATAGTCTGATATAAATGAAAATATACAAAAAAAAATAAACAATTCAAAATTATAAGCAAATTCATTATGTAGACAACTGACAATACTCGTTAGCAAGCTATTTGAATACTCCCTCCCTCTTAGATTTTCAATTAAATGGCCTTACACAGCAGGACTAAAAGGATGCCAAGAACTAAAGCCACTTGGATAAGACCTTTTACTAAGTCCTTTGTTCTTCTGAGAATTAATACCTGCTTATCGTTTAAATACCAGGTGACGTACCTCGGAAACAAAAGCAAACTCTTCAGCTTCACACAAAGCTTAAGATCTTCTGAAATTTAAGCAAACTGTGGAAATGTAGCTTCTGCCATTGAGAGCTTTAGTTCTTCATCAGAGCATCGGTGCAGACAGCACTGGTGTTTTTACCTTTGCATCGTCTGGACCCGCTCTTCAGGCACTGCTGAAATACAAGCAGCTCGTTTACATTATTACATCCTTCCCGAACACCATGAATACTCACAAGGTCTAAAAACGGCATAGCAATTTCTACATAAACAGTCAAATCTGCTCTGAGGAGATTATAAACTCGGGCTCAAGCCTGCAAACCCGCAGAGGACTGGTCTATCCAGGGGACCAGCCCTGGGCAAGTGAACGGGCTAGGGGATCAAAACCCCAAGTTCAGCGTGAATACGGCATGTGACAAACACGAGGGCGGAGGCAGACAACCTCTCTGGGATTATTATTTAAAAAAAAAACAAAAACAAAACCAACAAAAAACCAATCCAAACCCTTTATATCTGCCCTAACGAGCGACTGGTAAAGGAGAAAACAACTTCACCGCCGCCGCCGCTCCGCCCGGCAGCCGTGGAGGGCGCGGGCAGCAGCGGCACCGCGGGACGGGCGGGCTCGGCCAGGCCTCGCCGCGCCCTCACCGACCCGGCCGGGAAGCGGCGGCGGGCGGTGCTCGGCGCTGCCCAGCGAGCAGCCGCCGCCGGCCCTGGCCGCCTCACCTCAGGACGGGACTGCCGGCGAAGGGACGGCTGAGGGGACGGGGGAGCAACAGATGGCCGCCGCCGGCGGCAGGGCGCTGGGGGATGCTCACCGTCTTCCTCGGCGGGGATCCCCTCGGCGGCGGCGGCGGCGGCGGGAGCGCGCACTCCCGGCCGGTCGCCGTGCGGAGTAAACGGGCTGCGGAAGGGGAGCGGGGGGAACGCGCCTGCGTGCGCGCCCCCTCGCCTCCGCATCGCCTCAGGGAGCGGGAGGGAGAGGGGAGGGGGGTCGGTGACCCGGATGGGGCGGGGGGGGGGGAACCGGGCCGACGCTGCGCATGCGCCCGCCCCCTCCCCGCCCGGAGGGGCAGCCGCGGTGGGGACCGGCGGCCATCTCCTCACCCGCGTCGGCGTGGGGACCCGTCCCCACTCAGCTCCGCGGTTTCTGCGGCGGGTTTCAGGCGTATTTCGGCCCTCATGGCGTCCGGGGGTCTCCACGGCAAAGGGCACGAAGCGCTTTGGGGAAACGAACGGTGTTTTACACGTATCGATCCTCGAGGCTTCCACCGTCTGCTTGGCCCGGAGGAAAGGCTTTCCAGGATTCTCTGTGGGAATGACTGAGCTCAGAGAGATGAGAATTGATTCAAAAGCTCCAAATTGCTCTAGGAACTGCCTCTGGAGAAGCAGGCGGTGGCTGAGTTGCTGGCAGAGCCAAGCGTGGAGGAGAGAAGCCTCTTCGTGTTTTTAATTAACAGCCTTGAAACGCTGTTTGAGACCTGACAAGAGGAGCACCTCGGGGTGTTCCGGCAGGACGTTTGGGTGACCTTGAAGGCTAAAGCCAGAGAAGAGAACAGGGCTCTCGGAGCACAGCACCTGCGCTGCTGTGCTTTCTGCTGGGCAGATCGCTGCTGCGAAAGGCCCACGTATGCTCCTAGACCGCGGCCGACGTTAATCGGTTTTACTTTGCAGTTAGGCTCGGCTGGCAGACAACGCTCAGGCAGCTGCCAGATGGGAACAGTGACAGTTTGTGGCCCTCATCTCTCACAGTAAATCATGGCTTAATCCAGCAGTGAGATGATTTAAGATGGCGGTCATCTGAACTGTGTGATAAGTGAATGCTTGTGTACATTTACATTTCAAGAGAGCACAAAACAACATCCTTTTTTCAGTTGTATTCGGTTTTCCACAAAAAGCACACAACTATTGAATTTCACTGACACATACTTAGTTCAACAGCTTTGTCCTCACTTGGAAAGCCAGAAGACAGGGTTTTTGACGTAAATACTGAAATTTATGTGGTTGAAATGCTTTCTTCCAAAGTTCAGGTACAGAAAAAAAAGGCAGAATGTAATGTAAGTTGGTCTTCTTTACCAGGCTTGTAATTTGTCCACAGTGCGGACTTGCCCTTGTAAGAAAATGGGACATAGCAGAATTCACTTTTAGAAAGGTAAGATCAGTCTTACCTGTCCAGATAAGGGATTCTGCAATTTAGATGCAGTGCAAATTTAGGTGGTAATTGGTTAGTCTCAATTACCTTCGCCTTTCCTTGCTGCAATCACATTTTATTAATTGAATACCATTTTCTTCTTCCCTGGCCAACAACATGCTCTGCTTTAATACCACAAACTCCCAACATTTGTGTCCATTTCAGGGGCATTTTAAATACTCTGTCTTTTGTAGTAACGCCTCTTTTGTAGCATACATTTTTGTAATGCTCCTGATACCTGGCTCGATTGCCACCTCTTTATATTAGCACTTAACACAGTTGTCTCATATAACACACTAACACTTAAATGATGTACGTTAACAAAGCATTACCACATTTATCAGAAACTCTGGGGATTAGGTATGCTGTGTCTGCAAGCATTCAAGAAAGTGTTAGCCTGTGTTTTAATACTGTTGTCCAGGGACTTCCTATGAAGTGCAGCTTTAACACCAAAGTGGCTAAGGCTGCTCTTTTTTTTTTTTTTTTTCTTTCCCATTTGTGGTTTGAGACTCCAAGAGATACATTTAATTAAGAGTATCCTGAGGGTTATCTTCTGCTTATCCCCCTGGACTAAAACCCATATGGTGAGTGTTAATTAGGTTGGCAAGCATTCGATGAAGCCACATTGCCAGTATTCTAAATTTATGACCGTCTATCTCTTAATGGCATTGTTAGGAAATGCCCTTAAGCTGTCTACTCCTGCAATCAAAGACACTCCTGTACCTGAAGGATGGCATCTCCTACAGCACAGCATTCCCAACTAGTATCAGAGGTCTTCACTGTCTCAGAGAAAGATGCTGCTGTCTCAATTTCAGTACTGAGTTGGCAGGCATGCAAAAATCATGAGTCAGGCCACCAATAATATAATCCTTTTGGTTTTGTGATTTAGCTCGTCTTGTGTCTGTCCCCTCCCCTCCTTTAGGCTATATTTGGATCACATTTTCAAGCTCTTCTCTGAAATAATGAATGTTAAGATATATTTTTTTTAAAGCCCTGTAAAGCTAAGATTTGAAAGTAAATTGCACGATTCCTAAAGCTGACACCAAATACTTGGAGTCAAGTAAAATGGCGAGCGTTAGTAATGCTGCAGCCCCAAACATGAGTTGTAGCAATCTGCATTTCATGTACAAGTATCCTATTAAAAAAGACAGTTCTTTAAATGCACATAGTACTTATGGTAGTTAAACTAAATTCTGTTTTAACTTCTCTCCAGATGTTTATGGCCAATTAAAGCTATACCAAGAGTATGGAGCAGGCCAGAATTCTATAGGGTTTACCACAGTCTTTTATTAAGTTTCATTTCCAAAGGTCTCACCTAGAAGACAAATAGAATTAAATAGACATGCAACATTGCTTATGAAAAAATAAGCAGTTATCCTTATAGTCCAATACTGTAAAGCTCGATTTATTTACACATTTTAATGTGAACAAAAGAACATAGTAGGCAGATCATTTTGTACATTCAACCAACACAGGAGCTGTATTCCACAGCAAAAAGTTACATGTAAGATACAGACCGAGAATGTATTAAGTGCTCTGGTGCATTGAAAAGCCACACAGTGTGGAGGCAATAGATGTCAGTTCACATTTGATAAAGAAGCTAGAAGATAGAGAATGAAGGAGCTATTCTACCAGTTTAATAAAGGAGACAGCAGTCAGGTGACCTTTGTGCACCCTTTCTCAGCTCTTGATTCTGAAAAACGCACATCTGGAAATCAAAGCATACTCTGCTGTTGACAGTGCACTGCCTCTCTTGGGAACAGCCCTGGATAAACTGAAATTTTGACATACATGTTAAAGTGTGCTGTTACACCAAGATTATTTTTCATGCTGCAAGGACTAGAATGTAGCATAGGGCTTCTCTCTTCATGTGCTGAAATAGCTGTAAATGTTTGCTGCAATCCCAGGCATGGCCATTGTCACCTCAGATTAACAAACATTCTGTAAAAAGTATAGACTTGAGGGTACAAATAGCTTCCTGTTTTCAGCTTGTAAGCTCTGAACTGGAAGGGAGGTAAGAAGTTTATTTCAATCCTGAGCTATACCCTCCCACTGTTAGAAAGAGCGCAGAAGTCCTACGGTCAAGGTTAAACTTATGTTTGGCTTCTAAGGCCCTGTTCATGCCTTCTCAGCAACAGGGATGGCAGCTGTGCTGAAGGGCAGAAAATAAAATCTTCTGGAAGCTTGGGAGAAAAAGCAAGAAAGGGGGAGGTACATAAAATTCAAAAAACCCCCACGTTTTATAATTCAAGTATTGAACACAGGCAGCAAGCAGGAGCAAGGTGCAGTCTGGCAATCCGACTACCATGCTTACAGTGGCTACCACAGACTGGCAAAAACGCAACCCTTACAACATCAGTGCATGGAGTTAAGGCCTATAGCCCAAGGACCACCTCAGGTTCTACTGATGTGGCACAATGGAGTAATCAAAAACTATTGCGATTTCTGTGCTGTAGAAACAGACATCACCTCCCTTGGAGTCCTTTGTCAGGAAGTTTCCAAAAGCAGGTCTTGCTGGAGGTAAAGGGAACTGTTATTATTAAGTAGAATTATTTAAACACAGACTGTGTAAATAAAACATGGTTATAGAAAGCTTTGGAGCAAGACTCTTGCCTTTAGAGTCTTCGAAAGAAAAGGGCCAAAACAGCACAATAATAAAAAAGCTCAGGTTATGGCTGGAGGAAACTTCACTCAAAGCAGAAGACAGCCATGTGCTGACAATTGAGGGCTCTCTGGCAGAGAGGAAGGTCAGGCCAGGAGTCAGTCAGTGCTCCGGCCGCAGGCTTGGGGAGAATCCAGGCAGCCTACTGCAAAAAAAAAAAATCACCGAATCAGGCCAGAGAGCAGCTCACAAAAGACAAGTACAAGCAGGGGCTGCGCATCAGAGTAGCGCTCTCCCCCTGGCAAAGCGCTCTGTATCTCATGATGTCAGGTCCTATGATTAGGAGAAAAACCTAACCAGTCATTTACTGGCTGCAACGTCTGCACACCAGTCAACTGCAGTTTTAAAATCCTACTGAGAAACTAAGAACTGGGAAAACTACATTCTGTTACACATAGGACCATCCTAATAATAGAAGTCAACAGCAAAACATTTAGGCCCTTCTGATTAATTATTTTATACCACAGCAAGATCTGTAATAATTAAACACAGAGGATATTGCCATGTAAAAAGTGGAGTTTGTAGCTATGCATGGTTTAGCACGGCTTGTTTTAAAACAGTATGTTTCTGTGGTTTCAAAACTAATAGGTCAAAACAGCTACTGCCTCATTGATTAAAAGGGAAGAGATAAGAAAAGCCAGCATTCTTGTACCCTTCCCATTCAGCCTCCCCTGTACTACTTTGTTTTGTATTGTTAATGAACAAAAGCTGCACATAAATTCACAAACAATTGATTACCAGGGATACAAAGCCAAAGGTAGTAAATCAGTGTCACTGCAACTCTAACAAGATTAATGTTCTGGCAGTATTAGTCCATTAATATTGTTATCTTACTTAAACACAAAAAGTATTGAGGGTAAAAGAAAAGCTGTTATTTCTTGAGGTTTCATAAGCTGTAGTGTACGGGATGCCGCTGATAAGATCTTAATTGTCAGACATGCCAAGTTGGTGAAGAAACTTCAAATATAGGTACACGTGCAGCCACTAGGCATCTACTCTTTGCGGGGGCGGGGGGAGGTTATAGTTTTTCTAAGCTGCACAAAAATGCCAAAGCAATCTCAAGCATTTCCTGACTAAATTAGTATTTATAGCTGGCGAGGCAAACATACACAGAAGAACAGTTCTGTTGTCATATACAATAGTAAGAATCTGGAATAACTATATACAAGTCAGTGGAGTTCTTGGGAATTTTTAGTAGTGGGAACAGAAACTGGCCATGAGTCAATTTAAGAATAAAAAAATTACAAAAAAAAAAAATGCAGAAAGCCACTGTTGCAAGTCCAAGATCCTCCCAAACCCCTTGGTATCAGAGTAACCACTTAAAAATGTGCAGAACACAATCACTATTCATTTCAAATAAAGTCTTCTAAGGTCCTGAAGACACTCCACTACACATACAGTCCAAGACACACTGAGCAGACTTAAAATTCTGTTTCCCAGCAAAACAACGGCTTTTAGAGAAGATGATGATATCAAAGTGCCAGTATAACTTGCATACGCCAGTAAATGTACTTTGTCCTTTTCACCTGACAAGTTTCCCCCCTTGTGTCTATGCTCCCTTCCTATCAGCTTCTAGCCATCTCTTGGAAGCTGGAAAGATAAATATCATGAGCATTATGTCAATACTCCATTATTCTTACAGTCCTCACTGAGTGCTTCTTTGTGTGCATGCTTCTTTTTTCTTCTTAGGTCATTCACAATATTAGAGTAGTATCTTTTTTTGTCCCCCTCCCTTTTTTTTTTTTTTAAAGAAAAAAAAGGGGGGACTCCCCAGCCTACGACACCTAGACTGAACTTTTTAACTAAGGAATGTCAACACCTTTAAGCATTTAAGACCACTGAACGAAGTTGGAAATCCTGCCTCAACCAGAAAGAAAATAAAAGTGATAGAGAATTAGGACCTCATCAAAAACTTCAAAAAATTCCCACCAGATACCAGTCATGTTACTACTCTCATTTCTTCTTGTTCTTGTACTTTACAGTGTTCCCTCTGCACCTTTTAATCCAACTTGAAGCTCCTGCTTATGAAACCAGAAAACTGGCAAATAATCTTTGTTCTAAGCTGCCACATAATCCAGTGGTGCTATGAAAACAATTCACATTCTCAGTGCATATCTTCAACAGTAGTCAGAGAACAGTTGTACAGGAAGTGCCCACAATTCATGTTTTGAAGGAATAAAGCAGCTTGCTTACTCCAACCAATTATGCTGCTCGAGAGACACAGTAAGTGTCAGTATTCATGTTTGAAAACAATTAACATTTTATTGCCATGTTAAGGTAGCTTGGTGGTCATGCTAGAGACATGACGATTTACAACTTTTCTGGAAATCCGTCACAGTCTCTATACATGAAAGATTAAATCCTGCCCTCCTCCCTCTGTGGGCAACTCCTGAAAACTTCTATTTGGAGATAAACCCACTCCGAGCAGGACTAAAAACTGCACAGTCACTTCTCTTCCCACAGCTCTGCATTTTCACAGCATCTGCTATCTCATCAGTTTCATACTGCCACGATACCGCACTCACCATTTCATGCTTCCAGACAGCAGCCTTCAATGGAGAACTGATTTACTTCTTGCTAAGACAAATGCTTTCCACTTCACAACGAGAGAGAGTTGTTCATTTTAATAATCAGCCTTGAAAATTAAGGTTTAGATGAGCTTTAAACTATATCAAGGTTGGCTGTACACTTGCTTATATTTTAATAGGTAAATAAATAAAGGTCATACTTCTGATGATTCAAATCAGTTCCTTAAAGGTCACTCACTCCTTTTTGCTGTGCTCCAGCACCCGGTAGGGTGGAGCAGAAACTCCTTTGGAACCATGTTGCTCCTGCACGATCGGCAATGTAGCTGGAGTATAAATTTCCGGCATGTTGTCATTGTTCTCTAGGGCACCGTAGGAAAAAGAAGCTTTGAGGTCAGGCTGAACTGCAATCCCTTTATCATGCATGTTCTGCATGCCTGAAAAGAGCAAAGACAGAGATTAAATGCTTAGGAACAAAAGTGCATTCTTCCTGCACTCTGTTAAATCAGCGAATTATAAAGTCTCAGTGTTCGTGATATGCAGCTCATCAGTTCCTTGAGCGTTAAATGAAAGACATAATGTTTTTCTGCTTAGCACTAAAGCAACTAATAGAGAAATAAGCTTCAAGTGAATGAGGGTTGGCAGTCAGTTATTTATCAAGTGCTGCGTCTCTTTTATACAGCTCACCAGAAGGAGAGTTTAGCTGTACTTCCCGAAAGAAATTTCTGCTCCCCCTGGCCTCTACCTCTTGCAACATACCTCAGGCTTCCCCAATAATCAGTTCTTCCTGCTGGATGAAGACCAAGCCCAACCCAAGGACACGCTCAAAACTAGTTCACCTTCCCAGACAGCAGCCCAACTGGACAAGGCTGTTCTGACAAAATATGGCATCCCCCCTGGTGTCAGAGGACCCAGCATAAGTAGCATTCAAGTGGCACATCAGCTCTTGTCTGCTCCATGCAAAACATGCATGTACTCCTGACAAGGTGCAAGCAAACGAGGGAAGGAAAAACTAGAAAACACCACAGCTGCCTGATATATCCAGATACTTAAGAGAGCCTAAATCTCGAGCTTTCACTGTGAAGCCCTATACCTAAAAGAGAAAGACTGATAAACCACTATATTTTTACTGTTACCTGGCATAGCATCCATCGATATGTACGGTTCAAATGGTACAGATTTCTTCCTATTTCTTGTGATCAGGAAGACACCTAGAAATGCTATGAGGCACCTGAGAGAGAAGACAATATCTACTGAGATAACTGTGAAAAGGGAGAGGAGGTAATATTGCATATTGCTTCTTCCAAGTGCCTATCATGTAGCACCATAAAGAATTCAGAACTGGAAGCGAGACAATGGTGAAGTCAGAATTACAGGGAACTGTCTCAGCTGAACAACCCTCTTCAACAGTACTGAAATCCACCTAGCAATCAGAACAATTTCACCTTTATCAAAGTGCAGGGAAAATTTTTCATGTTAATTATTTAATTAACCTTGACTAACTAAAAGGGAAAGGAAGCATATCAAAATTTGGTTTCTTTGATGAAATTCCAGGATTTAGCAGCCTGACCTTTGAAAGGTTTCCCATAGGTAAACACACTAACAACTGTCGATCTCGATTTTTACAGTATGTTGACAGAGAAAGGCGCAGTTCATAACATTAATCCCCCAATTGTTCTTTTCTGTACTAATCTGAAAAACATTTCAGAATGTCTCCCGATTATGGAGAGCTAATCACATTAAGACATTGTACTAGGACTAAATACTGAGTTACACAGCACACGTTTTACTGATAGTATCTGCATTGTGTGAGGGCCCATACCCTAAGAAACAGGACTCCAGAAGTCCAGTCACAGTTCAGTGAAGGCTCGGTGCAAAACCTGAGATAGATTGCCTAGAGATGGCTTCTTTTGGTTATTCTGCAATTCTTCTAGGTTCATGAGCAGGTAGCTTGAAAGACAGCCCATATGCTTCAACATCCAAGCTGATTTCCACTACAGTCAGTAAGGGATTTAGTGTTTAATGTTGTACAATTACGCATAACCTAGTGTTACACAATTCCTCTAGAGCATCCATCATCACTCAGACAAGATACTGAGATCTACAGGCCATTGCCTGCTCTAACAGAGAAAGTGCTTTCAGTTTGTCCTCCTCTCCAAGACAGTCTGTACCTCCTATATAAATATGGATGGATAGATAGGTGTGTATTTTTTAAATTTTCGTCATCTGAATAAATACTTTCCAGTTTTCTATCAAGAAAACTTTAAACACTTACCCAAGCGCAAACATACATATATGGAGAACATCTTCACCGGTGAAGTCCAAGTAAAAAGTTGCTCCTTGGAAAGGAAATAATTCATGACATCTTTCTTCCCAGCTTACATGAGCAATTAGTGCTACATCTCCAGCACTAGTCCCTCCAGAAACAAAATCATGCAAGTTTCCTATTTTCATAGTCAGCACCTTTGCTTTTTTAGTGATCTTAAAATAGAAGAAGGTGGCCCGATTTCCACATTAACACAATTTATTGACAAATCTTTTAGAATTTCACTACCAAAATAGTTATACTGGTATAACTAATATAGATGGAAGTAAATCTGCAGAGCAACTACTACAAATCTTTCCATATTGGGGTAGGGGGTTGCAAAGGAAACACTGCTGGAACTATTGCATGTCACTGTGCTAATAAAGCCCGAGCCAAATTCTCACTACACAGCAACGGTCACCACATACACAAGAGAGACTGTATTTCTGAAGTCTGAATAACAAACCAAATCGGATCTCTCTAACTACAGCGGGATACAAACTCTTGACCCCAAACAAGTATATACAGCTCAAACCTATAGGATGACAAGTGTCCTTGGTGTCCTGGATGTCAACAGGACACGCATTCTGGCTCCTACTCTTTACACTTCTAATTGAAGTAAAGTAAATAAGCTGATGAATCTGAGAGCAGCATATGGCTTGGAACATAACAGGAAATAAAAATGAGCCAAAGAGCAAGCCATACTCTCTCATGACATTGACAAGAGCATTAAAAGGCAATGTGTAATTTATGGGGGAAGCTATAGCCCATATATACCTACAAGAGCGTTACACAGATAGTGCATCTGCTTGACAGCGATGGATACTTCTCCAGTGTTGGGGTTTGGGGCTTTTTGTTTGTTTGTTTGCTTGCTTGTTTGTTTTCCCCAGTTTTGCTCATATGTCTAAGTGAGGAGAACAAAACCTTAAAAAGGCTGCTTTGTCAGGCTTGAAGCCTAAGGGGTTTGAAATGCTCATCTTTGTTCACACTTTTCCTATGTGGGCAAGAGCTGAGATTGGAGTAGACTGTTCAGAAAGAAAAATGCCTATAAAGCTGCGAGCCCCTGCATTCTAGATACAGTGCAAGCAAGGCTATCAGGAAGAGAATTGTAACACCTACCTTTGTACAGAGGAAGCAAATACGTTTATACACTGTATCACATACATTTTAACAAAATCTAGATAAAATTACACAAGGAGAAATTTTAGCTGTTGTCCTGGTTTCAGCTGTATCAAGAAAGTTGATAACACCCTGATGGTTTCAGTTGTTGCTATGTCGGGTTTAGACTAAGTTGGGGACTTTTCAGCTTCTCATGCCCAGCCCGCAAGAAGGCTGGGAGGGGACACAGCCAGGACAGCTGACGCAAACTGGCCACAGGGGTATTCCATACCATGGGATGTCATGCCCAGTATATAAACTGGGGGGAGTCGGCTAGGGGAGGAGCGCTGCTTGGGCATTGGTCAGCAAGTGGTGAGCAACTGCATCATGCATTGCTTGTTTTGTGTATTCCAGTCCTTTTATTATTATTGTCACTTTGTTGTTGTTATTAGCATCACTGTTAGTCTCTTCCTTTCTGTTCTATTAAACTGTTCTTACCTCAACCCACGAGCTTTACTTTATTTTCTGATTCTCTCCCCCATCCCACTGGGTCAGGGGCGAAATCAATGAGCGGCTGCGTGGTGCTTAGTTGCTGGCTGGGGTTAAACCACAACAAGTTGCAGATGTAAAAGCATACATCACCCTCTTCTTCTACACGCTAGCATGGTATGAGTAATACAGTCTCAAACGTAAGTTCCCATGCACTTTAAACAAAATGACAGAACTTAACAGGAAATTTTAACATAGTCTAATAGGATAATTCACATTTTTTGAAAGAAAAAAAAAAAAGTCAGCCACAGAGATGACAAGAAAATACAAATCATCAGCTGGCTGAGTGTTCACCTTCCTCATCTATAAGTGAGGATTATTTTCCAAAATCTTTTGCCCTTCTTCTAGAAAGGACCAACACACTGTTTTGCGCACTGTTACCTGCTGTGACTGCTACTGTTGTGGACAGGATATAGCCGATGCTGGCAATCTGAGATGAGTCATACAGCTGTGAGGCTTGAGCCAAAAATCTGCAATACAGTGACAGACAACGGGTTGCTTTGGGAAGGATACTCATATTGTATAGCAGTTATCATGGATTAGTATAGGTCTCCTCCTTTTTGGAAACACCTTTCAGAAGTGATGCATAAATTTAAGAAACTTTATTCTTTTTCTCACTAAACCTGCAGCAGCATCCCTTGGAATTAATAAAAATGATAGAAAAGTAAGCCTTATGGCTGTACTGACTAAAGGCAGTGAAATTACTGCCACTGACCTTAGGGCCAGAATGTCACTCACATTTTGAATAGCTTTTTATCCCTGCTGCTACCGGCTTTTTATGTTATTACAAGTACAGAGGAAAAAAAGACACATCATCAACAACACTGATTCTGCATTTTGATTTTAGCCAGTGCACAGATACTGTATTCGATTTGCCACCATTTCATTCCCGACATTGTTTTGCAAATAATTGAATAATGTATAAGTTTGGGATTAAAACTACTTGGCAGTGTCACTACAAGGGAAAGCAAAGAACATAACTATCCCAGGCTCCTGTGACATGGATTTGAGGACAGGTCAGAGAAGAGAATGGATAATTCTCCTAAAATTTAATCAGCATTCTTTGAATGGATAACAGACAGCCCACTAATTACTGATCCGCTGAAACTAGCACAATTATAGACAAAAGAGAGTGAATGTCTTACGTTGCTTGAAAGATCGCTGTAGCAATCATGCACACCAACATGATATAAAATATAGGGTAGTCAAGTTGTAAGTTTCCTTGTATCGAGACAACAATCATGCCTGCCACAGCCTTCACAGTCACAACAGTCATGGAACCTGTGAATGTTACCAAGACTCAGCTGAAGCACTGATACATGCTCAATGGGACAGGAACGCTGCACATTCGCTCTACATGTGACAGGGAGCTGCAAACAAAACCAAGATCTACAAGAACCTGAACCCTCCTCTTGCCAGGCCAAACAAGGCATACAAACTGCCTAGTTTATCATTAACTCTGCCAGTTTTATTCCCAGCAACTTCACCGCAGTGACCTTCAATAAATCACTTAACCTCACTGTATCACAGTTCCCTTGTCTACAGGACTGGGAGCATTTACTGGGGTTTTTTAAGTGTTTAAACAGTGCTGGACTATCACGTGATGGAAGGATACAAATTTTCATTTCCGATGCCATATAGGCTTGCTAAGGAAGTTTTCCAAAGAAGAATCAGAAAGAGCTTACTTCCTTTCCATTTCTTGAAAGCACAAGTCAGGGCCATTCAGAATTAGGATAGCTGCTTTTTCTATAATTCATGCAGCCTCTGAGGCATCAGTTACTGAAATCCAGCCCCAAACAGTTAAGAAAAAAAAAAAAAGAAAAAAGAAAAGACACTGCAGTAATTGAACCTGCATAAATAGGAAAAATAGAGAACTGCGACACAGATTCAACAGCATGTCACACTGCGTCACTGCCTTGCTATTATTCACCCTTTTTAAAGTTTAATTGATCACAGTTTCTTAAAAAAAACCTATTAATGTGGAGAAAGGTACAAGTACTGGCCTTTCCAAAGTCACTGTAGGATCCCACTGTAGGCTATGAGGATATCAAAAGCATCATTTGACCCTATGCCCAGAGGCTCTTCCAATTTAAATAGGGACATACTGGCATGGCAGAGTATTTATCATTTCTTTAGCCACACATCAAATCTTTCCAGAGCCAAGAAGATTCTTGTAGGTCAAATCCTCTCTTTCATCCACTGGATCAACCTTCCTTATCCACTGAACAGATAAGGTATCATACCATGCTTTGCATGCACAGATTAAAATTACAAACACTGACAAATAACGTGCACTTTCTGTACTTGGCGGATTATTCGTTCTTATGGGAAGTAAGTCTTAATTGTTCAAAGGTCATTTGCAAAGATCCTAAACATCACTGCAAACTATTAGCTTCATCTAATTTGTAATAACATTTCTGGAGTAGATTGGTACATTTTATGACGTTAATTAGGTCAATATAATTCCGTACATGCCATAGATGCTTCAGTTTACTGTAGTTTACCGTTATAAGCCAGAGTTAGAAGATCTTACAAGTCCATATCAACTTACCCAGCAAAGCTACTAGCAGAAGAATAACTACAATGTAGTTTGCATTTTTCTCCTTGTAAAAATATAGTAGCAGGCAGAATATAATGATCTCCACAAGCTACAAAAGATAGAAATGAGAATATTTAAAAATGTGGGGTATATGGGGTTGTCAATAAACAGGATTCTGAGCCAAACATTAGAATTACACAACAGGGCAAATCAAAGGAAAATGAGGATCCCACATAATTATAGATCAAATTTAGCATGATCTCAGATTCTAATTAGATGAGATATTCAATAGCTTCTTGCAGAACAGGAAACATGGGACACTTTTGACGTTATATTCATGGTAAAGCAGCAGATCAAATAATCCTGACTGAATATTCACATCAGAGATCTCAGCCTACTTTCCGTAATGAGATTCTTTAAGTGATCCCTGGAGCACACATCTTATTTAATGGCCACACTTATCTCCATTAAAAAACCAATAGATTTCATAAGATTTTCAATGAGAGATTGATGGCTCCAGAGAAAGTCTAGAAAAAGCCCAGACGCAAGCACAGTCCTTGGACACCTCTGGAACAGCTGCTCTCAGCTGCCATCAGTACTACTGCCACAGGCTGAAGCTGACAGGTCAGGGAAAGAGCAAGCTATTTTAAAACTTTTCAATTAAAGGTATTTAAGTCCTAACAGAATAATTCAGAGAAAGAATGGGCGAGTTCCAAACTGTGCATGCAGGTGTTCACAGGCAATGTGGAACTGACACTGGGGAAAGCTGGCATAGGTTCATTAGCGAGTACAAGGAATGCTGCTAGTAACCATAAGGAAAAACAATACTTGGAATGGAACTCCCAATCAGGCACATAGCAGAAAACCGTCCCACATTTTATGGGCCATCTTACCATATACAACAGAAATGGCCAGCTCACTAAATGCCTAGTGATATTTTCTCCTGTCATCTTCTCATGACTATTAGGTCCAAATGTTATCAGCAGGTAAGTTCCAACAATTGCCAAACCACAGCCTACAAAGGACAAAACATAGCGCCCTGCGCCAGCCAAAGGGGGGAGGGAAAAAAAAAAAAAAAAAAAAAAAAGAGAGAGGACAAAGTTAGTGGGTTAGTGTGGATGCATGGAATTAATACACATGCACAGTGACCATTAATGACATCATGCACATTCCTCTGGATGACTCATTCCTCTGCCCTTCACGCCCCACTTTCAAAATATTAGAACCAAAAAAACCCTAGGCAATGTGTATGCTATGAGTTGAGAAAAAAAGCCCATACCAGGTAGCATCTGCTAAACAAATAGGAGCTACAAGATCTATATCTGGGGCTTATCCTGCCTGGCACTGCCCACGGCCCATTTTCTAGGAAATGGAAGAATGAACGCCCCAGTTCTGCAAACGCTTGCACATGTATGAAATTCAGCTGAATTCAGTTGTGCCTATGCTACTGCAGAGTCAAGGCCCTAGGCTGCAGCTTCATCCCAGAGAACCGTGATTCTCAGACCCTGCAAACAAACACCATTTCCATGAATTTCTAAAATCTGTGAGCTTCAGATGATGTGGCACAAGTCAGAAAAAAAACCCAAAACAACAAGAATCCATTTTTAACAAACAATGGATGAGATGACGCATTCCTTCGAAGAGGTACTATAGCTAATGCAGATCTTGCCATCCCTCTAATTATGATTCTTGAGAGGCTGTGCTATATGTTGAATGGCTTGTAAACAGAGAGGAAAAATGAAAAGGAACTGTGGAACTTACTCAAAAAATCCTTGGGCTTCCATTTTTCTTTAATAAATATAATTCCTATGATTGCACTAGCTAAAAAAAAAAAAAAAAAAAGGAGAAACAGTGAGTTATGTACCAGTCCAATGATCAGCAATCTCACGCTGGAACACACTCAGACTTGCATGGCCGTTATATCTTTCCCCCTTACCTATAACAGACACTGCACTGAGTGGCACAATCAGTGAAAGAGGAGCAAAGGCGTAAGAGGAGAACACTCCCAGTTCTCCCAGCACCAGCAGAAACAGTCCACACCACCATGTCTTGGTTTTGAAGTATGCTCGGGGGTCTTTGGAACCTGCTAGCCGGATGTGGCTGTATTTCTAGAAAAGAAAATAAAGGCAAAGAAGCTTTGGCATGCTTGATGCTTTTTAATGCAGGATGAAGCATATGCTTCATGATACTTACCTGGAGGTTGAGTGCAATACTGATAACAAGATGTCCAAAAATAGCTAGTAATGCACCAATCAAGTTCTCCTGTAAAAACAAAAGTAAACACACAGATACTAAATTTAGCCACTGGACCCTGAAGGAAGTTGGAGCTTTTTGCACAATCTGGAAGAAAGCAGACTTTTGAAACAGTCCCTAGATCACCTGTCAATAAAAATCTCTGTTTACCTTCCTCCCTTTCTACATGATCTAGGGCAATTCAGGTAAGTTCCCTGTGGCTATGTTCCAAATCTGTGAATCTCTGGTGAGAGATAACCCTTCCTTAACAGACACTTTCTACAAGAGACTTAAATTAGCGTGCATATATTTGCATTCTTTGCAGTTGCTCAGAGGAGAAGATGATAAAGCTAAACACAACCACTCATTCTTCCCTTTGAAAAACTCTTTTTATGAAGATGTTTGTTGCCCTGGAATTCGGCAGAGTATGGATCAGAAACCTCTGCATCCTGCAAGTCACTTTCTGCTCTTTTCCACTTATAACATCTGCTGGTTCAGTAGGTAATTTAGGCCATTTGATGAGGCAGCCCAATTATCACAGATTTTATGCTGCTTTTTATACGAACCAGTTATGCCAAAGTAACAGGCAACTGGTAGCAGCTCCTAAGCAAGCTCCCAACCCCTTCTACATTAGCATTCCCAGCTCAGCAGTAATTCTCACAGTCCAAGGACAGAATTTGAAATAAAAAAGGATGTAAAGCAGGCTGAGTCACAAAGGAAATGTGCATTAGGAGTGAACAGAAGAGCCTGAGGCTAAGCCAGGCCATTTAGCATTTGTGTTCTTCCAACAACTGTCTAAATCTCATTAGATGTCATTAGCACTTTCCATTTCAGTGCTGGTCTCCAAGATACAGTCTAGTACTTACTTTGATTGATTTGGGATAACCGAGCTCACATTTGTATTCCTCCCTTAACAGTAAATATACTATTCTTGACTTTCTCATAGATAGTAAGGCAAGGACTTTAAGATATCAAGTTCTTATGAGTGGAACAAAAATCTCTTTATCAGAATGTATGAAAATAAGATTCACCCAAGCAGCTTCATTCAAAAACACCTGAGAGGTCTTCCCACAACAGACAGTAAAGTTGGCAGAAAAATGTCACTGCCTGATCACAGTTGTAGCCAGAGAAGTTCAGCAGTTTACTGGTTCAGCAACTGGACTTCAGTTTAGAAGACATGAAGGAGACAGTGTCTCAGTTGAAAAGCCCCTAAGTGCAGCGCCGGTTTGGGACTGGCTTCTGGACTGTGAAAGCCTGCAAGCCAACATCAGTCTGGTCAACTTTTACAACACACCTAGGACTGTGTTCCCAGCAAAGTACTTTTTCCAGTGAAAAAAAGCCCTTCTTGCTGCGATTCAGCACCTTCAGAATCAGAGATTCTGAGGAAATTGATTTGGGAACAGCTCCCTTCCCAGCTGAAGAATAAGGAGGAACTACAGCAACACGTCCCACCTCAGCTGCAGGCTCTCTGCTTACCTGTGGGCTGACCCACCTGAAATTCAAGCACTCGGATACACAGCAGACTAGAACATCTGATCTCAATTACTGATGTATGTGTTAGCTTGAAAAGGCACCTAGCAGAATTTATTGCACCTAACCACATTTAGACATCCACATCTTTTAACTGCCAGTCCTTTCATCACTTTAGTTCTTCAAGACACAGAATTTCTCTTTCTTTCTCTCACTGCTTATATATATAGGACATAATGCACTGGGGGCCCCAGGCACGGCTAAATACAAAGACAGCGCACTTTCTGCAAAAAAATAAACAAAATACAGTGGCATTATCAGCTTGCTTGAATAGTTAGGGCCTTCTAGGGATAGACTGAGGTAGAAATCTGACCTTGTAAGAAAAGGAGTCAGTGTGTGGCTGCACAGAAACCGCTGCTGTGGCCAACGGGAGTTGCTGAAGTTGTAGATTTGGGCTGTTGTCTCCTTCCATTCTGGTTGATTGGAGTGTTTGCTTTTCAGCCTCTTTGATGCTGGAACTTCTCTTTAAAGAAGAGATTTGGACCCTGCTAGAGCCGCCTTATCTGTAACTTGGTACCACTTCTTCCCATCCATCCTGTTTTCTTGGACAAGCAACAATTAGTTCAGTGAAGCACAAAAAAAATTCTCTGTAGCCTGTCTGCTGCTTTTCTTCCCCCACCAAGCTACATGGATAGGGTAGGCACTGCAGGCAGAAGTGTAGATAAGCCAGTATTTCCAGCCAGTCAGTGGGGCAGCAAGGTTATATTCCTCCAAGGTGATACTAAGAAAAAAAATAAATTAAAAAAAAAAAATAGAATTAGGTCAAATGAAGTCAATGGTCCAAAACCTGCAATGAAATCCTGCTGAAGGACAGGCCACAGAAAACTCCCTGCAATCAAACTAACAGCTGCACACATCAGCAGAGAAAGATTTTAAACGCCTTCTTACAAAGTCTCAAACACAGAAATCGCACAGACCTTGCTTTACAAGAGCTCACAAACTGACTTGGCCCCAAGGGTGACATACTCAGCTGGCATTTAACATCAGGCCTTACCATTTGGAAAGCTCTTATCAAAAAGTCTCTGAAGTCCTCCAAGCCCTGCTTTTAATTTCTCTACTGCCTGCATACCTCTGTTGTTCATTCAGGAAGCAGCACTACATTAGTCACGCCATCCCCATGTGCTGGGGATGACAGTGCTGCTCTTCATGCAAACAGAGGTCATTTCAGTGTAATCGCTATGAGCAAAGTTTGGAGGCTAAATTCCTTAGAGCCAGACCCACTATAGGTGTCTGGAAAACAAGCACACAGCAAGCTTGTCTGAGGTCCCTGCATGCTGTGATGGCTCCTTTCACCAAAGGCCTCAAGGAGCATCAGCATCATCCCCCACTTTGTAGAGAGGGGGATGCTGGTATATGGACACTGCAGAGGTGTGATCCTCACAAGTGACATTTCCTTCTCGATCCACTCAAAGACTTCCTAAAATGGGGCAGGCTGAACCTGGACAATTGGCCTATGGTCACATCCTGAAGTAGCAGGACCCATCCCATGCTCAGGATGCAAACTGCAAGCTCTCTTGGCCAACCTTGGCCCGTGAGGGATTACTTTTAACTCATGGATTGTCCCACTGTGTCCAGCGCGAGGGGGACAGGGGTAGTATGACAGCCTAGCCATGAAAGGGTAAGAACACCCCGTTGTGAGGGGAGGTGAGGGGCAAAGCCCCCTCCCATCGTGACGAAACCCTGCCCGGGCAGAGCAGAGCCTGGCTGAGGGCAGGGAGTGCCCCCAGGACACCCTCCCCGGGTCAGGCCACCCTACCCAGCCGAGACCCGCAGCCAGACCCCGGCGGCGGTTTGTTCCCCACCAAAACCCTCCGGAAAACCCGCACGGCCGAGGGGACGGAGCCTGCCTGACCCGGCCGCCCCGCGCACTCACCTGCTCCCTCAGGGAGCGGCCCGCGCGCTCCGCCCCCGCCGCTCTGCCCCCATGGCCCCGGGCCTTTGGCCCCCAACTTCAGTTCCCGGCTGAGCACCGCCTTCGGTTCCCGCCCGGCCGCTCCGATTTGCCGCCAGCCCTGTCAGTCGCAGGCCGGACCCCGGCTGCCGGCGGGGACTGGCTGGCGGGCGGGGGTCGGGCCTGGCCCAGCCTATGGGCCGAGACCGTCTGAGACGCAGGGCTCCGAGGGGGCGGGCGGGAGGAAGGAGCCGGGATCCGCCTCTCGTTTCGGGCGGGGCTGTGGCGGCGCCCTGTTGCGGGCAGGGTCCTGCGGGCCGCTCCCGGAGCCGCCTCGGTCCTGAGGGGAGGAATGGGCGCTCACTCATCCCAGGGACAACCACAGCACCCCACCTTCACCCCTCCCTCCCCCGGCCTGGCCTCTCCCGCCGCCCGCCCCGGGGGGGCAGCAGCGGCTCCGGGTGGCGACTCTCAGCCGCCAGAGCCGCCTTACGGCACATGCGCAATCAGACGCCTCCGAGCCACCTTAAGCAGCCGCGCATGCTCAACCACGCGCACGGCGGCTCTTGAGAGCTCGCCTGTGATTGAGCGCCTGCCGGAGGGCCCAAAGTAACAGGCGCAGTGATTGGAGATCTAGGTCGGCCGTTGTCTCGGCAACCAGGGTACGCTTTCCCTTGGCCACCGGTATCACCGAGGACCAGAGCGTCCTGGGACGCACGGACAGGTAGCGGTCGCGCACGACACCACCTCACCTGGGGGGGAGGGGGACACCCCCGGAGCGCACCGCGCTGCCTCACCCGCTCAGGTACCCGCCATTCCCAGCGTACACCGCGCTACCTCAGGGAGCGGCCTGACGCCGTTCCCGACATGCACCGCGCCAGCACTTCGGCGGGGCGGAGCCGTGACGTTGCTTCCTGTAGCTCCACCTAGGGCCTTACCTCAGGCCGCCTGCCCGCTCGTAAGCGCTGCGGGGCGGTGGGTCTTTCGTCCCGCCTCTCGCCTCACCCCTCCTCGGCCCCCCCCCGCGCCCCCCCGAACGATCGGTCTGTGCACGGGCAGCGGTTCGCTGAACGGAAAAAACGAAGGTTATGGCTGACCCGTTACGTCTCTGTAGAAAACCAACCCAGTCCTTCCAGCCTCTGCCCGTCTGCTGCACGTTAACGTCTGTGACCGATTTGTTTCAGAAACAAAATGGCGGCGCTACGCAGCGGTGTTCCGTTGGATGTGCGGTAGCTCGGTAACAGGCATACCTGCCTGTCCGCAGATACTCGTGGATGCTCTGAAGGAGCAGGAGGTACATCAAGCAGGAAAGCACCGCTCGGGACTGTGTAGTGAGCAGGAACAGCCCTTGGCAACAGTCATTTCACAGCTGAAGAAGGAGAACCCCAACCATGCAAAGGTTTTTCTTTCAAAGCACAACAAGGATTCGTTAATGAAACAGATCAAGAGGAAGTGGCACCTGAAACAATTTATACCTGCAGCCAGTTAGAGGTGTTTAAGGTCCAAGGTTGCTCTCCATGGGGACAAACCAGCACAAGGGAATAAGAAATGCTCTCAAATCATAACCCTGTTGCTGTGTGTTTTGTAAGACAGTGGAAAGTTTGCTGTTTGCTCCCTTGGAGCACTGACCAACTCCTTGTCCTGTACACCACCCCTGTAAGAGCCCTGTCCCTAGCAACTACTCAGACCTCTTCCCTGCACTAACCTTCCAGCTGATTGCAGAGCTCATCTTAAGACCTGTGCTATCCTTGGTCAGAAGCACACTTACGTTTTCATGGAGCTTAAATTTAAACTTTCCCAATGCAGCACTATTGCCAGTGCAGCTCTGTGACTGGTAGTAATAACATCAGAGCTTGATTAGATGAGGTGTTGGTGTTTTTGTCATATGTCTATGAGAGACTATGCAATTTGAAAAACCTGTAGTAGTCTCCACCTCACCACCTCTTGGTGGTCAATAACACTGTTACTGATTCCAGGCCTGCAAAGCACAGCGCTTTTTGGGTGGCACTGGGCAGCTTAGTGTCCGAGTTCAGCAGGAGCTGAGGTGCTGAGCATCTTTCCTCAGATATTCAGTTTAGAGAGGGTCGGCCCCATGAAGTGAGTTGTTAAGATGCCTGACTTAGTAAATGAGGACAACCTGCAAAAGCGATTTAACAGCACTGAGTCACCCTCAAAGCCCGTTCATCAACAGTAGTGCTTCGAAGTGCTTTTTTTCCCTTTGCTTCTTAAATAAAACAGGGAAATTAAATGCAGAAATGACTGCTGATTTCATAACTTGAATACTGCATTAATGTTAGATTTGCCTTTAACTTACACATCCTATTTAAAATGAAAGGTGGCATTGTAGTTACGTTTCCTGTACCTCCATATTCAGAATTTTGTTATCACTGGCTGTTCCTTTTATGTTTCAAGATTTCCTCCAGTCCTTATAAACACCATAGGAAAGTAATCTCAAACTCAGGGAAAAAAAGGGATTTAATTCTCAAAGAGATTTCAGTATAACCAAGTAAGTAACAAAAATGTTTGAAGTTCATGTCTTTGTTTTGAATTTTTTTTTTGCAACTCATAATGATCCTGTTTTGTAACAAGAACAGCAACTAAGTTTAGATCAAGGCTGTTAAGTTAACTTTATAATCACAACTGATAATAGGATGAGAAAAATGGTAATGCAATATTATTGGTTTAAACCTTGAAATTACTCCACATACAGCATCCTTGTCTGTACCATCTCCCCAGCTCTCACCCACCCAGCTTTGGCCCTGGTCCCATTTCCAGTCTTCTCGAGCTCTCCAGGACACATACATATATGTTGCATTTCTTCTGAAATTCAGGAGCAAATGCAAAGAAATCAGTGGAGTTACCGCTTGTGTAGTAATAGCACAAGAAGCCCCCTCCTGTCTTTCTCTATTCTTCACCTTGAGTCTTCCCCGATTTGTAGGAATTACATTGGCACATCTGTTATCTGGCCAGCAGAGGGAAGCAGAAAGATATTTTAAAACCATACTGTTTCCCAGCCTGCACTCCGCGGGGTTTCTTTTCAAGTCCAGCCAACACTCACAGGTGCCAAGGGCCTCCTGGGCTTTCTGGATCCAGCTTTCAAGCTACTTCCTCTGCTGGTGGAAAAAGGATGCCCATGGCCCCTGCTGACAGTCTCCTGGTGACTACGTGGTAACCCCAGAACTCTGAAAATTAAGTATATTAAGAATTTCTGAAACTTTGTGTACCGGGTATGTAAAATAGGTAGATCAAGGAAGTATTTGGCATCTTCCCTCTTTCTTCTTCTGCCTTTGGCATCTTCTCTTTCTTCTCCTTCCTTTGATCTCTTTCTCCTTGCTTGTCTCTCCCATCTCAGTGATATCAGGAGTGTATTATCTCAGGATTGAATAACAGCAATCAAGGACGTAAAGGACAAAAGATGAGGGAAAATGATCAAGGTAGAGAAGTTGCTTAAATACCTTCTGTAGGCGCCATCAGTCTGTCTGGTCAGCTTCCAGGAGTTCCAGATGACCTGATGCTAAGTTCTGACTAAAAGAGAAGAGGCAGAGTCTTAAGGTAGCTTCACAAAGCACTCCCTTCCCTTTGAGAATTTCCTGCTTGAAGGGCAGAGTGGGCAGGAAGCCAAACCACAAGCTACACAAGGGCTTGGCTGATTCTTTCTTCAGCCTTATCCCTAGAGAAAAGTTACTGCACCAGGTAGGGGAGGGGAAGCATTAGATCCATTAACACTAGACCGTTCGGGGGCCGCTGACTTAGTTTCCTCCATCAAAAGCACTTGACTGTGTCCTCTTCAGCACAAGCCATTTTAAAGCACATTCCTTTAGCAGGGTAGTCAGGGATAAATGCCAGTACATGAAGTTTACCCACTTGTAATTTAGGCAGTGTAAAGAGCTTATTTGCTTCTTACTACCTGACCTAGAATACCTAGCAGGTGAGTTGACCCACTTTTGTAATGCTGCCAGTTTACCACTGTCTTCACACATCCCTGTGGGTACCAGCACACTGGAGTTTGCAAGGTATTTCTGATGGACTTACCTCGCAGCACAGTGTCCCCTTATACTGCCAGAATATGATTCAAAGCATTCAAAGGGCACACAGAGGTGTGCAGTCACTTTAGCGGGAGGTAAATTTCCAAGGGCGTGTAGATGTCTAATCTCCAGTTACTTTCAATAACACTGAGGTGATGATGGGCACGCCAAACCCAGAGCTGGATGTATTGGATGGGAGAAGGGCTCTGTAGCTGTTTCCCTTACACGTGCTATCCTGGAAGGCGCTAATCAAGAACGTGCTGCCGGAGTAGTAACTCCCCTTTATGGGGTAGGGCTGGGCGTGGGACTCCATCCAAACCTCAGCAGGCTGGTCAGCAGGAGCAGCCAAGCCTGGGCAACAGCAGGGAATGGAGCTTGCAAATGCAGTTTTTTATCAGCTGCTTTGGAAACCTGCTGCAATTTTAATAGCCAGTTCTAGCAGATTGGACCAATCTTGCTTTCCTCAGCACAACCCTCTTGTCCATGGAGAACAGGGTGGAGAACCTCAAGCACGTGGCAGGGCTTCCACATGGCAGGGCCACGTGGAGATGCAAGCCGAAGACCAGGGCAGTGCAGTGTCTGTTGTGCTTCCAGTTCTGGGGGCTGATAAAAAAAAGCTAGCTCAGGATCCCTGCCTTCTGCATGTGGACAAGCCCTCAGACCACATCTTCAGAAATCTCCTCCTGTAAGTTTGGTATGCTAGGAGTATCACACAGGCTAAACTGAAACATAGCGTAAGTAAGAGCAGCTCTGCTGAAATACCCAGGGTTGTGTCACATACCTCAAATTTTGGTTTGGCCTGAAGCATTTCCCTACAAAGAAAAATATGTGGAAAAGATTATCTGTGACCATCTGCTTTATAACTCAGGTGGCATTTTTATGAGGAAGGCCAAATCCGCAAGGATTATGTGTGCAAATAACAAGAACCGGAGACCTGGGATCTGATTTCTTGCAATACTCTTCCAGTTTTAATGGAAATGGCACATATTTGGGTTTTATTATTTTTAGCACTGTAGTAGCACTATTACACTTGTCCATGCATGTAGCAAGAAACAGCTCAGCTGCAGTGGAAAAAAAGACTGGTGAAGTGATTTGCCCATGATCTCACTATAAATCAACAGCATCTTCTCCAGTAGACAACGCTGCCTGCCCACTCCCATCTCTTTTTCCCTCTAGTCTTCCCTTTTGCTAGACCAAGCAGAGCAAGAGCCTCCATTCCCCTCCCTGCCATTTTTGGTTGTTTCTAAAGGGGGAGCAAATCATTCCAGGATTGGTGCTGCTGTATGGCCATCAGCACATGTCCTGTCTGGATGGTGTTTTTTAATCAACCATATACTCGTCCTGTGCAGGTCTCCATTTCCCCACTTTTACCCTCGCATCTTTCCTGCTCTTTCTCGATCCTGCAAAAGCAGTCCACGCAGTCAAATCCCTTCATTCAGCTTCGTGTCTTTGCATGAGTGGAATAATGCCCAAACTACTATCGTTTCTCCTCTTAACTGCACATTGCCTTGTTCTTCAATCCCATGCATCCTGTTCTCTTTCCCTCACTGTTATGCACATGCTATTTTGGGGGGGGGGGGGCGGCATCTGATTACTGTCAGAATCCATCTCTGAAGTCATCAGAGCAGGAACTAAGTTGCTTCCAGGCACTTCCAGAGTATTTTCCATTGGTAACTGGCAGACAAGACAATTAATGAAGTTCACATAATGGTAGAATGCTCTTAAAGATCAGGAACTTCAGCTCTTTCCATCCTACATACTGGAATAATTTCACATTTATGTTAGTACAAAGCTATTTCTTTCATCCTGTATGGTTCCAAACCTTCCAAGTCCCACATTTTCTGGGACTGGCAGAAGTAGAGCATGCTACCAAGGGCATTCAGCACCTCATGGGACCACGTCTGAAAAGCTGGAGGTATCGCGTACAACGCAGACAGGTTTTGATTTACTTGGCTCTATAAATAGAATCCCGCCCAGTCCTCTTTTTGAAAAGCCCAGAAAGAGAACAGAGTCAGGAAAGGTGTGGTGAATGCAAATAATACATTCTGCCCACATGCTGAATTAATTAGATCCAACTCAGATGTTACAGGTGAGATTTTAGATTTGCTGTGGCTCCCAGTCTATACAAATTGCCATGTAGGCAGTAGAGAAATTTGATCTTCCTCATACACAGAAATACTCACTTTTCCATGCAACAGGAGACTTGCATTAAAGATTGTAATTTTGAAAGAAGGAAGACATCTACCTCAATGCACAATTACAATTAAAACATAAAATTTGGGGTGCAAGTGATGACTTGGAAAATGGTACAGGAAATACAATAATACCATAATTTGTGCTGCTGGTACACCTTCAGCTGGAGTGTTATGTTTAGTTCTGGCCACCCGAACTCTGAAAAAAGGCTACAGCAGAAATAGACTCAATTTAGAAATAAGAGATATGATCATTAGAGTCCCAGTAAAGACTGAAAACACTGAAGATGTTTAATTTAGAGAGAAGACAAATAAGATGGCTTGAAATGTATGTGAGATAATTAAGAAAAAGGAAATAGTGATCTTCTCCCATATCATATAAAACAGGATATCAGCATAAACTTAAAAACCAATAAATTTAAACTTAAAAGAAGGAAGTAATTGTACAAACAATGTTCATTCTCCATTTGTAAACTGGGATGGTAATTTACCATGAAAGCTGTTTGGAGCAAGAGGTACACAAATAAAAAAAATAATTAATAGTAGTTCATTTGTGGAACTCACAACCATACGGACCAGTAAGACCAATTGTAAGCAAGGTTTAAAAGTCGTTTAGATACATATGGACGCATATGGACTATATGGACACATATGGACTGTATGGACCATTGCTGTGTTCCAGCATCACTGTTCTCAGAGTTATTCCTAAAAGACTTGGCATATTTGGTCTATGCTCAGAAAGACGAAGAGCAGGGATGTGCTGGGGAAGGGAGCTGTCCCATTGGCGTCGGTGTGAGCCTGTGCCCGTGTCTCATTGCATTTGCCCCAGGAGAGAGGTAACTAATACACCTTGGTCAACACATGTGATATTTCTCTTGCTAGAATGAAACCCCAGGCCCAGGATTCCATAATGTCGCTCATCAGTCTGCAGAGATAACCGCATCTCATTGTCAAAGAAAGGAACTGGATACTTCCCTTCACTGGTAAGAGGAAGCATTTTATTTCAGACTGATTTCCAAAGCTGCTAAAGTCACGTAGTGCATTTGTATTGACTTCAGTGGACTATGGATATGGTCTTTAACTGACTCTGTTGACTATGTCTGCAATACCTATGTAGTGTTGGATTGGGGATTTTTCTGAAATTCAGCCAAGAAGGAAAATAATTTCTCATTGACAGACAGTTATAATTAAGGTGGAAGTCCAACAGCTATTCTAAGCTGCTTTTTCATATGTTCTTATCTTTTAAATTTCTACTGGGGCTGAAATTTCCTTTGCTCAGTCTCACCCAGAGATGGTCCTTTTGAATTTTGCATGAACCTTTTCAAGCAAAATTGGCAGAGCTGTTATTGTTATCAATGTTTAAAGAAGGATCCATACACACACACACTCTGTGGACTCATTTAGAATATTGTACTAAGCTATCTGAAATTCGTAGCTAAAGTGAATAAATTCAGGATCTGTTCTCTCTAACAAAAGACGTAAAGGTTGTCTTTAAGGTTTCTTTTGCAAGCTGATGAGCATCTCCACCCAAAAAAGAAGAAATCAATGAAACTTAGTACCTGAAAAAGTCACCCTCACCCCCATTTCAGCTCATAGAACCTGCAGCCATCAATTCTGTATAGCAGTTTCTGCTGTTTTTAAAATGCAAAAGGTGATTTGTCCTTAAAAATTACATTTGGTAAATTCCAGGCCACAGTTACTTCCCAGTTTCTTCCCAGCTCAGCTGCTGACAGTTTCCTTGCTCCTTCTGTTTCCAGGTTCCATGCACTGCATGCAAGAAAATCTCCAACTATCCAGCTGCGAATACCGACAAGATCTTGTCACGTTTTCAGCCCAAGCAAGACTTTAGCAAGGGAAACTCTAGCATGTTTCAACAACCCATTGTTAGGAAGATTGAGAAAATCCCCACTCCAGCACCAAATCAATGCTATGTAAGTAGATTTGCAAAGGAGGACAAGGGAGGGGGGGGTCACAGCTAATGTATAATGTTTGTGAAGTGATGTTTGATATTCCAGAAAACACTAGAAGTAGCTGTAACCTACCTAGTTTGGGTGCAGCTCTCAGGGTAGCTGCAACAGCCCAGACCTTGCACCAGGTACTTACCCTGTGCCTGATATTTTGAGGTCTGTGCCGCGGTGGGCAGTTTGGCACCAGTATCTAAACGAACGAGCACGAAGCTAGGTCAGGTATTTCCGCATGATCTGCCGTCTTACCTCTGACCGTGCTGCAGATGTACCCTGTGCTGTTGTGAACCTTGAGCACACATCGGGCAGTAACTCTTCAATACCAAGGGAGGAAGAACACATCGCTGACACTGGGACGGCAGCAACCCCTGTCCTTGCCACATCCGCTGGCTTTGATACTGAAAGACCCCATAGCATCCCATGAGTTTTCATCCCAGAAATCCAACCTGCATTGGTTGGTTACAGGGAACTTCTGCCAAGAAGCTCAAGGCAGGTGAATGTTACATCTTTAACAGGTACTGGGTTTTGAGGTTCAGCCTCAGAGCTGGGAATCAGGTCTGCGTACGTTCAACTGATGTAATTGACTGTGCCCTTCCACTTGCTGTGGAGCTGTGCCAGTTTGTATCAGCTGAGGACCTAGCCTTCAGGTTCAGTTCCTGAACCTCCTGCTGATTCACCCTTGTGTAAGTCACTTAACTGTTCTGTGCCTGATGCTCCCCACCCATGCCACGGTGACCAGGCTTCACTGGGGTGTTGTAAGATTTAGTCCACAGGAATTCAGAGTATTTTGAGATATGGAAGATATTAACAAAACACAAAGTGTTATTAACAATTATCAGATAGTTTATAATAACATATGCACTGCTAATGGACTTTTCTGTCCCTTCAATGGCGTCTTGGTATAGCTGTGATTACTTTTGGATTGTTCTGTTATTCTTTAGAGAGAGTTTTTGTCTTTTTCTGCACAGCCTGTCTGCATTGCGGCCATTTCCTAGTGAGCTGTACCCTTTTAAAGTGCACTTTAATGCAAGATACATTGTGCTCAGGCAGAGCACGTTGACTCTTTATAATATTTGATGACTTTGCATCGCTGTTTAAGACAGAATGAAGACGACACAATTTAATAAGCTTAATAAGCTGCCACTCATCAGCTGAGACATCTTAACTGGCTGCATGCATGTTCTTGAAGCAATTCATGCTTTTATAGTAATTTGATACAGTTTAAACATCAGCAAAGGTGATTGAAACAAACATCTTACCTCACAATCTGGGTGTGCAAAGAGCACACGTACAGAGTTACCGAGACTCAGCTGACGTGGGGTAATCATGTTTGCTCACACAACCTATACGCTAAGACTGTGAACTTTCTTATAATGACTCACTCCGACTGAGTATCTGCCCCAGCATGTTCTAAGTTGATTAAACTAGTTTGCAGGCCATAATTATTTTCTATATCATACTATAATGGATTCGCATCATATTATTTTTAACATTGTAAGAATTTGCTTCTGGGAACGGCCTTCTTGAATTAATCACTGACTCATGATTTACTGTAGCAGATAATATCTAACCTACAAGAAGCAGAACAGGAAACTATCTATTTAAAAGATGGCAGTGTCTGATAATTTATGACTATAGACAAAGAGACATCTGAGAAGAAAAAGGTGGACAGATCCTGCAGTCTTTACATGGTCCCTGCTCTCACTCAGGCAAAAAGGAACTTTTGTCTAGTAACTGGAGGATCTGCTTTTGAGGCAGTGACAGCTGAAAATTGACAAATATTGGAGAAAAAATGAGTGAGAAACAAGAAAACAGTGTCCCAAGCTGCCCTCAAAGCCATCTTCAGCTCTGGAACCAAACCCTATCTTAAAATAAAGCCAGTTAAACATCATGACTATTGTAGGCATTTCACCAGCTTACTATAGGAAACATACAAAAAAAAAAAGGGAAAAAGCATCAGTCTTTTTGTGTTTGAATCTTTAATGTATGTGTCTTCTTGCTGCCTCCCCGCTCTTTTGCTTGAACTGGACTCTTCCACTAATATCACTGAATTAGCCTTGACCGTTAGATGTTTTCTCTAACTATAGCCCGATTAGAGAAAGTCAATTTCAGCAGCCAACGATAAAAAGCTTTAAATCCCGGAGCATGTTCCAGGAGGTAAGGCTTCATCCTGGGAATGTGAAGAATCTTTCCTTTGTCCCATTTCACCAGTGATCTATTCTGTGATTTTGGGTAACTCCTATAGCCTTTGGCACCACAGGGTTTTTGACTCTGTAAGGAGAGCAATTCTCTGAGTGTGAGGCTTCTTAGGAGCTGCAGATGAAATGTGTTTCTATGTATATTTTGTAGAAGAGCTGCAATGTGCACCAGGGCAGTGACTGCAGCAGGTAGATGGGCGCTCCAGAAGAGCAGTGTGACCTGCTCCCCCAGGGACTTTTGGCACCTCTGTCCAAGTTACTTAGCTCGGGGACCACTAGCAGCACAACAGTGCTGCACACTGAGCTTGGTGCAAGCCGCAGGAGGGCACAAACGCTCCAGCAGTTATCTGCAGGCTTGAACGAATGGAAATACAGATTCTTCAAGACATCCTTAGCTCAAAGCCATCAGCCCACCCTGCAGTCCCAGCAGCAACAGCCACAGGGACATCTCCTTGTCTCTGTAGCGCTTTCCAGGGGCTGCCATGCAGATGCCCCGTTGGTGTCTTGGCAGCACCACCTCAAATTCTGTGCTCAGCTGGTGATTTGAACAAAACTGGACACTTAGAGCCGATGTCGGAGAAGTCTGGAGACAGCAGTTAAACACACAAAGCCACATTTTCTGCAAGAGTTTCAAGTCCTCGGCGTCTGTGTAAATGCAACCTTTACATGCTGGGCAGTCACAAAGAGACCTACCTGCAATTGGTAAGCACTCCCAGATTTTGGCCCTAATACTGCCTATAGCTGTATCATTAGAATCACTCACAATGGAGACAACTGGATTTTAAATATGGGTTTTCCTTTGTTGGTAATTACCCACAGGTAAAGTCAATTCAAAGGCATTCACAAGCCCTTTTTCTTTTTCTGAAACAGACCTCTATGGATTTCTGCAAGCAAAGCAACAACATTTATGGCGAGACAGTGTTTATGTCCAAAACCACAAGAGGATTACATTCGGGAAAATCTGGAAAATGGCCTTCTCCATGTACGTGAGCCTTGAGCTGGGAGGAGAGGTGTTGCTGGTGATTTTGGTTCTGATCCTCCAGCGTGCCAAGCACCATCGCACACAAATTCAGGTCACTCAGAGCTTCTGAAGGCATGTTCGATTTAAGCAGGTGTCAGGACACTAGTCGGTCTCCCTTCGAAGAGCTCTGGGTAGATCCCTTTCAACCTCTGCTGAGACAACCATCCAGAAACCATCCTGACAGTTTTGGGTAGCCATAAGGAATTGCTAGAACACCCCACAACTCCGTGTAAATGCCAGAGGCTTCAGGAGAAGCCACATTAGTGCATAATGTACCAAGCTCCACAGTACTCGAGCTGCAAAAGAAGTCTGCTCCTGGCCCATTGCCTGGTGAGGTTTGAGACCTGGAGTGTGAGAGCACGCAGCTTTGTAGCTTATCTTACAAGTTATACCATGTGTGAGTTCTCTCCCTGTTTGTTTGATTCTTTAAAATTGCTAATATTTCTGTTTGTTCCTATGCTCAGGACAACGTTTAGTGTTGCCTTATCAGTGTCCCTCGAAATAAGCTCTGCGCAGGTGAGCACTTTTTAAATCCAGAAGTGATTTCCCCACACAGTCCTGTTATACCGGTTCTTTTTCCTTCTATTACATTCACTGACTGATGCACTCTCCTCAGTGCCACTGTTGCGGCCTTGTTTGGTATTTACATCCCTTTCCTGTTTGTCTTGTAGGTCAATACAACATCAACAATTCCCTCATCAAGGTGTCTCCCAAGGGTATAACATCCTGCTTCAAGTCAAAGACCTCCCGCCTAACAAGGATGTACAGATTTACTCCAGAGCCTGCAAACTATCAGCCACATAAACCTACCAAGGAAGCAAAGAAAACTTCTTTTAGGTAAGGAAGTCCAGCCTGGAAGACATGCCACTTGCCTGGGACATATGAAAATATGTCAGACAGCGGAGTGATCCCACGGTGTCCCACTATACCGCCTGGTCCAATGGGGTCAGTTATTGCCACAGGTTTACAGGAACTGGTGGAAGTGTTACAGAGCACTGCCTTGAAGGGGAGTGTGGGTTGATAACACCCTGGAGCAGCGTATCAGAGGTACCTTTATCAGATGATCTCTCAGACATTTACAAACAGCAATTAAATACTGCACCACCCTTATGATGTAGGGGTAATTTCTTATCCCTGTTGTACAGAGCAAGAAGCCAGAGGACACATGACCTGGAAAAAGATCCTTCATATCCCAGGCAGAGGCTTTAAGCATTAGGCTGTGTTTCTTCTGGATTGCCAGTGCCTAAACTCACCCCCAGATGAACACACTGGGCATAAAGAGTCAAATCTGGGAACCACTGGGCAGGAACGGCGAGGGATGCTCATGGCTGCGCAGCATCTTAAGGAACCTGATGGGTAAAACAGGGGCATTTTCTCAGCCCCTGCTAAGGCTGGGAATTAGAGCTGGGAAGAGGCTTGTAAAAGTCCCAAGTACTTCCTTCAAGCCAGAACTGCCATTCCCTTGTATTCCATCCTACCGCTTGTTTCAAAGAGATTAAAAGGCATGAAAGGAAACTCCCTTCTCCCAAGCCCTCCCCCCCCCTTGCTGACCTTATGAGAAGACAAATAAATCTGCCTATCAGCAAATTGTTCAAGTAAATTTATTGTCACCATGCAGTGACGTTGCCTGGCCTAAGATTAAGATCACCAATAAATTCCTGACCATGGAAAAGAATGAGAACATGAGAAAGCCCACGGCTCTCCTTACCCAACAGGTGTATCTTTACTACATCTCTCAGCAGTTGTATCTTATAACAGGGGTTTTGTAAAAAGAGTGGGAAGCTGTAGGCTGGAAGGGAAGGAATGCCAAGTGGCATTTGATAAGGACAGAAGGCTAGAGGAAAGGGCAAATTAAATACGAGGAGAGAAGATCACCCATCTGTATTATCAGAAAACACAAAAACACTCCACGCCCAACTGCTGGGTTAGAGCCTGCTCCCTCTCCTGTTTCAGTCAGTGGGAGAAAATGGGAGGAACTCCCAGTTGGAGTAACTTGGCATCGCTGTCTTGGTTTCAGTGCTGTCTAGCTCTGGAGTAGCTGGGCAGCCAGGTCTCTACAGAGGCTGGACCACTAGCAAGTCT
>JAVKLA010000021.1:3613164-3644971 GCA_034782735.1 Sagittarius serpentarius | reverse complement strand
AGTCTTTCTATTTTACAATAAACAAAGTGGGCTGTCTGTGGCATTGCAACTGGACCCTTTTTTTCCCTCAGATCGTTTCCCAAAGATTTTGGCTTAGGAGGATAAAGCATCCACCTCTCCAGGGCACTTAACAGAAACCACAGCTTTTATTTCCAGACATAAAACCCCATCAGTGTGGGACAAGTTCCTCAAATTTCTTTTTCTCCTGACAGGCAGGAATTCTGCTTGACTCTCTCGGCTCTAGCCATCCCACCTTGTAAAGATCCTCCTTCGCCTGGGCCCGGGCAGTACAACCTTCTGGATTACAAAGGGTGTCCAAAGCAGGACTGCTCAAGGGCTGCTTTTGTCTTAGACACAGGGCCATGGACAGAGCATGGACCACAGGAAGGTCTCCCTGGGCCAGGTGAAAACAAGAATTGTTCTGAAGTACTTCTCACTACTCGAGACAGCAAAACACACGTGTGACCGAACAGCGCTATTGCCCACTCAACAGGAAAAAAAATGAAGCACAGGAATTAGGAGAGCTCGCCCGCAAAGGCATGTGGACACCTGAAGACACACGCCATTTCTGAAAGGCACTTAACTCGGTAGCACGTGGCATGTAGGAGCTTTTGTGAATGGGGGACGGTAGGTTTATGATGAGCACCGAGTGTCTAAAGCCTTGTAAGATCAGAGCATAGCGTCTCCTGACACCTTTGGATGGTCTAGTGTCATCCACAGGGCCACACAGCAGCAATGTGGCAGAAGCAGCACTAGCGTCCTGACTACCAGCTCTTTGTCCAACTTGCTGGTCTGTATTTTACAATATTATTTTTAAAGACAAGATTGAAAAAAGCTTGTTTGCAATGTAAAAGCCGTTAAAGCACCACTGACTGTCAGCGCATTTGACAAACAGGTTCTGTGAGTTCTGGTGCATGTGTAAAACTATCACATAATTCTGGCTGTTGGTACAACAGACATTTCACCTGCAATATTTTTCTGTTTGACTGGAGGAGAGGAGCACTTGCAGGGAGAGAGGGGTGGGGGGAAGGCATGCCTGCTTACAGTAAAGAGAGCTTCCACACCCCAGCGGGAGAGCAGCGTTACAGAGCCCCTCAGCACCGTCACCTTGGTTTTATACCCCTCGGGCTGTCCTGTCCTCCACAGGCTTCACCAGAGCTTTTCCTGATGTAAAGCTGAGTAAAATGGGAGAAGAAACACATCCTGCAGCTTGTCATCAGAAAATGCCTGGGGGAGCGGGAGGAGGGACCCACCCTCAGTGAGGAATGGGTTAAACACAGCACCCTGACTTACAGTGACAGGCCACCAGTCCCTCCAGCCAGGAGCAGTGGGCAGCTGCCTGACTCCTGCAGGCAGCAGTCACAGCTGGAGTTGTTCCTCAGCAGCAAAGGGACGACTCACACAAGGAACAGTGCCAAATTTTGACCCTGACATTAGTGCTGATAAGAGAGAGGCGGATGCAGGGACAAATCCTGCTGCAGCCTCCTTGTGTTGAGCAGTTCTTCACTGCATGGATGCAGAGCTGTCATGGGGTGGAGGTAGAGCTCAGCTCAGCCTGGGCGGATCGTGTCCCTCAGTGCCCGTTGGCTAATTGTTGCCAGGTGCAAGTAACATTATTTTTTTCAGTTAGTCAGACTCATATTTCTCGCCCTGTTTATTTCTTCTAAGATTCTTACGTCCTTCTGGGAGGTTACTGAAGGGCTGGAAAAGCAGAAAACAGCAATGCTGCAATGCTTTCTAGCGTTTGAACTTACCCAGCTGCAGATTTTGTACCAGCCACAGACAGCGAGAGAACACGCTGGTGCCGTTAGTCTCTCCAGAGCCCTTGCGGCGGCACAAATTGGGTAATGGGCTCTTCTGGAGCCACGTCCAGATCGTGTCCCAGACTTGCAACGTACTGCGTCAACACGCCAACTCCCCGAGAGCTGTTCTGCTGACTAAGCTAGGACAAGATCCCCAGCCAACGTAAATCCGTCTGTTTCAGTTAAAGGAACAGAGCTAGGCCAGTTTATTCCTGCTGAAGATCTGGCCCACAATTGTTAAGGTTGGTTACCAAATGAATTAAAGAAGAAGGGAATGGGCTAGAAATACCTTCTGCAGGTGGTGAAGAAATGCCCTCTTCCATTTTCATCAGTCTTTTATGCCAATTTGATTAGAAACCCATGCAATACCACGTCAGTGCGTGAAAAGGACAAGGGGACGCCATCACCAGAGACACAGCCATCCATGTAATCTTTGCTCTGTTGCTAGAAAAAAAAAAAATCTCCTTTCCACTCTAGCCTGAAAACAGGGGAAGAAAATTCTACTGGATCAAAACTCCCTGTCATGAGATTAGCGGTGACTTGGGCCCTTTGCCCGCAAGAATGCACAATACGTAGAGAACTGTTCTGTACTACACCACAAAGAGCAGAACTACAGGGAGGCAAAATACTTCACCATTAAATCAGTCAGTGGCTGATACAAAGCGGCAGCTTTACTAAAGGCTGGTTTTTCAGCAGCTGTTGATGCCTGGGCTGTTTGGAGGCAGGGTCTCAGTGTTTCCAGGAGCTCTGGGTAATCCCTTGCCCAGGAGTCACAGTCAAATGTACAATCAAGACAACCCTCGACATACTAAAGCTAAGCTGATGTCTGTGCACACCAAACGTTAGCACTAAACTCTAATTCTGTGGCCAAGGACACTTTCCAGCTGAAGATACCAGAACATTCATACAGGCTGAGGGTTTTAGTACCCAGCTCACTGATCAGAAATTTGGTTACACAAATCCAAGGAACTACCTGAGAAATTAAGTGAGAAAGCAGAGCGGAGGGGACCCTCGCTGACTTCGTTAGAGCTTTTCACACTGCAAAACAAACGTAGAGTTTCATTTTCCTCTGTCTTTGATCCTCTTCGATACCCAACACAGCGCCAGGGCATCTCCAAACACAACATGTGGGTGTCCTAACAAAACACAGGATGCTGTTTTTCCCTTCATAGCAATGGAGAACCGCACCACACACCGAGATCCTCAGCTGCTTGCTTGATGACACAAGGAATGAATAAGCATGAATAAAGACATAGAAACTGGGTGTTATTTGTAGAAGTGAAGAGCAGAGCCCTCCGCCCAGCACTGGGGATACCAGAGCTCTTGCACAACTCAGCTCACATGCTGCTGTGTTTCTGTTTTTTTATGCATCGCTCTCATTGCAGGTGCTTATTCACCCAGGGCGCTCGGGAAGTGTTCCTTCATCTACAGGTACGGTAGGAAGTGGCTCCCAGCGCTGTGAGCAGCAGAACCCGGACACCAGAGCAGGGTTCCTCAAACAGGACTTCGTCAAACTCTGCAAAGCACACGCTAACTCACAGCGAGCGGTCCTGTCCTCAGCCTGCCGCGGTTGGCTCCCTGATAGCTCACCAGCTAATTAGCAGTACTTGGTACTGTATGTTGGAAAATGATCATTAGCTAAAGTTGATTTGAAAGCTTCCAGTTTTGTAGATGTAGAATAATTACTACAGTTGATGGGCACTGCACAAAAAACTCCTCTTGGTGTTTTCATCTAATAAACCAAAGAGAAAACAGATGCTGGACACTGACCATGCCCATGGGAGTTGTTACCCTGGCGGGGAATCCTTTCTTATCAGGGTAGAAATACAGGAGAAGGGCAGTGCGGGCAAATCCTGCACCTCTGCTGCTTGCTTACTCAGAGGACGGACGCTTGGGTTTGCCACACAGCGTCAGGCCTCGGCGCAGCTGAAGCACGATGCCTGTGCGGAACACGTGTCAAACCTCCGCGGTGTGCGTGTGCCCAGACACCCTCTGCCATGTACCCGCCGGGTACGTTTGACAAGCCAGTTGACTTGAGCATTTCTGACTCGAGTCAGCAGAAACCAGCTGCCGACTGGCCAGAGCAGACACCGCTCCAGAGGAAGCTGCTCTCGTTTGTCAGCGCGAGCCCTTTGCAAAACACAAGTGGGTTCATACTTTCACACGACCTTTGTTGGCTCAGAGGTGAATCGCCTTCATCACTCGTATCTTAATCTTCAAAAGGAACTGGTGGGCTCCGGGCAAAGAGTCAAGAATGCTTTCACATATTTGGAAGCTCTGCTTTACGCAACCTCTACAGCAACTCGCCTTTGCTGGAAGGGATGAACGATACTGAGCCAGTCAGCAAAACACCCACCCTCGGCAGGGGTGGCAGGGGGCGGTGACTGTGTCTGCTCTTACGCTGGTGTGAATCAACCGGTCTTTCCCTGCACACAGCGGAGTTACCGTGATTTAAAGCCTGACAAAGTCATGATTACCCAGAACCTGCACAAGAAAAAGCAGAGGGGCCGTGCAGACACGCATAGCTCCAGCCAGGGCAGTTCTCAGCCTGCAAAACTTAGGAGGGGTTCGTATCCAGTGTGAAATGGACCACCGTAAAATCCAGCAAAATCCATCATCGTTCTGCTGGGAACCTAAAGTTACAATGCGAGATGATTTTTGCTGTTGTGAATTAGGAGTAATGCTACCAGAGTCAATGGAGTTAGACTAGTGTAACCGAGAAGAGAATCAGATGGGTAGTGCTGTGTTTATGCTGGTAGGAAGTTAGCCCCAAGATCAGACTTTTAGAGCAACTAATTGAGGGATGAGAGGTCGCCAAAAGCCTGTAGCACTGTGTGCACAAAAAACCCCACAGTTGCCTGCAGCCCTCCCAAATCTGTCCTGCACGGTGCAGCAAGCCGCCTCTGCTACCAGGGGTTTCCCCACGAGCCCCAGCCTGCGCCAGGGTAATGGCGGCTCCCTGGGGAGAGCACTAGCACCGTGCAGAAACCTAGAGCGAGCCGCCGGGGTACTCCCAACTCCCTCCATCTGCTGTTTGTACCTATGCCTTGTGTTCAGGCCTCTCCGATGGTATGGAGGACACAGTGCTTCCCCTGAACCCCCTTGTCTCTAAGGGGGCTGGGTGCTTCCTCTCCCACAGGCAGTGGGAAACCTCTGTTCTTACCTTAGCAGCTAGCGCTTGTCCACGTGGTCGGGCAGGATCGGTTCACACTCCCCAGGAGCAGCCCAGTGCTGGCAGGGTGCCCTGCGCCTGGAGTCCTGCTGCAGAGCCCTCCCCGAGAAGAGCAGAGCCCCTGCTCCCGCCTGACACGTCAGGGTGATGAGGGGACCTGTAGATTTCACAGCCATCGACGCTAAGCGTTGGGGGATTCCTGGTGTGCCTGTTCTTAACTGCAGCTGAAATTCTGCTATAGCAAGACTGTAGGCCCTGCCTTGCAGAACTAACACTGAATCACAGAAATCCTGCTGAAGAAGGAGTTTATGATATGAAGATGAAGGAGTGCAGAGTGCTGGGAGAGATCTTCAAAGGTTGATAAGCCTTCAAACTTATCTGAGCCTCATCTTAGAGGCCCTCCTCATCGCGATAACAACACTTAAGTAATCCAAAATTCCCCGGCCTGATGCATTTCAGCATTTCAAAACCCCCTTCCCAGTGGGAGTAGAGCTGCTCTCTCTTCCCCAGTCATGGGACTCAGGTGCATCTCTCCTTGACATAGACAGGAAAAGCAAAGGAGGAAGATGAGGGAGGAGGAAAGTCCCCAGTTTCCTCTGGGCAGGGGATTAATTAGAAAATACAGGGCTCGCCTTGGTATTTTTTTACCTAAATGGGAAGCAGCTGCAGACAATTTTAGCACGGGCTGAAGGACTGGTGGTTGAGAGATAGCAGGTGTGAGGAGTTTCAACAGCCAGTGCAGCACATGGAAGGAGGTACACAGCTGCCCATCTGGTAACACCGCCTCGCCAAAAAGATAAAGGCGGAGCTGCTCCTCCCACAAGCAGAAGTAAAACAGGGCATTTCTTTTTGACTTGCTTAAAATTTCACCAAATCTGTGTAACGTAATCCCTCCATCAAAGGGATGTGCCTAGAACTGCTCAGTAACCTCCACCCGCCCGCAGCGCCGTGACGGGTGACGGCACGTCTGCAGCAGCTGGCGCAGAACCGGGAGCGAGAGCCCAGCGTGCAGGAGGGGAGCCTTCAGGAGGAGTCCGGGTGCTGATCTGCGCACACAGGTGGAAGCAGGAGCTGCAGCCGTGAGGAGCTTGGCAGCGCTTGCTGTCCCTCAGCCCTTCTGTGGAGAGACAGTTCAGACAGATAAACTCCTCCCGCTGTGCGGTGCAAAACCAACCTTGAGTCTTTTCTGTGCCTCTGAGGTCACCTCCCTGCCCTGGCTCCTGCCCGGCCCTTCCCAACTCCAGCCTCCAGAGCTGGGTGAACACAGTTCGCTTTCCGTCTTTGAACCTTTATTACTACGGAATATCTAAAACAACAAAACCAACAACACAGTTACAAAAGGAGTTCACAGAGAAATGTGAAGCAGCCTGTGTTTGAAATGCTCTGTGTCACCGTACTGAGTCAAATATAAAACAATGCGTATTTATACATATATAAAATATAAAAGGAACAATACATCAGAAATGTATAAACAAGGGCTATGGAGGCCTTCATGGTATTTACAGTCAAGAGAGATGGTGGGGTGGGGGGCACGGGAGCAGGCAGTGTCCGTTCAACAGTGAGTTTTAAATGCATCTGTGAAAGTCTCTGTGGATAGAGGGAAGCTCAGAGCTGGGCTCAGCCCTGCTGGAAATGGTTTGAAGGTTGTGCATGACTGATGGTTTGGGAGAAAGCCAAAGCCTAGGGTTGGATCAGTCACGGGCCAAGGCAAACAGCGAGCAGAGGCAGTCCCCTGCCTCTGCCCAGGCTCTGACAGCCATGTTAGTGTAGCTGCGCGTTCCCAGCGGTGAAACAGGAAGTCAGGCCCATCGCCAGAAGGGAATAAAATAAAATAAAATAAAAAATAATAATAATAAACTCAAGAGAGAGAAGTTCCATGTTCACATCGATAACAGATCTTCCCAGCAGTCTCTGGCCCGGCACCGCGAGGCCGAGGCCCTCCCCAGAGGCAGTGTATTCAAGTAAAGGCGACAAGTCGAGGCACTAGGCTGAGTTCTGTAGGGTCAAACTTGCCAGCTTTGAGAGAAGTAGTCCCAGTAAGTGCTGCCTGTGGCTTTTTATAGCTCCTTGAGGATGATCTGGAACTTGTCCTCCGCTTCCACCATGTCCAGGAGAAAGGCCATGTGGTTGCTGTAGTGCTGGATGATGTTGTTGTCCATGTTCACTAGGATCCTACGGGAGAGGGAGAACGGCTGGGTCAGATGCAGCACATCAAAAGGTCTGCGGAGCAGCTTAGTCGGGAGGGCTGGACATTACTGCACACTCGGGATTCCCAGTCGTGAACCGGGAATAACATCACTGACAAAGCCTCGTGGCACAGGGGTGGCCCTCTCTGAAACGTCTCCACCCAAAATTTCCATTAAAAATTGCCTTTACCGCCCTGTTATTGATCAGGGTCATCTTAATCGCAGCCGTGCTCCTGGCTGCCTGCCAGCCGGGCGGGTTGGCTGCTGCCAGGCTGCGCCGGGAGTCATAGCCCTGGGCAGACACAAGAAGGCATTGCGGTGTCCACCTTACCCAGTTCAAGGGGCTCAGCCATGATTAATTCATTAAAGCCAGGATACAACACAAAGGAACATCCTGCAGAGCTTTTTGCAATTCTACCTTCGACATGCCTAGGCCCAGCATTTGCTACACAGGCAAATTAATCTGGATTACGGCAGGGTATGAATTTAGAGAATTGCTCACTCCTCGCTTCTTGCCTAGGTGCTTTTAGGGGTGCATTATTCTGAACAAGCTGAGACTGCTGTGGGAGTAGATGGAAGTGGTTTTTTGGAATAGGACACCTTTCTCCTATCCAGAACAACCTCCCATGCAGACGTGCCCTGAGCGCTGCCCGGGAGCCCTTTCTGCGAGGAACACGCACAGGCAGGCGGAGCGTACGCGGCCAGCTGAGCCAGCCAGTGGCAAATTCCTCCTCGTGCTGAAGGGCACACCTCCAACCCTGCCGCAGATCACACAGCTTCTCTGACCTGGAATCAATTACATGGAGACACGAGGAGAAGGAAGCATTTCAACAGCTGATTTAAACCTGAGGCTGCGGTTCTGTGCCAGGCAAGAGCCCCTCATTATTGTAATGGAAGTAACGGGGCAGCTTTGCATCACCCCACTGTGTTCCCATAAATCAGATGTGAAATTTGTAACTGTTTGGAGGAAACAAAGAGAACAAATTATCTTTCTTTGCAGAAAGCACATCCCCTCCAGGTTCCTGCTGGGGTCATTAATGGGGCAACAGCATTAATTGTGCAACGCTCCACAAGCCAAGATTAAAAACAAGAAAAAGAAAAGGCTGAGCATCTAACAAATCTACCAGTTTAGCAAGCACCAACATGGGGCCCTGGTGTCCCTCCGGGGAATGCCTCGGAGGTCAGTGCAGCCACACCGGGTTGCAGCGACTGGCTCGTGCCCGTTTGATCACAGCGTGTACGGGCAGGCTCGTCAAGAGTCCTGGCCCAGCGTGCCTGAATTTCAGAGGCGAAGGTGGGAGCTCTGTCCTCGTGTCCAGTCTGTTCTGGTGTCAGCTTTGTCCCAGGGCCTGACACTGCGCTGCCTTTTGGCAGAGCACAAAACAGGGTATTAGTTCTGTCACGGCACAGCTGGGGAAGGGCATCCCACCCAGCACAGGGGGAGGCTGAGGCACAGGGTCTGACACCGTCCAGGGCTCTTCCCGGTGAATCATAACCATCACGGCTGCATCTCACCTCCTGGCACGGGACAGGAGCGGTGCTGGGGCTGCCTGGGGGGAAGGGGCCCAGGCCCCCACACCGTGGATCCCAGGGAGTCTGGCCTCCGACAACATGCCCCTAGAGAGACGGTGTGGATACCCAAGGGTGGGTTGGCACAAAAAGCCTTGCAACAGAGCTGCTGCAATTATCTCTGGCTATCTTAGTGCAGGAAGCCAGAGAAGTCACCTGTGCCTCTTGCTACCGTGCTTCCATCTGATTTCTCAACCGCAAAAGATTCAAGGGAGTGTTGATTAAGAATCTAAGCCCTGTATTGTTTTTCTAGACCAAACCTCACCAAGATATGAAATTACTTATTATTGCTCTTGAGTCACCCTGAGACTAAGTTCATCTGAATGAGCTCATCACACTAAGAAGGCCCATGGCTGACAGTAGGTCCTCACCTGCCGTAAATCCAGGTAGTACCACTGAGCTTCACTAGTTTACACCAGATGAAGATCTGACCCTCAAGCTGTAATTACCAAGAGAGGATTGTTTAGGGTGGAGCAATAGGATAAAATTATTCAAAGGAAAATTAAATCGGGGGGAGCAGGAAACAGTGTCTGACCCTGCCATCTAGTAGACTGGAGAGAAGATCTTGTATGTCCCCCACGCTTCAGCAATAACCTATGGCATCAGTCATGTGCAGCTTTCATTTAAAAAAAAAACAAAACAAATTGACGCCTAGTTTAATCTGTTTTTCAGGTGTTGCCTTTTCTTTTCGTTAGATACCTCTTTGCTCCTCCATTTTGGGGAAGCGATAGAAAGGACATCTGCCTGTTTTCCCTCCCAATCATTATCAAACAACATTCACTACTTATCAGATCAAGTAATGAACAAAACCAAAGCAAAACAAGGTATAGGTGGCCTCTCCCCTGAAGCAGTGCCATTTCCTGGTCCACCTGCAAACTCATCAGTGCTTGGATCTCTCTTGCCCTGCAGATGCTCACGGTCAGCTGCTTCAGAAAACTCCAGCCCCAGCTGGAGAGGAGTTGTTGTCTGATGACAGTCTGATGACCTGTGATGGCCACATCACAAGCCACCACCACAGCTGACACACCTGAGTTTTGGCTCAGTCCTGAAGCTGTAATAATAAACTGACCACCTCTGTCCTTCGCAGTTGTTCGAGATCAGACTTGAGGCGCTCTCTGACTGAAGGTGTATGGGACAATCCCCCTCTTGAGGCCACCAGTGTTGCTTTTATTCTTTGGGGAGAAAATTTCCATTTCTGGGGCTAGTAGATAAGCAGCATCTGACAGCACTGAGGGCCCTGAGTTCAGAACAGGTGGAAGAGCCTCCTGACGAATTTGGATGTCTCACTATGGCCCATCCATCATCTTAAAATTAGGACCATATCTAAAACCCATCCTAAATGGGGACAGGTTGCTCAGTTGTCAATTTAGAGGTGAGGGGATTGTAAGAGCTTCCCAGTTGAGTGACACCACATCACAGCATGGAGGAGAAACCGCTGCCTCTCCTCCTCCCACCTTGCAGCTGCCTCCAAGCCTCACTTTAGCTCTGCTCCCCTTGAAGCAAACAGGCTAAGTCCCATGGGGATCAAGTGATGGTGACACCAAATGACTTGGAAGATCCCACCCAAGGAGCTTTAGAACTTTCTCATGTCACTGTCACCAGAAAGCAAATGCAGAAGCAGAGCTTTGGACTAACCCTCAGCTCCCAAGGACTCTGCTCCCTTGTTTGGTTACGCAGGGGACCTCTTTGGGGGGCCGTGCTAGTGAGAACAGCAGGGCTGCATAACGCAGGACCTGTCATCAGCCTTGCTTTTCTGCCTGTCTCTCCCCATGCTCAAACTCTGGACCAGGGCCAGCAACAACAATGAGTTCATCTTCCAGGCAGTCACTGCTGCTTGCAAAGCCTGATTATATCTCGCTCGCTCTGCAAGAAGGGCTCTGGATTTAGCTTTATGAAAATGAGCTTGGGAGTTTATGAGTCGTTCCCTTTCCATCAGCTGAAGGGAGAACTTGCTGCCAGAGATGGGGACAACCCAGAGGGAGTTCTTAGTTCAGAAAACATTTCTGAAAGTAGTGCTTGGCTCCACATCCAGACCATTGCCCTCCACAGAAGACTCAGTGGCTGGTCCTCAGCTCATGCAAACTAGCACCATTCCCTCTCAGCCACGGGGGAGGTGCTCCACATGGATCGGTCACTGATAAACACGACGTGGAAATCACTCGAGAAGCCATTTCACATTTACTGCAAACCTCGCCTGTCACCCCCAGTAGAGCTACACCTGCCCCAGCAGCGCCTGACAACTGTCTCAAGTGCGATCTGCATTTCTGTACTGGGGCTGCACAAGAGCCACCAGTGCCCAGAAGGGTCTGATCCATCACCTCCCAAAGTGAGTGTGAAGTTTCCTATTGACCTCCCTGGTCTGGGGATGGGATGGCAAGGCTGGAAACAGACACTCCCCTTTCAGATCTCCCCTCTTCTCCACTGGGGCTGCCCATGCTCTTATTTAGCCGGTACAGTATCTTTCTGAGCCAGGGACATTTAGGCACTTGGGTTGGAGAAGCAAACATTCATACCTCTCTGATCGCAGTAAGATAAGTTCTCCATAACCTCAGGCTTTTAGACTGAGACACAAAGGATCACCCATTAAACTACCCAAACAATTCCTCCTTCATCCAACTTCCTTTCCTTGGGAGACTTTACACTCCAAACAAATACAATACAAACAAGCATTATCCCAAATCTTTAAAGCCCAGAAAGATCTGAGTTTTATATGCTCCAAATAGCACAGACCTCACATGGCTTTACTTTTTATTATCTTGTTAAAACGCTATTTCAGCCTATGGCATGGTACCAAAGAGAATGGGGTTTTAGAGGCACAGCATAAAAGCAGATGAGAGATTAGCTTACCCTCTTTTGCATTTTTTGTAGACTTTATAAATGCTTTCTTCAGGAAGCCCATATTTTTCTGAAATCTATGAGAGAAAACATGGCAATTCTTTGTACTTGTAAAATGAAATTCGTATGATAAAAATGAAAGATAACACTGAGCCAGGGGTATTCAGCAGCAAAGGATTCCCCCTCCCTTTTACTCAAGAAAAAAGGGCCAAAGCAATGATCTGAGCAGGACAATTTGAACATGTCTGTGTCTTGCAGTGGGCAGATGGGCAGGCTGCAGCTTGGCCTTGATTCTCTTTCTGACGGCTACTGCCAGGCCAGGAACTTTGGGGAATAGTCTTCATTTTCTATCTCTCATTCCCTGGCCTCTTTGGGGCTTGATGCTTCAAACTGCTGGGCACAGAGAGCGCTGAGCTTTTCCTTTGATGATGCATCCAAAGGTGACAGAAACTACAGAAAGTGTTTGACTGTCTGCTGTGGGTGCATCTGACTCCAGCTTTTGCTTAGGTTTTAGCAGATCTGCAAAGCTTTCCTGCAGACCTCTCCTAGGGAAGTACAGTTACTGTCTTAGGATGACAGGAGTTTTGTAACTTTTTCACAAGTGTTTTCTGTAGAGGTTTTTGACTCTTTGTGGTGAGGGATGGGGGAGGGAGAAGATGGCAAAGAATCCTCTGTGCTGACATTTTTCAAACTCTCTATTTTTTAAAAGTTTGTAAAACCAACAGAGCTTAAAGTGCAGCCATAAAGCCACCCCAGATCTGGGAGGTTTATTGTTTGTTTCCTTCCCAGCAATCTCCAAAGAGAGGTGGGTTATCAGAGGTGCTGCTGATAATCATCACAGAAATATGTCTGTGTGCTCCTCAAACACAACACAGGGAATTCCAGCAGGAGGCCAGAATTTGCTTCAGATTGCACATCTGCAGCCTTGAGAATGGAAAGGGTGTTTTACAATGGAAAATATGAATGTGTCGTCACAAGAGGAGACTTATATTATGATCTGAACAAAACATCTTGCCATAAGGTGTGTTCTTCCCTGCTGTAGTGCTAAAACTACACAGCCCATGCCAGGATCTGTGGACAGAATTCACCTGCTACTCACAATTTCCATTTCCATTCTCAAGAGAAAGCAGACATGAGATATAAGCAGTCTTAAATCCAGCTTCCTAAATACCAAGCACCATTGCCCTTTTATCTGCAGTCCTTTCATGTGCTACAGTTTTTTGATAACACTTACAGCTGTTCTGAGGCCCTGGAGATCTGGTGTCTTCAACATGAGAGCATCAAACACTTCCTCCGACTCCCTCCGCACATACAACAAGACTGAAAGAGATAAAGCACAGCACTGAATCAGGGCTCCTTACAGCATGTTCTCAGAGTGATGTGACCTCATGTAATTCAAGATCCAAGGTTACTGGAATCAAACGAGACACTACATTCAAGAAGCGTTCCCATCTCAGGGGTTACCTCTCTGAGGATCTTCTTCCTTGCTTTGCTTTGGAGGTATCGGGTCAAACTCATCTGTGAATGAGGCACCACTCCGTTTTAAGGGCAGCCTAAGCAAAAGGAATACAATACTCTCAAGAGGACAGAACAATAGCAGCAAACAAAACAATTTCAGCAGTTGAACTTTTGCTTGAACAACCAATTACTCCAACAAACATCTAGCAATTAAATATCGGTTCTGTAATTACGGCAGCAGAGTGTCTACCAGAGCTGCAACTTCCTGCCTAACGCATACAGGGACATCAGTGAGTGCAGGCAGTGGTTTTGGTATCACATCATAAACAAAAGCCTTTTGCACCTTCATGTCATTCTTTCTCTATTGATACCACTAGACAGTGGATCAAGTCTAGGGTAAATACCTGGTTCTTTCCACTCTAGACACATTACAAGAGTGATTTCTACTTCATTCCAGTTTATTTTACAGCAGTATCTGCCTCTGGTTACTTGAACCCTTCCATGATAGTTCTGTGATCTTTTTTTTCCCCTCTTTCAAACATTGTCTCAATAAGAACAGCAAGACGGTCATGGACCTGACTCATGTTGGAGTGGCTCACTGATAGGGAAAGAAATGTATCTGCATTTCTGCCTCCCTTGAGTCCATTCTAGGCCAAAGCTTAACATATATTTTGACACTCAAGGGCATCAGGGAGACACTGTGCTGTGTTATTTCGCACCTGTAGATACATACTGCCTATGGATATCCAACAACCTTGACGTGCCCAAAGAAACAGAGCAGCTGATGGATGAGAAATACAAACTGCTGCATCCTTACCTGTTTGCAGAGTTGGGAACAGCAGGAGGGAGCACCTAGAAATGGAAAGGAAATATTGACCTTTTAGTTTGCACAGTATCATTGTGTGTCAATGAAGCTGGGAGGGAAGGCAACATGGGCACATTTTAAACATGATTTCCCTCCTCCCAGTCCATCATTTTTCCTATGCAATTAAACCCAAACATCTGTATGTGTTTCTTAGGTTAAATGAAACCTGATATAAAAAACCAACATAGATTCTCCTCCTCTGCCTAGAAAAGACCTGAACCATATCCAGCTAGACCCAAAAGCAGGTCAAATCTCATAACCTGCCTGGGATCAAGGACCAAGTTTCTCAGTGAGTTCTTTGGTTGTAAACCAGATTCTTCTAGTCCCTGGATGCATCAGTACAGCAGCCACTGCAATAGGATGCTACAGTATTGTCACAGATGGCTTTTTCCCCCTTTTTGACAAACTGAGACATTTGTTTCTTGAGGGAATACTGATGAGCTCTGAAGGAGGCTGGATCCAGGTTTCCTCAGGCTCAAGGGGATAGAGAAGGGCAGAGGACAAATAAGAGATGTCCCACACACACAAGGACTGATATGGTTGCATTTTTCTATCGTTTACTTTCTGCTGATATTTACCCTATCACTCCAGTCCTCTGTGAAAGCTGCAGATGATACACATAAACCACAGGAATATCTGGCTGGAAGGAACCTGGAAAGGTTATCTTGCCCATCACTGTTGCATGACTATCTAGACCACTCCTGACAGCTACGTCTTCAAGTTCACCACATTTCCACATAAGAATTGTGGTTTGGTTTTGGTTTTTTACATAACACAAGTCATGTCTGGGGGACTGATCAGTTTGAAAATGATGGGGGTGACAGACGAGGGCAACGGGTTGGTTGTTTTTTGAAGGGACTTACCGTGCCACACCTCTGCAGGTTTGAAAAATGGACGTTGGGGATAAACAGGACTGGCTGGGTTTCGAGGTCAGTCTCTGGCCTCAGGAACGTGATTTCATTCCCTCTGAAGCCAGAGAGCAAACAGCCTTTCAGACCTACAGATGGAAAGTCCAGTTCATCTCAGTTCAGATGGCAATTTAAGAGGCAACTACATGCAGAGAGGGGAAAGCGCCTGCCCAAGGTCTCCCAACAGAAATATTAGAAAAAAGATGGGACCCCGCAGAACCAGGTCTTCAGGGCTTGCCCAGTGCTGTCTCCCCTAGGGAAGGCTCCCTGCCAAGACCCCAAGACAATTCAGAAAGGTTGGTTAGTATTAATAAAGGGCTTGGAGAGTCTTGGTAGGAGACCAGGGAAGGACCTGACTGACAAGCTATTTCTGAATGGTGCTGATTTCATCAGGCTTGGAAATACCCAGCGCCAGATCTTGTGGAAGTTAACGGACAAGCCTACATGGATTTCAGCATGCTTTGGATTGGGTAACAAACACTGGCACTGACCATTGTTGTTGGAATCCAGACATTTTCCTTTCCTTCTGAACTGTTTCCTTTCATCATCCCGCATTTTTCTCTCTGCTCCCTGTGGGGAAGATAAAGCAAAAATTAGGACATTGACAGTTCTAACATTGGCAAGAGAGGGTTTACTGGCCACCTCTGGGAGGTAAGCATGTTAAAGTAAAGGCAGCCTTTATTAAAAAATGCTCATCTCAGAGACCTTCTACAGGGCTCCAGAACTTTCTGATATTTATAAATTAAAAAATGAAAACAAAATTTGCTTTTAAAAATGAAAAATGCAGAATAAAATAACAGTGAGAAATTTTTCCATGGGAAGATATCCAAGTCTCTCCTGTCTCTAAGGAGATTCTTATCTTTTCTGCTCTTTAAAAACTTGTCAAAATCTGAGAGTTTATTATGAGGCACAATCCCGTGTTGGTCTGATACGGAAGAAACTTTCTAAGGACTCTGTTCTGCAAAGGCCTCAGCAGTGCAGACACATCCTCGCTGTCCTGTCTCACTCAGCTGAGGGGGCTAACCATCTCTGTTCCTCAGGCCTGACCTCTAGGCTGTTCTAAACTCTCACCACCTTTCTGTTTATTCTCCTGGACTCATGACCACCAATTTAAAATTCTTCTCGGACAACCTGGTGGAAAAGTAATGTTCTACCTTATCACAGAATATCTTGATCTGGCAGACGGCGCGGTGCACCAGCTGGCTGGTTCCATTGCCGTAGTCATAAGTGTCTATCTGTAGGTTCAGCGGGACACCTTTCACTCCTTTCTGGGAGGAGAAGTCAGTGCTCAGGCAATTCACCCCAATAAATACCTGCAAATAGGAACAGAGTTGATAACGCTTGTTGGTGCTGAAAATATTATTCTCAAACAGCAATGAGAGCAGTGGGTAGGAACAAAGGAGCTACTGAGACATCCTTCCAACCTTCCCAGCGTCGGCCAAGCACGTGAACTGTTGGTTTCCCACCTGAGCGTAACCTCCAGTCCTTCCTAGCCACAGTCTCCCCCCACACCTATTGCAGCTCTCCATCTCTTTATTAACACTTAGGCTATCCACTCCCATCAGCTCAGGCAAGTGTCAGACCAGATGCAAAGTCTGCCTAAGGATGTTCTTGCTGATATTTCTGATCTTCCATTTGAACAAGGGACCCTCAGACAGCAATGCCCTGCAGGAAGGGAGGAGGGCTAGACTACAGCTTCAGGAATTACAAGTCATTGCTGCTAGTTAAATATTCATCACACACTGGTCTCCTTTATCACTAGGATGGAGTTAGATCCAGTGGAAACTTTTGAAGAAAAGCTGAGCACAGACAAAATCCACATTGTATCTCCAAATTACCAACTCATTTGTGTGACCTTGAAATTTCCCCTGGACACAGGGGACAGATTTACAGCTGGTGAAGCTCCCACAGCTCCTTCAGCAGGGCTCTGGCTGAGGATTTCAGCCCTGAAACCTAATGTCAGATCTAGTCAGTACCTATATATAGAAAAGAAAACCACTTAACTGTGGTGTGAAGTTTAATTGGAAGAAGAGAAGTAACAGGTGCTACAGACGACCCAAATACCTGACCCCTCCTGTCGCGGCTCCCAGCCCTCGCAGCTCTCTGAAGTCTCACCTTTACCTGCCCCAGGCCAGTGCATGTACAGAGTTTCTGCTCAGAGTTAAATCCAGTTTTGCTGAGGTGCCCCCAAGGGCTTGCCACATACCTGACATATTTCCATTTCTGACAACTTTGCCTTGAAGACATTTGTTAACCTCTTGGGTTGTAAAAGACCAAGGTCGCCTTTGGGCTAAAAGAAGGGCTTATTGAGATCCCAGAGCAAACCAGAGTTTTCCCAAGCTACCAGCTTCAGGGAGATGGGGTATTTATGCTTTTCTTTTCTTAGTTACTTCATCTTTTTTTATATGCTCCTTTCAATCCACACTAGATACAACGTGTTAATGAGAGACTCTGAAGAGATGCAGAAGAGACAGCAGAGCTGGAAAGACGTTGATATAAGCTTTACAGATTTTAAGGTCAAAAGGGATCTTGTGACCTGCCTGGCTCCCTTCCACATCACACAAGCCACGGAAGGGTGGTCAGTCATTTCTGCATCAAAATGCTGCCTTGAAAGGAGGGTCTTTGTTCCCTAAGCTGTGGTTTATTTAAATAGGCTTCATTTGCATGTGAACAGAGCTCTGATCTAGGCTGCCTGATGCAAAAGGCTAAGGCTTTCTTCAGAGTTATCCGTCAGCACTAAAAAAACATCTCTGAGCCAGTCTCAGGTGTACCCAGAGTGTTTATTAGCTAATGGCAATGCTTAAACACACAGAGAAACATGGTGTCCTTCTCCAGCGTCCTGGCAGACAAACACTACCTGGGGCACTGGAATGGCATTGTTTGGATTTGAAACTCTCTCTGTCTTTCAGCTGAGAAGTAGGGGGTAACATGCCTGGGCCATCAGAAAGGAGGCTACAGTTTTGCTGTGGACCAAGGCTTCCCATATCCTTTCCACAAGCAGTTGGTACCTTTGCTTCTTCGTGGATGTTCCACACAAAGGACAGTGCGTTGTAGGCTAACTCCTCGATGTTCTGCACTGTGTTGAAGTTTTCTTTACAGTCAGCTGAAATGCAATGGAGAAGCAGTTTATACTCTGGCTGCAAATCTGGTACATTCCCCAGGTTTTCCACTCCCCAAAAGCCTGCCTCTCACTGACTCCAAGGCTAAAAGAAGCCTTGTAATATAAGAGAGGCCATCCTTGATACCACTGGATAAACCTTGGTGTGCATATGCAAGGGATAGGCCAGAAATGACTCAAAGGTATTGGCTGGTGACTGCTGTTTGAGTAGTGCTGTTACGCAAAGTCAATGTAGATTGCTTCGAAATTTAAACAACTGTGTGTCTCGCTCTGAGCCGCAAGGTGCTCCGCAAGGTGCTCAGCTGGATGGACAAAACCTTTGTCTGGCCAAACATAACACGCTGTAAAGCCTGTGTGGTGGCAGTGGAGAAGGACAAGCAGTACCAAAGCCTTTTCTAGCTGGGATTCCTAGACTCCAGGAGGCCATGGATCACATCTGTAAAAGCTAAAATTGTTTAGCAGTTTCTGTCTCTCTGACTGAGGCTCTTCTTTCATGTATCTTGGTCTCCTAGCACACGTCCCTATGCTTGGCAAACACCATCTTAAACCCACAAGACCTCCTCACCCAGAAAGGATCTGAAGCCAGCAGATCAGCCTCCTCCTCCCCACTTTCCCCCAGGCCAGATTCTGGAGCTTCAGCTGTGTTCTTGTGTATTGGAAATGCGGTAAAATGGTGCCAGAAGTTATCAACCCCACCCAGCCACTGCAATCAGACAGCCCCGCTCATACCAACGTCAATGACTCTCTGCTTGGCCGTGGGCTGGCGGGAATGCCAGTGCTTCCAGAACTTGAGCTGTTCCGTCGGGATCTTTTCGTTGTCAAAAACAATCATCACAACACTCTGTAACACAGCAATGATATCCCATATCAGTATATACAGCAGCCTAATGCTTGGTGCCCTCATTGCCCTTTCCATCCAGTGCATCCATGCGCTGGCCAAGGGCAGTTTAGTGTCATTGTTAATGTTTTATAGCTGGGGACAGTGAGGCAGGCAAGGGAAGGGACTTGAACACGGTCATGTCGGCAGGCAGCGACAGAGCCAGGAGCAAAACCGAGATGCCCTGTATGCCCCCTGGTTGCACTGCTCATGAGTTTCCACTCACTCCAAGGCATACAAGGATCCTGTGTTGGAGGAATGTTAGCAGTGCTGCAGAAAGCATTAGGCTGGGACAGCCTAAATGGTCTTTTTCTAGACATTCTCAGTTTCAGGAATCCTGTAAGTCTTGAGATGTCCAAAGTCCAGCCCCTAAATACCACTCAAGATTGCAGGACCAGGTTTCTTTGCTGGGAATTGAAGCTCAGCTTAGTCTCAGGGGTGGCTCTGAGGCCTGGCCACACATCCCAGGAGCAAGATGAGGAATCCCTCTCTAGCTCAGAAATCTTCCCACCAGGGCCCCCAGCCAGCCATCAGCTAGGGAGGACTTCTGCGCACCCCTGACCTTACTGTGAAAGGTTTCAACTGCCAGGTAACATGAAGGCTGTTGCTGTGCATCAGAGGATTAGCTTGCTATGAGTGAATCTATCCCATTCATCGCTTTAAGCCAACATGAGCCACAAAACCATTACTCTTCATGTTCAGCTCTGTTCTCAGGCCAGTACAATTACTGGATGTCTGATTACAGCATGTGTCAGCAAAATTGTTAGCTTGTCTCTTACCTTCACTTTATTTGAGGACAAATGTAAACATTTGCTGTCTCCAGCTGTCCGGAGTGTGATGGGGTAGAACTGTCCTTTGTTGAGGTAGGCCATGGGAGAGTCCCCAGATTTGATGTGAATAGCTTTGGGTGACCCCAGAGTGTATTCAAAGTCACTTGTATGGAACAAAGACAGAATGATGAATAAGCACACGCTGCTGCTTCACTCCAAAAGCAAAACAAGAGACATGCAAGTCTCCAAACTTACAGGTTACAGGTTACAGACACTGTACACACAGGAGTCTCTGCCTTATTCCCCATCTCACACGCCTCTACACCACTGAGCACCTCCCAGCACAGCACATGCTGATCCTCCCGAACACCCTGGGGAGCAGCAGTTCTCCGACATCCTCATTTTACCCTTTGGTTTTGGCTTAAGAAAAAGCCCTGTACCTTACTGTAACCAGTATTTTTCTGTGGATGGCTACAGAACCATTGCATAATCAAAAGCCTAAATCAAACCAAACAAAAATACGTAGCTGGGATGAGACTTTTACAACATCCTAAACTCAGATTCCTGTCTCCAAATTCACACCCATAAATGGCTGACCCAGAAGGACTGTGTCCTAATGGGTCCTGTAGAAACAGGAGGACCTGCAGGACACTGACATCTGCTTGTTTATCCAGGTGCTTAAAAATGGGCTTAGAAGCACAGCTTGTTGAACTCTCAGTCTGGTGGGCAGCAACTTTAGTCTTTACAGAAAAGATTTGTAGAGGAAGGTGTCACTGTTGACAAGCAAATTTAAAAGAAGAGCCTGATTTTCAAGAAGCCATCCTCTTGGGCATTCACCAGCACCTATGAGCATTCAAACCATGAGGCTATAGCTCAAGCTATTTTCTTCTGTGAGGAATCTGTGCAAGCCACCACCTGTACACGAGCCTTCACACAGACCCTTCAAGCGCCCTGGAGTTGAAGATCATCGTATTCCTGTTTAGTCACCAACCCATCTCTTTTTCCTGCTCCACCTCCCATGTGATGCCATCTCTGAAGATAGGCTTGGCAACTCCTCTTATCTAGAGCCAGGAGAGCCAGAGAACCTTAGTGCACAAATAAACAGCAAACAGAAAGCCTCTCGCTCACAAACGCGAGCTGCTGTCTGTGTGAAAATCCCCACGTCTGACAGCTGAGTCATGGAGTCAGGTGACTCAGGAGGCAAATAAAAAGTGGGAGGTGGAATAATGTTACCTACTCCAAGGCTTGATGCAGTATCTAGACCAGGAAAGCTCTGTGTAAGAGAAGGGTGGAAAGGAGGAAAAAATCTCTCTCATGTTTTAGGAATGAGAGGCAGCGGCACCTTCTAAAATCAAAGTTGACTAACAGTGCTAAAACCAAAGTGAGAACTTAAACCTTAGATTAGGATGAGGCTGCTTATCACCCTCAGCAACTGTCATCCTCCTTTTCTCTGTCATTTACCCCATTCCAAGTAGCTTGTGGAAAGATGGTGCAGACACATGGATCTATCTGTAGCATGGGAACCAATCAGTGCTCCCTGGGAAGGGGCTGTAAGGCACAGCAAAGCCTTACATGGAAGACCTCAGTGCCCCATCTCCCCTTGCGCAGGTCAAGGTGCTGATGAGATGTGACCACAGCAGTGGAAGCAGTCATCACTGGATTTACATCAGTTTGGCCAACAGGGTACAGTCTGAACCACACACCTCTCAAGCTAAAAACATGAACTGGCACAACTGCGTCTAGTAACTTGAATTTAAGATTGGGTTTGACTCCTTTTCAGCAAAACATTTCAAACCCTAATCCCTGGTTTATACTACAAACACTAAAATTCATCACTGCTTTGTGTCTAAGTCATGGAACAGCACCTTGCTCCTAAGACACCGGGGGACACAACTTGCCTCTGCAAAAGCATGAGATCTCTAAGTTTGCAATGGTCATTGTCAAGACTGGCATTGGGGTGAGGAAAAGGATGCAGTCTTTCCCCAGGCAAGGGACACAGACAGGTGCACTGGAAACCCAGAGACCATGGATTGGCAGTTACCTCTTAACACTGTCCGTAGCATAACTCTCGGGGCAAGGTGGCTCTGGCTGGGGTTTGAGGATATCACTGAAGAGTAGTGACTGTAGACAAATGGAAACAAAACAGTCAAAAGTAGAAGCTTTCATTGCTTCTTCCATCCATCTTCTTGCAGACATTACAACAGAGGCCACAGATAAAACATGGGACCTCATTTCAAAGCCTTACCCTAGTTCCAAACTCAGTGTAAAAACCCCAACAATTCAATGGGAATGCCATCAAGCTTCTAAGGCAAAAGCAAAGCTCCCACTGACTCCAGCATGAGCAACCCCCAAACTAGAGACAGCCTCGTGCAGTACCCCCTGGGCTGCACTGCCAGCATGCAACTCACTAACGGCTCTGACCTCCTGGGGATCCTCTTTGAAAGTGCTGTCTGGCTGCCACCTCTGCTGTGGTGGGGCTACGGGGATGGTCTCGAAGAGGGAGTTCAATGAGCTGTTGTCGTATACATCCCCTGGAGGGACCATGTAGTTGTCTGGGGTGGCATCCAGCTTGCTAGTGCCTGGTGGAAGCATGGCTGGCTTGTGAGGAGTAGGGACGCCTTCAAGACTTAAGCCGTTCTTCTTCTGTGGCTCACAATATTCTTGGGTCATGGAAACATTTTCAGACAAGAGCTTCATGAGATGGGCTGAGCCATCAAAGGATGCGATCTCTGGGTCGTACTCCATTCCGTGGCAGTGCCTGGTGGAGAAAGGGTCCTGTCTCAAACCAGGGCAGAGCGTGGACAACCCCAGCAAGTTTTCACAGCAAGAAGCAAGTGCCTTGATGTGCTGCTGGGAAGCAAACTGCACAGTCTAGCTGCCAGGTGACCTTGAGTCAGCTGTGTGCATCTCCTTCTTGATATGGGAGATCTGAGAGGCCCGTGGGTGATCTCCTCCCACACACACACCTACCTCTCAGTGCAATCGGCAAGAGCCAGAGGTGCTCAGCAGATAAGGGATGATCACACAGAATCAGAGAATATGGCTTCGAAGTGGTTTGGGGCTGCAGATCCTGGGCCTACATCCATCATTTCTTTATTTAGGCTATTAAATACTCAGAGCAGCAGGGACAATAGCAAGGATAACTGCTACGTGGTCTTTCCATCTTAGTCTTTTTAGGGCTCTGACACTGAAAGTTGATTTTTTAAAACTTGTCTTTTTTTGGTTTTTTTAAAGGAAAGCTGATTCTTGTACAAATTCACAAACTCCAGGAGCTTAGGAAGCAAAACTCCCAGAGAACATGAGATCAAGGAAGAATTGACAGGGCTGCAGTATTCCATGAGGTGTATGGCCCAGACTTCAGTGCACAAAAGACTAAGTATAGGAGCTATCAAATGATAAAGACGTACAAAACTGCACTCCTCTTGCACATGGAAACCATCCCTTTGTGCAGCATCCCAAGAACTGGTCCCTTCTGCAGCAGTGACTCTGTGACCCTGCTGACTCTGCAGCCCTAGCTGAGCTGGGAAAAGGTGGCTTATCGCCCCTGTTACCAAGCTCAGAAAACAAACCAACCCCCACATTAGCAACTCGCACACCTCTTGGCAGCATGAGCTACCCCCAAGGGAAGTAAAGCTGAATGAGTAGCTCCCACCCACTCTGCTTCAAGAGCTTCACCTTCAGGTATAGGTTGAAGTTTCCATAGTTAATAAAGAACATACCACTGTCTAGAACGCAGTGGCCTTTCAGAGAGGAGACAGCTTAACTCAGCTTACTTACAAAGAAGGAATGAAGTATCGTTCAAGAGGCTTATTCTGTCAAGTAGTTAAAAACAGGCAACCAGAAAAGGTTGCCAAAGTACACAGCATCCAGGAAGGGGAACTGAACTCATAGTGGCAAATGAGCCATTAATTTAATAGTTAATTATCTGAAAACCTCAAAGGACAAATGGGAGTCACTGGAAGGGAATCCTGGGAGACTGGAAGCAAATGGAACAGAAACCCTTATCAGCCTAGGGAATGGAAGAGGACTTGGTCATTCCCTTCTTGCTGCCAATGCTTAATCCCTTTCCACTTTCCAGTTGTCACAAAGTAGGAAATAAAGACACGTTCTTCAGCTGCTGCAAATCAGTGTAACTCCTCTGAACACAGCTAGACAGATTCTCAGTTGTGTAAATGGGTGTAGCTCAATTTATACCTGCTTGGGATCTGGCCTAAAGAATTTTAATATATGTCTCAGGGTTAATAACCTCCACTGTTGTTGGTAATAACACTGTGCTTTGATGTCTATTTTATGCAAGCTAAGAGACCCATCATGCATGCAAGCAGCTGCAGGAGAATTAGACAGCTATAGAGAGCAAAAAATGAAGCTAACCTCTTTCCTAGTTCATTGCGTCCCATCATACCAGATGGAAGAATCCTCTTCTCCTTTGGGACCTAGAATAAGGCAGAACAAAGACTTTGTTTATTGTTAGATTTTATTAATGGAAAACAGAGGCAAAATTAGCCTTGTCTGTGTAGCAAGTGAAGTCTCATAGATAAAACACCAGGTGAATAATAAACACTGCGTGAGGACACAGGAGACCTGGGCTTTCTTGCTGGGCTGCTGCTGTGGATTCCCAAGGTAACCTTAGGCAAGCCACATCATCTTGTTCTGGGAAGGACTTTTAAAAGCACCCAAGTGAATGTGAACATCAGTCCTATTGGTTTCAACTAGGGCTAAATCAAATCCACATTTCTTGAAGCTCCATCTGACAGCAGCACTAGAAAAAAAAGGGTGCTAGGGTCTGCAAGGCACATAGCTATTCCAGATCCATGTCGCTCAAAGCATTGCTGTTTCTTGTATGAAAGCTGTCAAGTAAAAATCCCACCAGCCTGAGACTCAAGACACCCGGGTTCAGTTTCCACCCTGATCTGAATTCCCTCTACAGTATAATGGTGTTTTGTGCCTCAGTTTACCATCTGTGCACTGGGCGTAATAGTGGCACTCTATGCCTGGGGGTGTTACAAAGATCATTGCATAAACAACACGGAGAGCTCAGTAGATGGGTACCCTCCTAAGGTGGCTGAGGACATATTTTACCTTCACGCTTCTCCTCTGGGACAAACTCCCCCAAGACACCCAGCCCCAATGGGAACATACCATGTAGTAGTCATAGAGGAGACTCAGGGCAGCCACGCTGTCATCATCTCCATTCACCCTCATCATGGCTTTGGTGGCTGCGGTCAAGGGGTTCTCTAGGTAGGTTTTCCAGGCTTCATCTTCATTGGTATAGGGGAATTTCTGGAAGTTCATGGTGTCGTTCTTCATCAGACGCACAGATCTAAAACTGAGCCAGACAGAGGAAACAGGGAATGAAGGATACTAATTTTTCACAGCAATTTCTGTGCCACCCAGCTGAGCACATGAAGGGCTTCCCAAAGGCACTGCTGGAATGGAGAAGGGATGCTTCCCTGGTCCTTAATTCTCAGGCTCTTTGGGATTACCAATTCTTCTGCCTGTAGCTATGTAGAAAATTAGGCCAGAGTCTTTCTGGCGGGGCCATGCAGAAAGGCAGATATACCTCTGCTTCCCTCCCCCTGCCCCAGGGATGGGATGCAAAACACCATGACATCATCTGCAACTGCTCCTTCCTCAGCAAGCGCAGGATACGTGCCAGCCAGATCATGCACTGTCAAGGTGGGACGTTGGTCAGTAACTTGAATGCAACGTGATCAGGAAACTTCGCAAAAATTTTCCTTGGATTTGGAGCTAAAGGCCAGGGCAGCCCACAAATATAAATGATCACTCAGTGTTCAGAGAACTTGACCCACCCAGGTGAAACCAAACCCCGTCATTTTTCTTTGCTGTAGTTCATGTTTTTTAAATTTAGTTCCAGTCTAACTTAGTTTTTTTCAATAACTTGTATATGATCTTACTTGGAGGGAAGTAGACAGGCAGATCACAACACCCTCCCTTCCACTAAAAAATTCCTGACAAAGGTGAGGCTCATGGGACTACGTGAGCCGAGAAGCAACATACCAAAATAGTGCCCTGCCTGTCCTCTCTTCTGGCACTTTCTCCAGGTCTTTCCATCTTATGTTAATAAACTGTCAGACACTTAATTACCCAAACACTGGTCATCTTTCCTTTTCCTCCAGCAAATCCTACTAGCAGCCAGCACAGAAGCACCTCCGCGCATTCCCTGGGTGCTCCGTGCTGCAGGTTCACCCCGCTCAGAAGGAAGGATGAATCAGTGGCTGTACTCCTGTCACGTCCTTCAGACGCGTGTATATGGTGTCACCACAACAGCTCATATTATTCATCATAAAAAACAAGTTTGAAAAAACAAGTTTGTGGACAAAAATTACTTTTTCCTCAAAATGGAAATGTCCAAGAAAGGCAGACTGGTTTTTATTAGCGGAAGTTTAAAAAATTATAAGAAGATTTTTTTAAATTTCCAAAGTTGCCAAAAGCAGAAATTTTTCAATTGCTGATTTTTTTTTATGGAAAGGCAAAGAAAGTCTACATGAGTTTAGATAATGAATGCTACATTTAATGGCATTTTTATAAGAAATATGTTGTTTCCATTAAGCTACTCTCCATGTTTATAATAAGTCCTGGGCTAGACTTTTAAGTGAATCATTTGGAAAACAATAATTCCTCTTGAAAGGAATCTGGCATCTCTGAAACTCCTAATTATTGCTAATGACAACAGATATTGCTAGCCCAGTTGGTGTGAGCTGCCCACACTGACAGGCTGAAAAGCTAGGTGCTCAGCGGATGCTCCTGGGCTGGAAACTGGAAGGGTGCGGAGGTGGACCTCGGATGGTGTAAGGATGCTGGTCCATCCACCCTGGCAGTCCAACTAAGACAGCTTCACTCCTGCACATGCACCGATCTCTCACACTGCCACATCTTGAGCAGGGAATACACACACATATCATGCATGGATAGTTTTCATGATGCTCCTGGATCAGACTCAAGACCTCTCCTTGGCTGAGCAGAGTGGCAGCCCTATAACGGTACACAGACTCTCCCAGAGCAGCACTGATGAGGGCATCAAGGGCTGCCTTTATATTAAAGAAAGTGTTGCTTCCATGCAGAGTCCCTCCACATCTGAGCCGCACAGGAGAGAAGCTGGTAGCAGCCCTGCTAATGGCCTGAGGCACCCAATTCCCACTGGTTTCTATGCTCACGTGGCAGCAGGCACCTGAGCTCAGGTTGGTTCAGAGAACAGCTGCTTCCATATTACGGTTCCAGTCACCGCAAGCTCCCATCACACGCTGGTATAACGGAGACGCTGAGTTTGCTCCTCTTCTCCCTCACAGGTCGGGATGATGCACTAACACCAGTTTCACCCCGCGCATGAAACTTCACCAGGTGTTTTGCGAGTTTCGTTGTCTTTAGCGTTTCTCACGCAGCCCGCCCTCCCTCCCCTTCAGTGCCGCTGCTGTCTCCAAGGCGAGCAATCGGCATGACTCAGATTTCACTGCTGTCGACTTGGCGATGGGCTGTTCAGTCCTGTCTGGACAGGAATCCTCACCCATTCTCAATCCGATCTTCTCAAGGAAGAATAGGCAGCAACAGAGCTTGCTCTCAGGGTGAGACTCAGCTTCTATCGCTTGTAATCAACATAGATAAACACACCATGGTAAGATGTAGCAACAAAGCATTCAGGAGCTTAAAAAAGCACAGATATTACAAGGAAAAATGCTTTGGAGCTTTATTCCCCCTCACCCAAACCCTCAACTAAAGTATTCCTTGTTGTGTGGCTCCATTCTGCCTCCCTACCTTGTCACTTTGGCATGACACAACCACTGTATGCAGGAGCGGCTGATGTTTTTGCATTTTATCACCTGGTCTGTACTCTGGAGGCAGAGCAAAGTTGGAGGGAAGGGCTTGAGATCTCAACCACTTGTAGCTGTGTCCAGTTTATGAAGAATACAAGTTTGAAAAGTGCCCTAGGAGCCTGCATCTCACTTTCACATGTGGCTCCTGGCTTCACTGGGTAGCTCTGGCTGTGCTGTTTGCAGCCATCACCACCTCATCACTGCCTGCCCCACACCTCTAGTAGGAGAAACTGTGCCTGCAGCAGAGATGGCACAATGGAAAACATGCCCTACCCTCAACCTGGCAAAGGCACTCTACTAAAGCCATATGCCATGCCCTGAACTTGAGAGAGCTAAAATGTGGGCACACGTTGCCTTACGGTACTCGTGTTACAAAGCAGCAAATTGCAGCAGAAAGGAAGGACTGGAAGACTAGGACAGACTCGCTGGAGGCTTCAGTCAGGACCCTGTAAGGGCTTAGAAACTGCAAAGTCCTTGAAAGTCCAGTGGGCTGACAGCACAGCAAAACAGCAGCTCTTCCTGTGCGCTGGGAACTGCACTGGTCCCAGTGAGCTTGCAACTGATACACCCAGCTGAGGACTTGGACAAAGGTGACACGATGGGGATCACACATTTATTCCATCTTGTTTCTTTTCCAGAGTTCATATGATCCCTAGTAGTCACTGAAATGTATTTGAGTGGAGCCATGTGAATTGCCTCAGATAAAACTCTGCAGCTGGTACGGCTCTGCAGGTGAGAAGTAATGCAGACTCCATCCCACCTTACTTTTCCAGAGGTTGGCTCTGCTCTGACCGTATTCCAGAAGGTCAACAGTGCTAACCACTATCTGAAGAAAGAGGGTGATTTGCACGGATAAGCAGATAGGATGACATGTTTAGAGGCACCTTTTTGACATCAGATGCATTTCAGTTCATGCAGCTACAGGATACCATCATGTCAGTTTGCTTCTATAGCCTGCTTCCAGCTCAGCATCAGCAGTCTCTGTGAGACAGAGATGCAGGAGAGGGACATCCAAATCCAGATCCAAACACACGTGAACTTTACTTTCATCACTCCCTGCAATGCCCCTTCCGTGTGGCTATGCCATGTTTGTCCACTGCAAACTGTCTGCTCTCTGTTTGGCAAAACAAACTTTTCTTTCACAGGCATTCGCCTTGGTGCAGTGGCTCAGACAAAGCGAGGCTTGGTTAGTGAAACACAAACACATGGGACCAGCAGCCTCCCTTCTTGTGTGCACAGACTCACTACGCTGGAGCCTTGGGGTCATGTGCAAAGCAGTGCACAGTTTTGGGAAGGGAGCAGTCTATTTGTTTCCAAACAGTTTAGAATTTGACACAGGGTAATACCAGCCCCCTTTTCCCACTCCATCCCACCCAATCTCTGTTTCCCTCATTTATCTGCCAAGTCTACCATAACAGTGGCCTCCTGATTTTGAATAAACACTCAGGGCTATGGTGAAAGAGGAGAATATGCCCAAAGGGTCTAGGTGGAGAGATCAGCCAAGCAGGAAAGAAACGCTTGTATTCCTTTTGCCTTTTGTTGGGTTTCAGTGGGTGGTTTTTCTGGCCTTTAAGCTTTGTGTTGCTTGCCTTTGTTCTCTCCCCTATAACTGATTAAGCCTCCAACCTAAATATTAGCCATGACAGATGCTGGTGGCTACAGAGAAACATCACATTGTCAAAGGAGCAGAGAATCCATGGCAACCAGCAGCAGGAATTCAAAGCCACAGAATAGAGACTCCAGCCCACAGGACTTCAGAGGTACCCCAGGCAGTTCACGCAGGGGCTTTCATTAGCTCAGGCTTTGTGCATTGCACTCACCTCACTCTTGAAATAACCCTGATGTTCCCCAAGAGCCTCTTATCAGTAATATGGGGAAGAATCAACACTACACTTGAGAGAGCAGGGCCGATGAAGAACGGCATTTACCATGACTGCTTTCTGGGGTAGAGATTTTAGCTGTAAACCAGGCCCCTTTGCCAACGAAGACAGCATCCCACAAAGCAACCTCATTACTAAATCCATACTTCTCAGCTAAATTATTATTTTACCCTATCTTTGCAAGTTTAATAAACAAACACATCTGAAGACAATGTGACAGTACAGCCATCAGTAAGCATACTGTCGCAGGCCCATTCACACAGTCAGGCAAAAATCCAGACAGACAGAACTAGGAAAAAAAAAGCACAAAAAGAAACAACAAACATACAGACTAATAATGAAAGACATTGCCTAGTTGCCAAGTACAATACAGTGTCGATCGATAGGTGTCAAAGGAGACCACTAATCTCATGGACCCTGACCTGCACTGCCTACAGGACTGAAATATTTTCTCTGGCAGCTGGGTAACAACGTGGCCTCTGTCACTGGATTTCTTCAGGGGCATTTCAGCAGCATGATCAGCCTCACGGTAGTGCAGTATGTTAACTCAGCACAAGAGCTGGATGTTTCCTAACCATCCCTCAGCTGTTTCACCCACAAAGGCAGTGCACAAGCCTCTTTTTTTTTCCTGGAAGCACGTGGCCCGTGTGGCACATGCATGAGGCAGGCTAACCCCATCGCATTCATCCAGAGACCCTGCACAGATGCACACAACAGGGCACCTACCTGCATTTCGTAAGTGCTGAGCAGAAACGTGCGGTGGCTAGGATGGAAAGAAAAGGGGCCACCATGAGCATCTTTGAGAAATGGCTCCTGTTTCCCAAAAGGGTGCTGAGAGTCCTCAGCGTCGATGCAAGCCAGTGGTGCTCAGCACCACCCAGGAAGATGGCTCAGCTATGCAGCTGGCTTCGGCCGTACAGCGGGGAAGGTGTGGTGCGTCCCCACAGGTGGGATGGAGGAGGGTGGGGACCAGGGCAATGCATGTTGTGCTGACGCTCTGGGGGACAGAACCATGCCAAGCCCTTTGACTGAATCCCCCACCCCAGCTCTCATGCGGAGCTGAAACCAGTTGGAACTGTTTGCAGGCTGAATCCAAGGTGTTGTGGAGCGAGATAAACCTTCCAGGGGCAGGTGCTACCTGGGTAATATGGAGGGAACTCGCCTGTCTCTTGGCCCTCTTGGGTTACTTACAGCTCTTTAGGACCCACAAACCCAAGATCCAAGCTCAGAATTGTTCCATTTTTACACCAGCCTAACTCCCTGCTTTTGAAGCTATTTAGTATCACAGGAGGAGAAACTGAGGCATGGTGATTGACATTAAAATCACTTGTCCAAGGCTGCTCAGTGAAGATGAGAGAACAGAACCAGACCTGAACCTCTGCTATAAACCTCACAAACATTGGACTGGTTCCTGCCTTTCTAGCCTGAAGGGCTCCATAAGATGACGATTCAGTGTTGAGTGATGTTTGGGGGACACCAGCTGGTATTGTGTTTTACCTGATAACATCATCCTTGAGGTATCCACCCACACAATCACATTTCACAAACGATTCGTGCTTTAGTGCCTTACCTGCCTAACAAAACAAATTACAGCACAGAAGTAGTTTGCAGTTCAGGAATTATGGCTGCTTTTTTCCAGCAGCAGTTTGTGATGTTGGATGCTTCAGTTTCGAGGTGTCCTGAGTTTCAGGGGGATCTGCCTCCAAAGGGAGGACATAAAAACCAGGCCCTGAACAGTGCCTCTGACTGAGCATCTGCTACCACCTGGCACTTCTGCAATATTGGTCTAAACTTCACTCTCTCTCTTATTTTCATTGTAGACAGATAAGGACACCCTATGTATACATGTATTCACGAACACAAACCTTCATCTCCACCAACACGTAACACACATGCACACTGCACTGAAGCTCCCAGTCCTTCAAACACCATAAGAAAGATTACATATGATAAGCAAAGCTTCATAACTCCAAGAGTTAAGGTGCTTTCAGTTATCTTTTTTTGTTTTCAGTGCTTATGGATTTCCCCCCTCCAGCTTCCACATCCAAAAACCTAGCTACTTGCTATTTTATTTCTTAATTCTCGTATATTCACTGACTCTAAGTGCTGTGGCTTTTAAATAGAAAAAATAAAAAATGCAGTTTTACAATACTTGGATTAAAACAAAACAATGGTAGCAATGAAGGAATATGCAATCTTTTGTGACAAAGTTTGTTTCTTTTTTACTGCACTTCAGGTAATCTGGTTTTAAACCTAGTAATAGATTATTATGGGTTATTTGTACCATAGTGGGCCCCAGAGGCCCTGACTAAGAACAGACCCCAGTTTTACTCAAGTTTCTGTAATTCCCTCATCACATCCTATCAGAGGATCCTGCAGTAACACACTAAATGATATTACATATTTCTGCGTGAACCTCAGCACTCATTTATTTAAGAAAGTAGTAAGAGCAGAGATTAATATTAACCTCGCAGGAGGCTTGCCCCTCCAGAGTTACACATCGAGTCTCAGGCTTCCTACATGCTCTGAGAGCCAACA
>JAVKLA010000021.1:3591625-3613064 GCA_034782735.1 Sagittarius serpentarius | reverse complement strand
CACATCCTATCAGAGGATCCTGCAGTAACACACTAAATGATATTACATATTTCTGCGTGAACCTCAGCACTCATTTAAGAAAGTAGTAAGAGCAGAGATTAACCTCGCAGGAGGCTTGCCCCTCCAGAGTTACACATCGAGTCTCAGGCTTCCTACATGCTCTGAGAGCCAACAGGACAGTTCCGTCCTCCCATTTTAGGCTGGGATGTGCTGATCTCTGCCTATTGCCTGCAAATTCAGTCAGCTAACAAACTTGGCACCTGGGTTTAAGCTGTCTGAAGGTGGGTGAGGTGAATCCTCAAGTGCGTTGCCCAAGAGGATACAGGAAGCGTGTGTCAGGGCAGGACACTTGACACAAGCCTCACGCGATGCAGCTTGCTCCCCTGCCCTATCAGGCTATCCTTGCTCCACGTCTGGCAGTGACTCTGCCTTCTTCAGCTGCACTGTGGACTATCTGCAGACCTGGTGAGATACAGCCAGGGTTGGCTCTCCCCTTTTGTCTTCCTCTTTCTTCCCATCCTGGAGGGACTTTTCAGGCTGGCCAAATCTCAATTGCCAAGATCTCCTATAACGTGCTTCACTGATATACTCTGTATGTACACTCTAATATATTCAGAGTATCCTGTGAACATGTGTCCCCCAAGGTCAGGCAAGGCTTTTACTTTGTTTGAAACACATTTTTTAATTTATTTTATTATTTAATTCAAAATTTATAATTTAATTATAAATTAATTTATAAATTTAATTATTTTTTTTAATTAAACAGCAATAGTTTTGCCAAACAAATACGATCCATCTCGTTCTAGGTATAACCCTATTAAACAATGCATTTCTGGAGAGCAAGGATCACAGTTCAGACAGCAAAGACAGAATGATGAAAAGAAACAAAAACTTGACACAGCAGGTGGCTGGCATCTGGGAACCAAGTACTTTGGTAAATGACGCCTGCTCTTGTCCTCTGAACACTTGTTGTTATGAACATTCTGGGTACAAGGGACATTTTTAGATCAGAGCTACCCTCACCCATACCATAATCACAGCTACCAGCCAGAGCAACGTAACACCTAAAGGAGTAACAACAAACAAGCCATCACATTTTCTTATCTTCCAAGCCTTTGAAACTTGGGTATTAGCAATGGAATCTCAGCCAAAATATAATCGCGTGCTATATAATCAATTCCACTGATTAATGTCTTTTTCAGCTGTTGTCTTTATCATCCTTGAGCACACACTATTCGAGGATCTGAGGCACTGATCAGGAGACATCTCCCTGCCTATCAGCTGAACTGAAGCACTTGCAGGTGCAATGTAAGTGCAAGTGCATTTTCGGATGAATACTTTACAATGATCAACAATTTAAACACCAGACTGAAGAAAGCAGGAGTAGATCCTCATCAGTGTAACTGTCTTTATTCCACAAATTTATCTGGAATTATACCAATGTACCAATCAGTTGAAACTGTGACCCAAAGCATCAAAGCGGAGATACTATGTAAATGTTGATTTGAGTCTAGAGTTTATTCAGAGGGCTTTTACTCCTTTGTTATGAATTGCATAGCAGCTATTTGACTGTTGTTTCTTTAATTTACAAATCTCTCTCTTTACATAACTTTAAAAAAAATAAAACCCACGTCTCCCTTGAAAGCGTACCTTGCTTCAGCATGGTTATCCCTTGTGTGCTTTACTGCCAGGATTTTATAAAAGAGCTTAAACTTTTCATTCACCAGGAGCATAACTCAAGTTTTAATAACACACCTTATGCATGACAAAAATTTGCTTCTGGCGATCATGGTTTCGACCACAAAACCACAACTGGGAGTAACTCCTGGTTAACTCTTTCAAGCCCACACATTGCAGAGTTAGACATAAGTTCAATTTAGAAGACTATGGAAATTATCAGTTAGAATATTTTATAACAGGCAAAATATCTCATTCTCTCATGCCATGCTAGTCTCTTCCCAGTCTTTTCTGTGAAATTGAAGTGGCAAAGGGAGAGATGAGATTATTCTCCCTGTCCTTTTGGGTAACAGCATCAGTCCATGGGGATATCACAGCTCCCTTAAAATCAGCTACATCTGGGCACATGTTCACAGCTCAGATCCCTCCTCCCTGTGCTCAGCTTGCTGTGGGGATTGTATAAAGAACAATGGCTGTGCAGGACAGACACACTCGGCTGCTCTTATCAGATCCTCTGAGCACTGCTTCTGAGAGCCCTTTCCTTCCACTGATGTCTACAAAGCTACACCCTGTATGACTTTGGCCTGGGTGATTAATCAGAGGTTAACAGCTACTGCGGCAGCCCCGTCGCTCAGACCTTGGGCTTTAGCAGCTCTTCACAAGGTCTCCTCTCCCGTGACACCTTTTCCCCCCCCTCACAGTAAACCCAAAAGCTGTCTGAATGTTTCAGCTATGCCTTCGGTACCACGAAGTTCCCAGCTCCCTTATCTCCTATCACTGCTCCCCGTCAGCCCCTGGGGAGTTTTCGGGTGAGGTGCTCCAGGCGAGCTGGCAGTGCCTGCCCCTGCCCCTGCCCCTCCGGGCAGGCACCAGCCGGCTGGAGTGGTCACACGCCGCTGTCGGCGCTCCCGAGAGACTTTTTTCCCCCCCCAGCTGTGGGCTAGTGAACTAAAGCGAAATTTTCGCAAGGATCTGCAAACGTCTCCTCAGGTTCAATCTACAGGAAAACGTTGCACAGAGCCTTTTACCTCCGGAGGTAACCGCACAGAGCCCCATACCGAGATCTGTCCTAAAGACCGAGAGCAGACAGCAACCTCTCCATTTTTATCGGAGTTGAGATCTGAATCACAAAAGGGATGCAGCTCCCATCAATTCCCCCTTTCTCATGTGAAAGGCACAGGGGTTAACAGCCCGTTAGTAAGCGAAGAGTCAAGCAACCATGTAATTCATCAGGTAACATAATGCCCCAGTCCATAATTAGTAATACATCAATCTAATTCTGCAATGCTCTCGGTACACACACGCTCTGTAGCATTTTGAGAGTAAAGCACATGGCCTGACTCTTAAGTTTAAAAAGCATCAAGTATAAATTACCCAAAGAGCTCAGAAAGGGAAAATTTAAGTCACTGATCCTTGATCGATCCAAGCATACAGTTCCCAGTATTTACATAAAATAATAATTAGTGCTGCACCTTTTCAGGGTTCTTAATTATTAAGAGATTAGCTGTCACAACACCTCTGTCAGGCTTGTAAACACATACAGGTATGTGTTTTTCTTCCAAAATACACCTTCTGAAGCACCATATTTGTACACAGATGCATATATGGACATACATTTCTTGATATATTTTATTAGACACATTTATTTCATATAGGGCTATACACCTAGATAGCTTTTTAAGACTGGATTGACAGCGGCATTCACTACCATTGTTCAATATTCCTCCAGCCTTTACTACACCATGTCATACCAATATGACATCTGTTTGCTTTTATTCCAGAGGTCCGAAGCACCAAAAGTCCAAAATATTTTGGAGGTCTCAAAATTAGAAGCAAGAGTTATACAGGAGCAACAAAATGTTAAGTGCTTTTTCTTGCTTAAAAAAAGAATCACAATGTGAATTCACTTACTTAAAGAAAAACCAAAATAACCCCACAACAACAAAAAAAGGACACCACACAACCCCCACCCCAAAAAAAACCTAGAAATTAATCCAAAATTGGTAAATACTTTGGAAGGTATTTTGTGAGGAAAAAAAACCCAACAAACCAGAGAATCACTGTAGCCTATGTTAGATTTTGTTGGATAAAGGCAGAACAGACTTGCCTCTAGACAGAAACCCCGTGTGTCAAATTTTAGTCGTGGGGGGAGGGTGAGAAAAAAAAAAGAAAAAAATCCTGATTTTAAACAACTCTTAAATAATTACGCTAAGAAGTGATTTGTCCTAACAGCAGCAACAGGTTAGCAAGGAACAGAAAGTCTGAAAAACGCTCCCATCCCATTCCTTTACTTCCACTTGTGAACAGCTGGACAGGCAGATTAACCCAAGGAGTCTAATTCATTCAGACCCAAAGCACTTAAACAAGCCTCAGAAGAAACAGCCTTTACAGAGAAGAGTGGGTAAATAGAAAAAAAAAACCCTCTACTTACTCAAGTTCATTAGACATATTTCCCCACGTTTCCAAATCTTTGCAGACAGTAAATTCTGATGACTTCTCTCTTCTAGTACCTGCTAAAGACAGACATTGCCTGTGAAGTGTTTGATTTATGTTGAGGTTTTGCGTACAGGTATTTTGCTGACAGGTCGGTTGGCAGGGCGGCGGGGATTGGCTGCCGGCACAGGTGCCCTGGGACAGGTACACCCAGACAGGTGCAGCCCGTAACCCTCTGCCTGCCGGCCCCCGGAGGATGGAGGAGAGGGAGGTGGGTGGGGAAGGAGGGAAAAGCCCTTGGGGGAAAAAAGATAGGATAAAGGAGTGGAATCAGTTATTCATCTCTGTGATAATTAGTTTCAGTTTGGTGGACGTGTTCCATATACTGCGACGCCAAATAGCTGTCATTTTTATGAATCTGGGGGTTGATTTGTCCTTTGCTGTTTCTTTATATATAAATATACAGACAAAAATACATACATATATATAAAGGAATAAATTAGGGAAGAAGAAAAGCCTCTTGGTTTCCTCTCATTCCTAAATGGTAATTGTACTAACAGGCTAACCCTTTCTTTCCTTTTCTCACCTTCTCTTAGCTGCTCACGCCAGAAAGTGGGTGGGGTTGTTTTTTATTTCCTCTTAAAAAAGCAACTTTAAAACCCCTAACTTCAGATGCAGCAAATATACTGACTCAGGGAATCTTTGCATTACACTGGATATGTAAGGAAAACAGGTATGCGGGATAACCTTTTTCCACACCGTTCACACACGCTGTCCTGCCTTCTGTAGCACAGACAAGAGCATTACTCCAGCACACACGGGACGGCAGCGGGAAGCCCAGATATACGCTGTTTGGGAAGTGGCTGCAGGAATACCACCCAGGCAATAGCTCTGTAGCAACTCACCTGTAAATGGGGAAAAGATTTATGCAATAGAACAAAACTCATCATGGATTCAAGCACTCCTGTTGGATGGTTTCTGTCATCCGTGTTGCAATGAGAAGGCAAAGGATGGGCTCAGCGGGTGACTCATGTTGACTGGATTTGGAAGGCAGGAGAGGATTTTACGAGACAAGTTGGTACAAGCCTTAAAACAAAGGGAAAAAGAAACGCTTCCACCACTCATTCTCACCCCCCATCACTGTCTCACTGAATCTGTCCCACTCAGGGCCCTGCACCAGCAGGTGAATACAAGAAAACTTGTAACTCTTCCTTCACATAACAGTAAGTGCAGCTCTCCCAACTTGGTCACAAATGGCCTTACCAGCCTACTGAGGCAGGCACAAGGCATGTCTACACAGGCAGATGTGAAGACAGAGCAAAATTATTTGGGTACAACACCCTTCAAACACATCTCTATGGCTTCTGGCTCAGACCGTGGACAGCTCGGAGCGCAGGACAAAGTGACCGTGGTGTATCTGCCCTGGCTCATAAGGACATGCTGGGCTGAGCTTTGCCTGACTCAGCCAGCAACTACTGCCCTCCACTCTGCTGTGCAAACTCCTGCCTGCCAGGGATCTAGGGAATGGACAAAGTCTGTTTTCTGGGAATGAAAACCAAAGGTCTGGAGCAATGCAAACTCCACTGGGGATCACTGGAGATCACCAGCAACCAAGACCTTGTACAGCAGAGGACAGCAATACCCATAAGTCAGCTGAATGAGGGCTGATGATCAGAATTGATGCCATAGCAGAGACCATGCAGTGGTGAGAGAGAATGTAAAAAAGGAAGAGGAAAGAACACTTACATCCTATCCAGCCAAGGGAAGCACGAATCTTACGCAGTGGTGGCATTAGTTAATCCATATTCTGATTATATCTCTAAATTAAGGAAAGCTTGCCCAGTTCATGATGATCAGAGTCACAGTCCCGGGTACTTGTCCTTTATGTGGATCCAGGCAGAGGGTATTTCACTTGACTCTGGGTAATGCAGAGCAGCAACATCCCCTTAGGGGATTTCCAAGTTTCTTCTAACCTTTCAGTGAGACTTACCAGATTCCAGCAACAAAAGTGAAGGAGCACAAAACACTAGCTGAGCCAGACCATGCAGGGGAATGGCAGGGCACGGGATTCTGACCTCCACAGGAAAAAGCCTGTGTCAAAGAAAAGCGAGGGAGAAACATGTCTGGCAAAGCTGAGCAGTGACAGGCTTTGCCTTAGTGTGTGAACCCCTGCAGGCCTCTGTGCCACCACGGCCAGGCCAAATCCACCTCTGGATGGAAACATTCCTTGGCCTTTTGCAGAACAGCAGGGATGATGCTGTCTGCTGCTCTATGGTAGGGGACAGGAGAAAAATAAAGCCAGCGGACCCTTCTGCCTGCCTGGAGCTAAGCTCTGTAACCATGCTGTTGACAAAGCCTTGTTTCTACCTTTGGGTTTTAAGCCCACCCCTGCTGCACTTGCAGCTCATGTGCCACAGTTTAGGTGGAAGTGGGGACAGCCAGGGCCAGTCTGGGCTTACCAGGTATTTGGTGCTGCCTATCAGTCACCAGCAAGGCTTCGTGCCCTGTCCTGCTTCAGTGGGTCGGAAGTCTGCCTGAGAAGCCACGAGGTCCCTTGGAAAGCTGGGAAGGACTGGCAGAAAGGACAGAAACACAGATTCTCCTTTGAACAAATTCACTGAGACTCCAAAAGGACAGTTGTGACCATCTCTCTTAGTTTTACTAACGATGTTTTTAAGCATTAAGTTTCTTCATAGCTTTGCTGTGACGGATCCAGGACCTTGTCTTGTTCTGGTGAGGATCTCATTGCAATGGCGGAATGAGAGACTTTGCCAGGTAGGAAGATGCGTGCTCATTCTCGCATACAGTCTTATTTCTTATGCAATTAGCTATGCGCCTACCGGCAGCGCTGAGGCACTCTCCCAGCCTCCAGGAATAATAGCACCTTGGTAAAATCACTCACAGCAGAAGTCAGCCCCTTTGCATCAGTACTGTGGGGCCTGTACTCATATCTGTCGCCTTTATGGTAACACCACCTTGAGCTCGCTCACTCAGACACCTTTTCAAGGCCAGATGAAAATGCTACCGACTCCCTGTCACCAGCCTTCTCACAGACAGGACCCTCACAGCCTCCCCTGAGTTAGCTTTTAGCTTTATGCTGTTGCCAGCAACAAAGGATCAGGACCACGCCAGCATGCACACACCAGTTTAGGTGTGATGTGTCCTGGTGGGAAGCAGGGACAGCCAGCACTGCCTGGGCACGGCTCTGCGTCCGACACCCGCCAGCTCCTGCCAGACGGGACCACCCTTGCCCTGCCTCTTCCATTCTCTTGGGCACCTTGTCTTTTTTGTGATAATGTATGTTTTAAGGCGCCTGAGAGGCCTCCAGGCCTGGACGCCTAGACAATCCCTTTGCCTATGATTTCAGTATTTTTAATTATTATTTTCTCTTTTTTTTCATTTATACTCCACCCTCCAAGAGTATCTGGTGAGGGGGTGGGTTAGAAGAAAGAGACCAAGAGATACATTCCCTGTGCACAAAACCCTCCTACTTCCCTTCCACTCCCCTGTTAAATATACCTTGGAACAAAAGCCCTTTATGATGCTCTAAAAATAAAGCATGCAGCAGTCAAGACAAACTGCAAAGTTTAAAAGAGGGGGCCAAATTTTGCTCACAGCTACACCCTCTCTAAGGCAACAGGGTTGCACTTGTGTTTGGATTGTTAAACCCTCTTTAAACATCCAGGGGCAGACTGTGATTAGCTGCATTTCGTTAGCGAGAGATCAGCAGCTCCATGATTGAGGACAACATCGCTCACTGGGTCTCCAGCCCTCAGATGCTGCTGCTGTGTCAGAAGCTGGCTGGGTCTGCATCTGGAAGAGCTGCTCAAGGTGTGGCACGGCCCTGTGACCATGCCACCCTGATGTTCCTATTTCTCCCTCCGCCACCGATTTGTGGTGGGACCTAGGATAAGTCATTTCACACTCCCTGTTCCCAGTCTGGCTTCTTTTCTGTATAACTTGTAAGAAACTTCAAAGCAAGGGCTTTAATCCCTTTAGGATACACGGCTTTTCCCACTGACAGCTGTCAAACATCCTTTCCAGTTGTCCTGTGATGTGCCAGGAATTTCAGCTGTCTTTGACCAAAGGTTATTAAAACACTTCAACAATTAATACGCAGTAAAAGGAAGCAGCCTGAAGCAGGTTAAAGTGAGCTGTTCTCCAAATGGAGATGTGGCTGCTTCAGGTGCTTTTCCAGCAAAAAATATAGGTTGTGCCATACAAGTTTGTAGAAACCTTTGATATCCAGACCAGACACTCTTTCCCAGTGAGACTCCCTCTGCCTCCCACAGCCTTTTCCTTGGGAAGGCAGAACAAAAAGCTTAACTGGAACTTCCTTGGGCTGCAAGTCCTAGTCTGGCGGGACTGCCCTTTCGCTCTGTTTGTACAACACATAGCACAACAGAGGCTACAAAAGTCACTCTATAGCACTATTGTCATAGTAATAATGAGGAAAAGTAAAAAAAGAATTTGGCTTTCTGAAGTGAGCGAGAGAGATAAACCCCTCACTGACCCTTTCTCAGGAGTTATTTTCCAGTTAGGTGAATACCTCTATCTGCAGGGTATCTGGGAAGCCAGCTGGCTCTGCTGGATCCTAGTACCACTGAACAACATGACCTGATGCTTAAATGTCTTTTTAATAGTCAGGCCAGTTTGTTATTATCTGTTGTAGCCCACGGGGCTATAGGAAAATTCCTGTTGTCTTTATCTAGTTCTACCAGTTTTTACACAGTAACAAGTTTGGGTTGCAAACAACTGACCCAACTATCAGGCTTCAGGACAGCCACCTTCAGTTTAAATAAACAAACATGACCCACGGTCTCAGCCAGCTTCTCTTTGTGGAAGAAGCTTCACTTTTTCTCTGTGTGCTCTGACCTGAGCTTGTCCTGTGCTCTCACTCTGGAGCTGACTTTCAGCGCATGCATTTAGCTGACACCTGTCAATCCAAACCCAGCTAGAAGAAACCCACAGCAAGGAATGGACATGCCACTTTAGTCTGTAGAGGGAGTGAGTTGGTTGGAGATGTCGCAAGGTTGTTCTCCATTTCAGCCAAATTTGCTGCCCAGCCTTCCTGTGATACTCAGCTACAAATATGTACAGGCAAGGAGTCAGAGGAAGGTTTCATAGAGGAAAACTAGGTCCTCTTTAAAAGGGATTTCAGACCGGCTCCAAGCAAACTTTGCCTTCTAACCCCAGCACCCAACAGCGACCACATGCTGCAGCTCTCCAACCATACCTAACTCATGGGACTTCCCTCTCATCAGCCATCTCACACATGCAACTCGAAACACAAAAGCACATTTCCTCTTGTAAAAAAAAAAGGAGCTGAATTCCTCCGCCAGTGGTTACCACACCAGGAGCAGAAGGTGCTGCCAATGATGCCAGCAGTGCAAGGAAGGGCTCAGGGCTGGGCCCACAGTTACCGCAATGCTGTGATTCCTCACTGAGAGAAACTAATTTTTAAACATGAAAACAGTTTTTAAAATGGACCAGATGCAAAACATCAGGTATTGCTCCCAACCATTTCCCCCACTGCTGCAGCCTGATCAAAGCTGCCTCCCTTCAGGAAGTTATCTGATGTCAGCCAGTGACGCTGTAGCAGAGATGAGTTTGGTCTCAGATACCTCAGTTGACTCCATTCATCATTAATCAGCCCTTCATGAGCAAAGATATGGAAATGTCACTGGCAGAGGTGTCCCAAGCCGCTCAGAATAAATTACCTTTATCAGCCAGCGGGTTAGAACCCAGCAGCAGAGATTGGTCTCATATTCAGACTCCAGCTGAAGCAGAAAGTGTGTTTGGATCCCGGTGTCTGCTCGCTTCATGCAGTTGCAGAGATATCAGTTCTGATTTGAATCTAACAGAACTGGATTTAATTCAGTAAATGCCTAACTAGCAAATAAAAAAGGAAATATTATGAATGAATATCAGTCCATCCTGGTGGACTATAATGAATCTGCTCAGGGAGCCCTGAAAACCATCTTTATGTGACAACGTAGTTTCTGTAGCTAATTAGAAAAGCTCAGGCCAGAGATATGTATCTGTGTGCAACATCTGGAACTCATAACATCTCAGGTTTGCCAGCCTTCATGGTTTCATCACAAATCTGCTGATACTTGCTGTTGTTATTAGTTTTTTTAGTTGCCTTTTTAAAGCCTGACTTTCTGTAGTCACACAATCATGTGAAAGTTTTCTCTACATAAAAATCTCTGTCCTTCATGATTGTTGCAAAACGCCTCAAAACACAATCCGTATAGGCTCAGGAATGAAGAGACAGAAATGAAAATAACTCCCTCACACACCCCACAAAGTTAAGCAATTTTAAAGCCAATCCTACATCTACCAGGGACCTGAACTGTGGTTTATAAGCCAGCCCTGTGTTTGGCAGGACCATGGCTCATGACATATTACTGCTAAGGCTGGTCAATATTGGAATCATCAAAGCACTCTGCAAATTTTAATTATTTCTTACTTCTGTTCTACACTTGTCATTACTCATCTGAACCAGTCATGGGATACTGGTACAGAGGATGTTTTGGGATGGCTAGAACACACAGCAGCAGTCGTCCTGCCTTTCTCTGTCTCAGCACTTTGGCAGGAGCTGACTTTCCCACAATACCTTGAGAAGACAGCTGTTAGACCTGGTTATTTATAGAGAAGAGGAAGAAGGAGTTGGCTCCTCAGTCTTGATTTGACTCTAAAATTGTCCCTGGAGTTGGGATTCCGTGCTTAGATCCTAGGCTTGGTTTGGAGACACCTTCCACTCCCGAAGCATTCAAATGAAAAGGCAAACGCAGAGGGAGGGGAGAAGCAGCAAGGCTAGGCAGGGGCTTGGTACATCAACTGTGGGAACTGAATCTCATTTCCACTGAGAAGACTGGAAACCCCTGCCAAAGGCCCTGTGTGAGTCACTGAGCTATCGTCTCTGGCTGATACTGCGCAGGTAATACAGCACAAACTTCTGAACAGCCTCACGTGGGAGAAGCACCGGGTACTAGGAGCTCTAGTTCTCAGCTCTTTACTGGCAGGGAGGGATTTCCCTTTGAAAATCTCCTGCAAACAGGCCCAGTGTTGGCCCTGCTCCCTCCCCAAGGGCTCCAGCTTTGTCATGCTAACATGCAGCCATCAAAGGGAAAGGAGAGCCCCCTTCACAAACTATGCGGAGCCCACAGTGTGTCGGATGCTGCAGCAAAACCCAAGCAAAGCTGGCAGTGCTGAAGCCTCCTGTAAAAATTACAGTTCTGGGCTGGAGAAAGGGGAAATTTTAACCTTTGGAATTTCTTTTCTGGTGCAAGCACAGCTCAAGGGAGTTGCTGCAGTATGTCATCTTTGTCTGACAGCACGAGGGACTCGGTGGCTCTCTGGCTCCCCTTTGGTGCTGCACACCACTGCTGTGACCCAGCACTCTGCCAGCACAGAGTAACAGGAGGGAAAGCTGTATCGGGGGGGTCGTGGGACCTTCTGAGCCACTCCAGCACTCCCTCAGCTGCATAGTCCTCCTCCATCCACACTGTGGCTGCACCAACCCCTGGATGAAGCTGTGATCTGGTGAGGATACAGGTAATCACAGCCAAGTACCAGGTCTTCACCTGCCAGAGCCCACACACCACAACCCATCTCCTGCTGACACCTCTGTCAAAGGGACCAAAAGCTGCAAGGAACCTGGGCTCCACTCTTGTCTCTCCCTATCAGAGCTACAGTACACGAGCAGGCACATGGCAGCTTGGAAGAGCCCTGAAACTCTGCCGGCATCGTCTCTCCCAAACATTCTCGCCATGGCTCTGAAGTCAAGGAGAGAAAGAAAAACAGATACCCATCTACTCCACCCTCTGGTAGTGGGCAAGCTCTCTTTGCTTCCTAGCTGGCACCTATCATATTTGATACCAAATAATTTGGTCTACCAAATTTGATACCACTTAATTCTGATTCGCTGTACCTGCTCATATTGCTTGCTTTTCCTGGCCAGGCCATAATCCAATATCTATGGTGAAAAATCTTTTGCCATCTTAAATGAAACCTAAATTCAAATGATATCAGTGCACCATCTTCTCAGGTAACAAATCCAGTCCAACCATGTAATAATGTATTAGACTGTTTCTAGATTGCCCAGCATGTAAGTCAAATGTATAAATCCATGAGCCTTCCTGCACAGCAAATCCAGTAGATAAGTTTACTTTTCATCAGCATCTGTAGGGCTGGAACTCTCTTCTCAGGGCAGGTTGTTGTTGGGGGATTAACAGAAAGTTCACTGCAAGGTACCAGTTATCCTGTGGAGTGGAAAAATATCAGATAGTTTTGCAACATTTAAAGAGATGCACCACAAACATCTTGAGTGGCAGTTAGCACATAAGGGCTGATGGCCCTCAGGGGCTTGGGGATTTTCCTTCCTCACAGAAAAATGCCTCCTGCAAGAAGGACATACCTGTTACAAAACAAACTGTTGCTTTAGCTTTGTTAAATTAATCAATCAATCTTCTTTTACTTCAAGATCTGAGAATCAGCCTCCCTTCTAAGCTGACACTTTCATATTTTCCCCACAAATGTTATATGGCACCCAAGTACCAGGCACCCAAATACTAGGTAGGCCTCTTGAGAATCGCAAACCTCTGATGCTGGGTCTGAGCAGCAACAGCACTCGTCATTGATATTCAGGGAGGATCTGTTGCCATAGCTTGTCTCTAAGGCACTGAAATGAAAAGCAGGAGACCAAAGCGCTGCTCGCTGCACATCAGTGTGCCTAAGCTTTGCCTCTCACAACCTTTGTGCCTCTTCCAGTTGGAGGCCTGTTTGGGCAGTCCTGCACTAAGCACTTGGACAGATGCCACCCCTGGGGCTCTCATGGGATTTGCAGCCATGACCGTAATGCAAGTAATTTTATGCGAGTCTTAGAAAAATTTGCCTACCCTGAGTGTCTAGTCACCCACGCAAACCACTAGTGGAGATGTGACTTATAGCAATGCATTTTTACCCCAGTTTGAAGCAAGATCAAACAAATTATACTGCACCAGCATAAACTGTGTCTCTATTGGAGCCGGAACTGGTACTTGTGGCCAAAACCCAAGTACAGATGAGTCCTAAAAAGGCACAAAAAGGAAGCTACAATTTCATCTGAACCTGAAGGTTTTACAACCTTGACAGTGAGACCTTTTCCTGCGAGCTCCTACAGTAACTTTAGGATTAATCACTGCCATTGAAATCAGCGCCTGCTGCTCTGATTTTCAGCATAGAATGAAAACATTTTAGGATGAACTAGAAAGATCTAATCTGAGCCAGACCTAGGAGCAGCCAGATTCAGAGCTCAGTGGAGAGGCAAATCTGAAGCCTAGGTTCAGGTGAAGGATGTGAGATGGTCGGAGAAATCCTTGTTATAAGAATTTAAACATATTTTATCCATTCTTGAATAAAAGGTCAGACAAATGAGACATGAGGCTCCCACCTGGCCTACCTGCCTCTCCATTTGGCTTCCTGCACTTGAATGTCCTCAGCAGGTAGGAAGGGTTAGGCTTACTCCTTGTCTTAGGTCTACACTGCCTTTGCATTCAAGATGATGGGATTAATTGAATTAGGCTACTTCTTCACCACAATCATGCTTTGGAAGGGGTAGGAGGACCGTAGATGGGGAAGACAACACAACCTAAGGAGTTCTCCTTGGACCCAGCTACTTAATCCCACTGTATGAAATGATATTTGGGGACCCCAGCTAGCTGTCTGGAGCCAGCGTTGAACCTGCCAAATAGGGCAATGCAGGGCTGTTGTGAGCCTTCCCAAGGGAGATTTTGGATTGTGAATTGTTCTTTTCCACACAAGGAAAAACTGCCCTTTGCAGAGCCTTGCGGTGCAAGCTGGCATTGTGTGGCAGCGTGCAGACAAGGGTATTTGGAGACTCTCCCCCTTGACCTGAGCATGACATTTGGCTGACATTTCTACAGAACCCCTCCCTGCAGTATCAGATCCTTCCTCCCTGTGATCTCCTGTGTCCTAAAGACCCCAGGCAGCTCCCCTGGCTAACAGGAACCCAGATCGAATTCTGGCCATTCGCTCCCTGAGGTCAAGCTGTAAAATGAACAATCCAAAATTGCCCCGAAAGGCAGATGTACTAATTAGAGAAACCTTGGGTGGCAATTCCAAGTACGATGCTTTTAATAACTGCAGGGATGTTGAGAAGCAAATAAATTATATGATGAAAGTCTACCAGGCTGCAGAACCCAGATATGTAATAAGTAAGACTGGCACCAAGACTGAAATTTTGCCCCCTGGGCTTGGCATTTTGTCTGATTGCCTTTCCAGATGAGAAGGTATCTGGAGCTTCCGGTCCCGCCGACTATTTGGCAGAAAGGTATTTCTCAACAACAACCTGGGGAATCATCCTGGGAAGGCTGGAATTAGAGAGCCAGCATTTACTGGCACTCAGGGAAGTACAGCTAGGTTTTCACCAGGAAAAAGTGACCAAGGTTTCTCTCCTGAGTTTTGGACTTAAAGTGGACATAAACCATATGGAAACTTTAAACGTGCTTAACAAAAAGCCAGCTGGGTTAAGGCCTTCAGTTCTTCTCTTCGCCTGTGCACAGATAAAGGGGCTCTGGCTGCTTCAGGGGTCTGGATTGCTCCCTATCTGCCTGTGGCCTCTGATCCTATCAAGTGCCCCACACTCTAATGGTTTACCTTCTCAGCACTCTCATGAAGCCAGGAAAACCCCTCCTCTCTTCACACTGTGAGGTATGCCTTTACATTGCAACACAGCACAGTGCAGAGGTCCCCATGAAAATGGAGATACAAATTGTTCACGTCTGCGCAGTATAGCCCGCACATCTGGGCTTGCCAGCCTAAAGCCACACATGGAGGGTCACATGAATGAGGCTCTCCTGTTTCCAACCTAAGCCCATTCTCCCAGCCACAGAGGCGCCTGCAGGGCCAGTACACCCAAAATGCCCAGCACAGGGTCATACAAGGAATTCCTGCAGACCAGGGCCCCGCATACTCAATTGTGTGGCAGTGGGGATGGGAGGGACACCCACCTTGCTGCTTTTGCTAGTCCATGCCCTGCAGCAAGGCGCCTTGAGTTGCTTTCCTCCCTCCAGCTCAGCATGTTACACCCTCCCTCACTTCCTTCCATTACTCCGTGACCTCTTTGTGCCCTACATTGGGACTATCTGTGCCCACCTTCCAGTTGTACCACCCCACAACACCCTGGTCCACACTCCTCCCTTGGCTGGGATCTGCATGCACACATCGCCTCACCCAGCACACACCAGGAGCACCCATGGCCTCCACTGACACTGGGCTGTTCTCCCATAACCCCACCTTTGTGGCTTGACCATGAGTCTTGCAAATGAGTGTCCCCAGTCACAAGAGGTTTATGGCTCCCTGATAGCTTGCTTAGACCCATAGGTCATCACAGCTTTCCCCCAGGGTGGACCTTGCTTGAAAGCAAGCTCCCACACATATGTAGACCCCACTTCAGATGTGCTGGCCAGCAGAGACTATTGCTCCTGCTGACAAGGAGCAAAGCAGGCTGGAAATGTCTGCCTATCCCTAGCCCATAGCTGCCCAAGAAAGGAGGACACCAGTGTCTGTATCATGCCTATAAGAGCTTCCATTCACTTACAGGCTGCTACATGTCCCAGAAAAGCCACACACAGTTATTTCCATGGCAATTAAAGACTAGCTCTTGTTTCAAGGGCTGGACAAAAAAATTGCAGGAAGAGCTGCCCTGACCCAGCAACCATTATGTCAATGAATACGCTGGATTGAGAGATGCTGACACTCATCTTGGCTCCAATTCTCTTTTAATTCTCCTGGCCTGAAACCCTGCAGGAATAATATGGGGAGCTTGTAGCCACTGCATGGGGATTTGGGAGCAGCACCTGTTTTAGGAATAATCGGCCCAGCAGGAAGAAAGTTTCTCTTGGCTGGTCTTGGAGTATTTACATTTTTGACCCTGTCTCAGCGTGATAATAGTGCACTTTGTCAATCTTGCACAAAACCTCGCCAGGCTCTGTGACTAGTTTGTCCTGACTCCTGCATGGCTCTATTATGATTTTTCAAAAGACCTCCCATAAGGGTTAAATGACCTCACATTAGTACTAATTTGGGGCTAACTTTCCTATTCAGCACATAACAAAGCAATTGGTGTTTACCCAAGTCCCATAAAGTGACAGGGACCACACACAACCTAACTGCACTCAGCCTGGACACAGACAAAACTCCACCCCAGCCCTTTCATAAGCATTGCCATTTTGTGTGTGAGAGAGAGAGAGAGGAAAAAGTAAGAGAGGCTGATGGAAAATCTTCCCCTAGCCTGTGCCCAAAGCACGGCAGGCTGAATTAAGTACCCAACAATGAACCTAAAGCAGCTCCACCGCTGTCACCAATAAGACTCTCCAATGGGAAGAGACAGTGGCCATCCCTTCCATTCCCCTACATGGCCTAATTGCAACCTGCTAAGTCACAGACCCAGAAAACACTTGTCTGCCTTACTCCTTAGCTGCTTTTATTCTCCACAGGCTCCTTGTGAATTTAACTTATTTTAATTTTATGCTAGTAAATCACCCTGCACAGCTAATAAATTAAATGTCTTATTGACCCCGCTTCTGGGAAAGGAAAAGTTTGGTGGAAAGAAAGCAGCGCGCAGGCAGACTGCACACTGACGGCTGCGTGACTATCGCCACAAAAGGAATTGCCAGTCTTGTCTCCATCCCACCTACCTCTCCATGATTAATGACAGTGCAGAGTAGGGCAGGCTGAAAATAAACCACAACTGATGTTCCCAAGTACGGAGCTAGACACAGATCTTCAGCTACAGCAAGTTGGTGTCACAACTGAAGCTGAACAGCACATTTTACACCAGCTTGGCTCACGCTGCTGTGGTGCAACAAGACACAGCAACACCAGCCAAGGATTTATTCAGTGCATCATTCCACTTCATCAGAGGCCATATATTTGCCCCCTTTCCATTGCAATTAAATAAGGTCAAAAAAAAAAAAAAAAAAGAGGGAACACAAACATGTTATTGGCCGAGTGAGTAAACATTTCAGGCTCTTTTGCAATCATTAATGATAGTACAAGGCGTGTGTGAACTTCCTGCACACTGTACTGCAGTTCATTCTGAATTCACCAATGCAATTAGGGTGTCTTTTATGCAAGAGCTGAAATTCACCTAGATTGATTTAACAAGTATAATTTCCTCTTTGGAACTGCTGGAAATTAATCATCACTTCTCCAAGCTCCATCTGGAATTCACTCTGTCAGCACAACACACAGCTATAATGGTGGCATCTAAAGAGAACTGCATGCTGACTACACTGTTGTTGACTTTGTTCAAGTATTTCCTATACTTAGAATGGGAAATATCTCAAATATGCAGCAAAGTCAACTATCCCAGCACAGTGTGCACAGATTTTTTTCTCTAGTGACAACCATCACAGACAATAAAGCCAATTCTCTTCTTGCTCATACTAGTTTTCATTGAGGCAACTGCACCAGCTTAATTGGATTGGCCCTAATTTGCAGCAAGTGAAAGTGACAGAAGAAACTGATGGAATATTTTAAAGATAAATTAAATAAATACACCTAACCAGTTACATCTCTAAGAAGCCGCATTTGCACATAAAAATGTCAATTTGCACATGCAAATCGGGTAACTAGCCACCTAATTCCCTATTTTCATGGCTACCTGCTCTATTTGGGTGTACAGCTGAAGGACCTGGAGAAGTGAGAGCAGAGAACACTTCTGAGAATGTGCCAGTGACTCCAAGAAATCTATTCTTTCTTGCCCATCTCAAACTCAACAAAAATCTATAAATAGAGTCAGACAAAGAAAAAACAAGGACAACTTCATAGCATATGGGACATGGCTTAAGTGACTAGCAGCTAAAAGAACAGAATGATCTAGAAAGAAAACTGTTTTGTTTATTCAAACAATTAATACAGCTTAAAAGGAAGAGCACTGAAGTAGGTGTGAATGAAATGCCCTTCTCAAAACTGAGGTGTGGCTGCTCCAGAGGTTTTCCCAGCATTTTGGTGTCTTTTGATGTAAACCACAGAAACTAAACTATATGAATTAAAATCAGAGCTCCTTAAAATTCACTAGTTCCAGGATTATTCTTGGGAGCTGACCCATCCCTAGAATACCCCACAGGTGTACAGTCACAAAGGAACTCACATGAAAGTTTGAGCAAGTCTTTGTTGACTTCTTCCACCCCAGTGTTGACCCATTTCTAGCCATCAGTAGTTTTCAACATTTTTTGGACAAGAATGTCTATAAATTTCCCATTCTTCTATATATAAACAGTTTAAACCAGCTGACAATAAGATTCCTTTTCTCAGTTACCATCTGCAGACCCACTGGAAGTCATGCAAATCCACTCGGAGTTTGTGGTTAAAAAGAATTGATCCCCATCCCTTTATTGCTTCTCCAGCATATATCATACCCTTTACTCAGCCTCTTGGGAACAGCCAGGATTTACTCCAGCATATTTTTAATCTGGTCAATAACAGTTAGCTCTGCCACAGAAAGCTGCATATTTTAAGTACTCTACAGGGACCATCTAATTAAAGATTACAGCATCCCTGGGAGATTTACCAACCCATTTGATTCTGTCTATTGATAACTGTGGAAAACAGACTCAAAGCTGAAGTGTCTTGCCTAAGAACACAGCATGAGAGAGCAGCAGAGCTAAGATAACAACAAGCACTACTAATTCCTGCCGCATTGTTTTGATTCTGGTTGGGACTAGGAAAAAAACTCCTAAAATCTTCCTTCTGCTAAGTTTCTGCCTCTCTTTGGAGCAAGAAGAGCTGGAAATCAAACAAAAATATCTCATCTTAGAAGACCTCCATCCAGTTTTGCAAATAAACAAATAAGCAGCCACCCAGTGGGGGAAAAAAGATAATAACTAGCTGGGCTCCGGGATACAGAAAGGTGTTTAAAAAAGAAAAAAGTTTCAAGGATGACAAGATGGATGTGTAAGAGATGGAATTGCAGAAAATCCTAACAAGGGAAAGGAGAATTTGAACTTTCTGTGAAAAATAAAAAAACACAAACAAACCTGGGAGATTCTCAGAGCCATGGAGAAAGCAATAGGAAGAGGAGAGGCAGGGTAAAACTGCACGAAGTAGGAAACTGCCACAGAAAACTTGGAGCTTTAAAAGTCTTTCCTTTTATCTAGAGAGCTTTGGGGTAAGAATGGAGCAAGAGGGAGTAATAAGCATAGGTGCTAATTGCATGGAGCATCTCCATGGAGCTTTAGATTAAAAGACTCCAGCACCTCGGGGGGTGAAGGAATCTGTTGATCTTGGAGACAGTATGTGGGGCAGGCAGCTGCACCCTTTGTTACCAACCTGCCTCCCTTCCCCATCTGATCATGTAAATGAGAGCTACAAATGCTAGAGTTTACAGCATGCAACATCTGAGTTGGGATCTCTGGAGAGACAGGAATGGATTTCTTTACATGTTCTGAGTTATCTCTGCAAATGATCTAACAGGGGCCCCTTCACATCTGTAGAGTCCTGATGAAAGTAAAAACATTGTACCCAGGTATTTCTGTTTGTGCTTGTGGCACTGAAGACAAAAAGGCCAGATTCTCTGCCTGTTTTATACCCCCTTAGCACCCACATTTGTTATAGTCTGCTCCTACCAAGTATGGCATGTCCTTGACAATGAATGTGTTTTTTCAGGGGAAGAACCACCACCAGATTCAGTCTGATTTGCCAGCTCTGCTTTAGCTTGGCCTCAGATCTTCCGCATATGCCAGTCCAGCATGGCTGATGATCCTGACTCCCCTAGCAAAGCTGCATAACAATAAGCAATAACTTCTTAGAGAGGGATCGCCCTGCCACGGCAAAAGGCTCGGATGGTGGGGGAGTGGAGGTCAGGCCAGATTAGCCCTACTCTAGTGTTCCAAGTTGTGGTGAAGCCCTGCTCATATCCCTGCCACCAGGGCCTTGGGGAAAATTACTTCTCCACCTGCAATCTGAGTGTGGGTGAACCCCGTGCTTGGCAGCAAGCATCAGCCTAGGTAATTGTAATTCTATTTAGAGCCAAGAGGAAGGCAGGAGGGAGGACAGCAACCCCTCTGCTCTCCTTTGCCAACAGGAAAGAGGCTAACAATAAGAAGCAAAGCCTCAGGCGTTGGAGGAGCAGAAATACTTTTTCTACGCAGACACCAGGCCCACTTGGCATAATACCCCCCACTCTGTAGTTGCGCTGCCATCCCTAGGGAGATCCAAGCAGAGGAAAAGCAGCCGCAACCCTCAGATGCAGTAACTGTCAGGCTCTGTGAGCTGCCTATCTGCCCTGAAATGTTTAAGTACCTTCTCTTGCTTCAGGATGATGGTAGACCAGGACTGCTGAATTCACCATTCTTCACATGCTTCCATGCCTTCTATGTGGCTGACATTATGTCTGCATTGCTGACAGATTTTGGTTTCGAAGAGTAGATGCTCATATATTAACTGAGCAGTCTTCCTTCCTGTCAGTAAAGCAAGCAAAATCAGTCAGTCCCTCACTGCTATTGCCAGAAAGGGAGTAGGGAAAAAAGGGCAAGGGGTGTGGGGAAAGCATCAAATAAATCAACCCATGAATCAGCCTCTGTAGCTATTTGTAGCAGATGTACTGGCAGGTGTGTAATTGCCTTTCTACCGTTATCAGCTGGAGCTCATACAGGCCCCGCAATCACCTCTAGCTCTGCAGCAGGGATCCCCAGGGAGCTAGCTTTTGCCTCCACCCCAGTGCACCGAGCACCTTCCTTTAATTAAATGTTAAGCCTCTTCCCACCCTGGCACTACCCTGCAGACTCAGCGCTCTGTGAGAATGAAAGTGGTTATCAGTGAGGACCGTGGCTTTGTCTTGGAGCCACTACAAGAGCTACACAGCAGTTTCAGTCCCTGCCTCTATTAAATCTAGAAACTGAGGAGACACATGGGAAGCAGATCTCTGGATTCCCAGATCGCTGGATCTCTTCCTTTTTTTATAGAGCATCCTATTGCCTCCTCTTTTGTGTAGATTGCTCCAGAAAAATACCTACTACAGAGTAGCTTGCACCCTTCCCTGCCACATTTGCTACAAAGAGTGTCAATGCTGGCTTAGAGGACATACCATGTCGTAAACAAGCAACTTGTGGTTTCCATTTTCACCAGAGTAACCACTCCTGGACATCTTTTGTAGATGAACTTGCTTTCGATAGTATTCTTTCTTTGAAATAAAAAGATTTCGTGTTCCTTCATATAGCCCCAGAGCCTTCAAACCTCTTATTTTGGAAGAATCTGAGAGAGGAGAGAGGAGAGAGGAGAGAGGAGAGAGGAGCGAGGAGAGAGGAGAGAGGAGAGAGGA
>JAVKLA010000021.1:3472523-3591525 GCA_034782735.1 Sagittarius serpentarius | reverse complement strand
GCCGAGAGGAGAGGAGAGGAGAGGAGAGGAGAGGAGGTTCTCATCCTTACTTACTGGGGGAAAAAAAGTCTAGAACCAAAGAACATATAAAACTAATTGAGCCCCACAGTTTCTGCAGTGCACTTCCTGACTTTTGAATGCATAAGGCTTATTTAAAGAGCAACAAAGATGGGTGGGGATGCCATCAAATTTCCTTGGCCTGTGCTATGGAAAGATGATTCAGAGAGCTCTCAGCGGGGCTGCCCTGCTTATGGAGGGCATTGCAAAAACTGCACTCTTTGCTAACAGAACCATGGTGATGAGCAAAGCAAACAGCTCCTCCAGCCTGGCCTTGCTAAGGGAAGGCTATTTGCCCCATAGCTGTGACTCCCTTCCATACTGTGTGTCTCTCTTTGAAGTCCTGCTAACTCCAAGGCCAGCCCTGAGCAGCAAGCTCCATCCTGTGAGGTGCTGAGCACCCTCAGCCAGACCCTGTGGGAAAAAGCAGGCTCTGAGTGAAATTAAAGGGCAGCATATGGTGGGCTCCTAAAAGGAAATAGCTGTGTCCAGTGCATAGCAGAGCAAAGGAATTTGCAGCCACAGGAAGGCAACTGAGACAATGTTGACTGGGTTTCAAACTTGAGTTGGAAAATTTTATGACTGCAAATAACACTGGCAGTCATATACCCCAAGGGAAAAAAATAGGGGTAATGAAACCTCCTGCTTCAGGGCATGAGCTGGTGGCCTCTAGGAACAATGGAGGAATTTTTCCTCCCGTTCACAGCATTGTTCAAGTAGCTGGGTGCATTCTGCAGGAGTTTCACCATCCATAGAAATACCAGGCATTGACTGTTGATGGTAAAAAGATACTGCACTGAACAAGGCACTGGCTTGATTTGATGAGGACATCTTACAAATAAGTCAGGCAGCAATACTGCCATGAAATAAAAGGGAATTGGGTGAAAGCCCAGCCCTGGGGTCCTAATGAATCAACAGGGGTGCTCTCCAAGAACCAGGGATAAACACATTAGACACAAAGAAAAAGAAGAATGCAGGCCAAACCATTGTGTTTTGACTCTGACCTGGAGCAGACTACCCAATAGTGTTATGCTGGCCAGCCAAATAATGTGTCTCTGGAGGTGATTTTAATTTCCCGCCTTTGGTAGCTACAGACTGGGCAGCTGGATCTGTGGTTCTGTCTGGCTCGTCTTCCTCCTGAATGCAGCCATCTGCTAACACAGGGAGGGTATGAAGTTTGCTGGATGTCTCCAAAATGTGTTATCTCTGGTGGGCAGAAGTGTCTCCTCATTGTCAGTCTGAATCAACCCAAGGCCAATTTAAATTCACTGATTATTATGTCAGTATTGTCCTTCTTCTGAAACAGTTCTCATTTTCCCAAAGTTTGCCTCTTGATATATTTATGGTGAGTGACCATATTCCCCCATGGCGTGGTCTTTGCTGGGTCACAGAGCCCGCTCTTGCAGGCTAGTGGTCCTGGGACCCCCACTCTGAACCTCTCTCACTGTCAATCCACTTTCCACTGACTGCTGATGACTGCACCTGTAGACATTATTTCTGATGAACCTTTTCCTGGCTTTGTGCAAGGGCACTTGTACTTCTCTAGCTCCCCTGGTAATACTCTCTTTCCCCCATGCATCCTAATATCACATTTAGTTTTCTTTTATTTCTGCCTAGTCCCCATAGCTCACAGATCTGCTGTGATCGCTTAGCACACCCAGGTCCTTCCCTTCTTTTGTTATCTCCAAATTAAACATTCCCTGTTTATAGCTGATTAGTTATTAATCCCTGAATGCATGAATTTGTATTTTGTACTTTGAGTGTCATCTTTTTTCTGCTGCTCTGGTCCTAAAGGTCACACCACTCTTTCTGCAGAACACCCTGACCCTCCCCTGCTTTTGATGGTAAAGTCCAGATGAGAGTCAGCAGGTTTCATCAGTACACACTTTTTTATTTATTCTGAAAGAATGGATAAGATGATAGATTGAGCCCAAAAATGATTGTGGAAGAACTCCTCTAGTAACCTCCTTCCTGCCTAGTACTTCAGCTTTCAACATTTACCTATGGGGTAAGTCCTTCTGCCTCAGTTTTCCTGTTTACTTCAAGTGAATTATCATGTCCAGATAGAATCTCATTTTTATGAGGTCTCCGGCATTGCTACACACACATGCACATGTGCGTGTGCATGCAAGTGTGCTCGCTGAGAATACCTGCGAGGAATCTGTTTCTCAGCAGAAGAATGATGGTCTATGCAGTCCTGAAGCGGTACAAACCTGAGCTTCCAGGCTATCTTATTCTAAGACCTAAACTGGCTTGGAGCCACTCTGTAGTATCACTCCCGGCACCCCCATAATAAGTAGCTTAAAACCCCAGACATTAGGACTCAGGGTCTAGCAAATGCGCACAACAGCATCTTCTGCCCCGTAACAATTTCAGCAGATCCAAAGGCACTCAGATACAAAGGGATTAGGTGGTTCATAGGACCAAAGCTTGGCAGATTTCCCTCCAGGGTCCCCAGCCGTTTGCTCTGTCGATCATCATTCCTGTCAGGCTAGTTCAGAGTGTCTCTGCCTTTACTTTTAGTGGATTAAGGGGTGGTTGAGCAGTTATTTTCTCCTGCTTTGTTGCTTGGAGATGGCACTGCAGAGGGGAATGAATTACATCAGATAAATACATTAAACTGTCACTCTGAAAATTATCTGGAAACCCCAGTCCCTCCAGGAAAACAGTACAAATGGCAAGAGAAGAAAGTGCCACAGGATGCATCTCTACTGTCATTCACATGGATGGATCAACACAGACATAATTTTTCTTCCCAGTAATTAATTTCAGTGTATTATTAATTGTAATAACCATCAATTTCTAATGAATACACTGAGCCTCATCAAAATCCTGGCACTTAGTTCTCACAATTAAAGTAACTGTAGTAGTCCCTGATCAGCGGGCTCAGTCCTTCCATCTCCTCCCACTCAGATCAGAGTCCAAAGCACCTTAAGGCCAGGAAGAAAGCCAAGTGATTGAAGCATTATCCCAGAACTCAGGGTCTCTGCTGCGGATTTTCTATAGGACTTTGAGGAAAACTCTCTTTACGTCCATCTCATACAGTGATAACATCAGTCCTCCACTGCACTTGTTCATTTGGAGGTAAGCTTGTTAAAAATGCAGGGATGATTCAGATATTTATATAACAGGATCCACAACAAACTGTCTGCTGAGAAAAAAACATCCTAGGGAATCCTGCTAAAAATGTCTCAAAAAAACCCCCAAGTCGGGTTCTAGGTGTTGAAGTAGTTTAAGTCAGTACAGCTTACATGTCATATCAGGAGACAATTACACTAGTTGAGAGCTTAATCCAGACTCAAAGAGTGACAGCAACATGAGTGTTTGTCATTTCCTCTGCACAACTTCACCAATTAGAAACAAAACAATGGATTGCTACATGTGCCATTAACCTTATATTTCTCACATCACAAGCATACTATAATCAAATACAAAGAAACAAGTATTAATTACAGCATTAATATCTTAGTCACTATCCTGATCAAAACAAAATCCAGGAATTTTATCATTAAACATTCTTTCAAATGAGAAGCAAGAAAACTACATGAACATATTGATGACACATCCCATCATAGTTGCACTTTCTTTAGGACAGGGACTGCCTTCTGAGTTGGTCCAGCACTTAGCACAGGGGTCCTGGGATTGCAGACACTACTACAACAGCAATTAAATTTCCCATTAAGGTACATGTACCTTATTATCAAGAGGTGATAGTCACCATTACTATAGCAAAATACTCAAAAGTAAGTCAGTAAATGTATCAATTACTTGTTTTCTTCCATTTCATCATTTTCCTTTAAAGAACATATTCTGAGAATGGCATCAAGGCTGTAAGAGCCAAAACAGTTAAAAAGATCAATAATTTTCAGGTCAACGTTAAGGACATGATGTGACATTAAAGTACACTTCTCCACACAGCAGAAATCCTGACTATGTGAAGCTGAGTGGAGAACTACTGATACCAAGATTTCCCAGTGTGTTTGGTCAAGGCAAGATTTGCAGCAAGGGGCATTATCCTTTACCCCTCCTGCTGATGGCAGTGGAACCAGGATTTCACAGTGTGTTTAAGCAAAGCAAAGATTTGTAGTGAGAGGTGTTATCTTTTATAAACCAGCTGCTACAGCTGAAAAAATGGAGATGTTTTTGGGCACTCAAATGTGTATCTAGATCTGACTCAACAGCAACAAATTTCAAGCTACATTTAGGCCAAGAAAATTGTCTTTGAGTTTAACAAAATTATGCTGATCAATTAGACAAACTGAGAGAAAAAGTGATTTATATTTGCGCCAAGTTTTTGCTTGTTAGCACAAGTTGATGTGATATTAATAAGGCTAATGGACTTCCAGGCTGAAACAACTTCATATTTTGTTGGCTCAGGGTATGGACAGATGAGGTTCATGATTACTTGTGCCTGTCCATGTAAATATGCCCTGAGCTGTGAGCAGTTATTTACTTAGTCATTTCCGTGCTCTAATACGATCGCGATTTACAAATAATGTAAGTAGGTATAATGTTATCACCTAGCAATGTTTTTTTAATGAAAAATTTTGGTTCTGGACTATGACCCAACTAAATGGTTTAGAACAACAGGTGAATCTCAGGATCTCTTGCTGTTGTAACCTTCATCCTGCCCTAGGAGTCTCCTCCCCTTTGTTTACTGCAATTCTTCCTTTGCACTTCGATTGTGAGATCCTGCGAGCAGGATCCTATCCAGCCTCTGTTCAGACTGTCATACATAAACAGCTATTTGCAGTCAGTGGGAGACTTACCTGACCCAGGACTCAGAGTGGTGGGATCAAGATTAAATACATTTACATACATGTAAATTTTTGCCATTTGCTCTGCAAAAATATCCTGTCTCTGAGATACAGGAAAATATGGTTCTGACTCAGAATTGATGCTATCTTTCCAGTCAAGATTAGAGTCTAACTTGTGCAATCCAGCTTAACTCACAGTATCAGTTGCTATGCAAAAGACAATGTTTCATACAGAGGTGTGGTCTTTCCAATGATTGCAACAAATACAGACCACAGCTGGCTTGTCATTTAGGTCCAATACAATTGGAAAGCACAGCCAATTTTTCAGGTTTGATCCTAAAAGAAACTGATTATTCCTCGTAAGATGTGGACTGCCCTTAAATCGTGGTGAAATTAATGGTATCAAGAGCTTTTGAATACCTGTGAAGAAACAGTCTCTAAAGACAAAAAAACAGAAAAGGTGAAAGCACTTACAAAAAAAGAAGAAGAAGAAAAAAAAGCTTTTTTCCCACAGGAAACTTCCATCACTATTGTATTTTCCCTAAGGACATTTCTGTATCTGTCACTAAAAATTACTGCTGTCAGCGGTAATGCATTAGCACAAACCAGAGGGCTGGGCTTTGGTGGTCTGAAAAGGGATGTAAACCACAGTTGTTTTTAACCACCAACTCACCTTAGCTATAGTGAACATATTTATTATGCAATAAATCCAATTTTGTCTGGAGGAAAAATGATGTTGGAAAGAAAAATTGTGTGCTGTTTTCACAAGTGCATGCCTGATGCCTAATCAAGGCTTAGAGAGACATTTCACTCGCATAAGGCTGAGCAAGCACCAAAACAGAGGTAGGATAAAGGTATGTGATAGGGTAACAACTGCAGATGAATGCCAAAACCCTTCAAACCCCTGAAACATGCCTTACAACTTCAGTGGCAAAAGAAAAAGCCTAAAACAGATTTCCTTCATAATGTGAAATAACTCCCTAGAAAATTACACTACCAATAAAAAGCTAATGAAAAGGTCTACTGGGAACAGTTTTGCCCTACAGATAACTTGTCCCTCCTGATCTTAATGAATTCACTCACAATTTTGACATGCTTTTATTATAGTGGCACTCAACGCCCTAGAAATCTCAGTGCTAGGTGCTGTTTAAAGAGATGGTCTTTGTCCCAGGGAACATGATGTAACTCTTAAAAAGGCAGTGATAGAGGCTGCTAATTATTCATTGTTTGCACAGGGAATAAAAAAGGTTTATATGGAACTAACGTATGGGTAAGTGTAAGTATCATTAGTAGTAATTATAGTAACTGCCTCTATGATCCTCCTCTGTTATATTTGAGGCAGACTTCATTTCATAACTACAGGTTTGTCTGCTAAAAATCCTCTTTCACAACAGACATCCCACTGCAAGCTGATGGCTGCTTTCATGCATCCTGCCACTCTGGTCAAGCTGTCTTCCAGCATGGAGTGGTCTCCTTTGGGCTCAGGCTAGAGGAAATTTGCAGCAGATACGTTTCTCTTTTCAAAGGTGTTTACCAAGGGCTTTGCATGGAGAGGTTTAATGCCAGAAATGTGTGGACTGTCAAATCATCCAAGGAAAGGGACAGTGGAAGGCCCTGACCCTCTACTTTATATGCAGGTAAAATACCAGCTTACTTCAGACCAGCATTCAATAGGGGAGCACAGATGTGAGGAAGGGTGTCTTCTGTCTAAATGGTTGTTGCTGGGTAAGGGCAGAATTAAATAGGATGAAGAGGGTGTGGACTGAAGATAGGGAACAGGATCTCTCATGATGCAAGAAGCATCTTTGTGTAATGGCACAGCCCAAACTGGAGCTCACAGGCCGCAGCAGTGTCCACCTAGGTGGAGGTTCACCACTATCCCCCTGCCCCAGAGGGACAGAGGTTTCCTCTCCATGCTTAAAGAAAGCCAGAACCATGGATTTTAATCCCTGTTGAGAAAATGCAGTGGTAAAAGTACTCTGCTCAGCATGTGCTCATTGCTGAACCCACGCAGGCGCTCAGGGCGGGTCTGTTTGTCTCTTCAGGGCCACAGAAACCAACAAACAGCAGTGGGGAGAGGAGTTACCGCGGCCGTATCCTCATCACACCCACGCTCCCATGAGTGGCCTTCTTTCTGCCTAATGAAGTGAGGATTAATTAGAGGAGGTAATGGGCTTCTATGGACTGCATTGTCAAGCGCTGCTTATTGCTGTTTGTTGATTCAGCTAGGCATTTTGTAATCCCTCACGTTGTTTTGCAGTGACTACGGGAAACAGGTAAAAAAGACACTTAGCTTTACCAAGTTCAAGGCACCTATGCAGACTCTTTAGAAATGATGGCTGATACTGGATAGTACTGAGCAATAGCAAACATATAATCAGTACTCAAATAGTCCCATTCATCTCCAAAAGATAGCTAATCTATAACACCTAGTATGGGAAACAACAAAAAAAAATTATTTTCTATTTTTGTTCAAAGAGAGGGGGAAAATTTAAAGGGAATTTGTCTTTGGCACTTATTTCTTTTAAACAAAAAGTTATTTTCCCTTAAAATTTTCTTACTGACACACTGTTTATATAATGGGAGAAATACTGCTCAGAGAGAGTTCGGTGACTTGCCCAAAAACAGAGTGGGGAGGAAAACCCAATGTTTTTTGCTTTTCTCTTTGACCCATGAAGACTACAGTAGACCGCAGAACCTGATTTTTCTTTGCCCTTTGCCATGTCCAAGCTTTTGTACCCATAAAAATACAGTGTGTAATGGTACTAGACCTTAAGTAATGGTCAGCACCCATGCTGCCTTGCAGTGGCAGTGCCTCACATGTAAGGCATCAGCAAGCCAGCCGTTGCTGTTCCCATGCTTTCTGTACAATTCTGCTTTGGGCTGGGCCCTAAACTAATACAGAAACAGGTCTTACAAAGTTTTCCCTGCAGAACCGCTTGGCAAAGAACAAAGTTACTCTCTCGGAGTTGAAACAACTCTTACCTTCCTGGTCAACCCACCTGGATGTTAGCAGTCACTGTCCTGTCATGTACCTCAGTCTGGAGAGTACGGACAAACATGAGCAGGTTTAAACTGCTATGTTTCTGTATTTGGGCTAAGCAGAGCTCAGGGCAGAGATCCAATGTTGTCTTTGTGTGTACAAATCCAACACAAAAAATAATTAAAGCACTGAGTCCTGATTTTTCCTCTTAGTTCCTCTCAAGAAAGGTTAGAACTTCACCCATGCACTGGAAATTTGAGGCACCTTTAAAAACTCCCCCTGGGTTATATTTGCCTGCCCAGCAGGATAGATGACACATTAGATTTAATTTCATTTTCTCAAGACGTGACATTTTTGTTGGCTCATGTAAGGGGAAGGTATCTCATGCCTTTCTAAAGCTCTTCGCATGCATGAGCACACCACAGAGCTGACAAAGCCTTTGCCCTTCCCAAGAGAGATATTTTGAAGAGGGATGTGCTATGAGGGGGTGACAAGGCTTCCTATAAAGTGCTCATCATGAAGAGAGAGCAATCATTGTTGTAAGAGCAGAGGTTTCGGGCCATTTGCTACATGATCCCACAGGACCTAAATCGAAAACAAGAGCAGGGTGTGAGTAGCTGTGTCCTGTCCCGCAGGAACAGTCTCTGCAGGCTGGGGTGCCAGTAACTCAGGATTTCAGGTGGGAATGTCCAGGAGAAGACTGAGCTCCTTTCCTTTTCCTCATTTTTCATATCTTCACCCCACAGCTGGGTGGTGCCAGGCAATACATGTAGCTTAATGCAAGCTGCTATGGTTTGGGGACCAGGAAGCATGAGGCACGGATACGTCTGGTGGCAGCAGTACCAGCATCCTGATATGCCACTGCAGACAGTGCCTGAGTAAGCTGGGACACAGGCTGTTCCTAAAGGACAGGTCCAGGAAAACCCTGCCTGCCCTAAGGAATCAGGAAGAATGACTTCCATTCAGGAAGGATGCAACAACAGCTCCTGCATGCCTTCAAACAGGCTGAGCAAGACTCCTGAACTATTGCTTCACTCTCTTCACTGGACATAGAAGCCAGAGGAACTGTCCCTTTACTTTCACTGTGAAGGAAGATTTGCTGTTTTGAGGTATTTCCTAATGGTCATGCCAATAGCCTCCTCTGCTTGTTGCTTCCTCAATCCTCTCCAAAGTAGCTGAAGGCTATGAAAAATGCTTGAGGTCTAGCGGAGCCATTTCAGATTGATGCTGAAACTCCTAGAGCTTGTCTACATGGCGGAAATTGAGGGAAATCAATCTGAGTCCATGAGTGGTAATCATCATAGAATCATAGAATGGCTTGGGTTGGAAGGGACCTTAAAGATCATCTAGTCCAACCCCCTTGCCATGGGCCACCCACTAGATCAGGCTGCCCAGGGCCTTATCCAACCTGGACTGGAAATAACTTAAAATAGATCAGTAAAATGGCAATGAACTCTCATGCAGATGTTCCAGTTCAGAATCAGATACCCTTAACAAAGTTATTTAATCTGAAATCACTTTCAATTAAATTACAGTAAATCCAAAGAAGGCTCCTTTAATTCTAATTCAGTCTGTATGGACCACTCTAATTCTAATTGAATCTAAAGATGCCTAAGTAGCTCACCTCAAATTCACACTTGTAAGTGCCAAAAAGGCTTGAAAACACGATCGGAGTATAATACAAAATGTTCTCAAATAAGAGGACATAGAAAAGTAGTGCAAAATGAGTATATATTTAAAATCTCATGCTTTTTCTGAGTTAGCATATTAAACTACAGAGAAGTCATCTAAAAATGTCTTGATCTCTACAGATTATGTCACTGCCTAGTGCATAACACACGCATTTGCCAGCGTGTCAGTGGAAATCCCAACTCCAAGCCCTACTTTGAGTCCTCTGGCTGACTCATTGGGCCACCACAGGAGCCTTGTCACTGAGCTGCAGTCTCTCTTGCTGACCTGGCCACGCAGCAGTGCCTACAGTACAGATCAAAGCAGGAGCAGAGCTGGGCAAATGGGCTGAGAGATGAGGGAAGCCACAAATGGAGCTACACATTTATTAGTGAAAGCAAAGGGCTTGCAGACATCAGAGCAAAATGACTGCATTAGACCTACTAACAGTTGTTTCTTCCAGATTTGAAGAGCTTGCTATGGAGGAGGGGTGCTGGGAGGGAAGGTCTCTAGTTAGGGTGAGTCGGATCCATGATAGACCAGTGGCAGCCAAGAAAGAGGACAGGAGTTTGGACTTTCTCAAGGATGTAGGTGAGGCGCAGTCTGAGCTCTCAGAGCTGCTGTGCTATGCCATGTGCTTGTTGCCACCATCACTTTCACTCATTTATTAGCGATGCCAGCAAACGCGAGATCTCCACCACACATCCTGTGGTACACATCCCACCCAAGCTTGTTTTAATCCTAAGAAACAAGAAGCAAGAGGGAAGGCAAGCTGTGGTCAGAAAGCGTACACTTCTCGCTCAAAGTCACACAAGAGATCCACAAGCAGAACTCAGCTAAAAACCGAGACTGATGCCCTTTCCGCTAGACCAGACTGCTTCTTTCTTGGATTCAGGGGATAAACAGCCTCATTTCTTCACTCTCAGTGCACTTCCTCTGCTCTGTCATAACCATACTAGGGCTTCACTGGACTGAAGTTAATGCCTTTACTCCTTTTCCTCAAGCCTGGTTATAAATATTACGTGTACCACACCTGCCTCCCCTGGTAGTTAAACACCAGACACAGCCTGCACCATCTGGCACAGAAGAATTTGTATAAGAAACATATATTTTTAATGCAAACACATTCGTAGGAGCACAAAGGCATCTGGTGAAGATGTTTCCTCATTGCTGGGTGCATGTGCCCGACTGCCATTAGCACTAAAGAGAAGTAACAAGAGCCTGGGAAGACCCATCATCTTGGGTGGAGGCTTATCATAGTGCCAAGTCATCAGAGGAGATTTTAGGGTGATTCTCAGGGATTAAGACCTCCCATTTCAAATCACTGACACTTGACATTTCCAGTTCAGCTGCGAACTTGTAAAATCACTGAAGAAAGTGAAACCAGGCCACATTAGTACCAAAAGAACCAGAAATATATGCAAGTACCCTCTCAGCCTTGGCAATGCCCATGCCCTCAGTTAACTGAACTCCTGAGCAATTTTATGTCTCTGACCATCCCAAATTGGTTTCTTACAACATCAAAACTTACTACTGACTTTCTTTCAACTTATCTGATAGACTTAAAAGAAAACACCCTGGCAACGCCACTGCATCACAAGAGAAGCTTTGATCATCTGGAACTGCCAACGCACCTTGAAGCGTGTTAAACATCTATGACTTGGCTAATTGCATCTGCCTGTTTCCATTAAGTGTACCTGCAAGGGAGCCACCCGCTGAGAAGGGGCAGTATGAGGGAGAAATGACCTGGGGTTTGGGTTACTGGATATTCCTTGAGGTTTTTCATAGGAGGAACTTTCAGCACTTTGCATTTAGCATGTCACGCAGCTCAAGTAAGCAAAGGCCAGGTGAAAGTGCATTTCTGAATAAGCTTTTGGCAAGAACTGACCTTTCCACTGTGGTTATGAATGGAGAAACTTCCAGCAGTAAAAAACCTTCAACAGCTCTCACAGGCTTTGAGTGCTTATTTAAACTCAACGGATGAAGTTCAGCTCGTTGGATAGCAGGTGCTACCATCCATGCTAGTGATCCAGAATGCCACGCTGCACACTGCTATGTTGGGGTTTCATCCCTCCCATCCCCTGCATAAGTCTCCCTGTGTAAAAGGCCTTCCCAGTTGAAAACAGCTCTAACACTGCTCTTCTCCAGAACCAGAGCACAGATTTTAGACTCAGCTTTTAAAGGCTCAGATGAGGGGAACAGATAGAGACAAATGCTGGAGTAGGAGACACACTGCTGATGAAATGCCATGACACTTCAACACAAGCTATGTGGGGAGATCTCAGAAACCTCCTTTTTGGTAAAAAAAAGTAACCCATTTCCATCAGCCTTTTATTTCCTGTTAATGGTTCAGGACTCTTCCCAGTTACCCTCTGCAGCATGAAACACCAAGGCCACCTCATCTTCTGCTCTCTGGGAATGTGATTCTGGCTTTGTAGGTTATCTGGGGTGGGGTGGGGGAGGAAGCAGGGGAGAAGAATGATGGGGTGCCGTGCAGATGATTCTCATTAAATTTGGAAGGAGTTATAAAAAGTAAGCTTTAAAGTCTATCCTAAATATAAGGATTCAGCTGATTGAGAACTCATCTGCTTCTATCTCTTGGGTAATCGTGAATACACTACTGCTGTGTCACTTCAAAGCGCAGCACAGCTGGGAGGGTTTTCATCAAAGCTTCTGTATGTCTGGGGGAGGTTTTCCCCCCCATGAATATACATCACTGGAGGCTCCTTTTCCCAACTTTTCCCATGCCTCTCTCTGATTGATCCTCATTTCATTCAGATGAGCTCTTCCTCTCTGGATGGCTAAAGGGCAAGAGACAGCTCTCTCCAAAGCTTTCCCACTCACCTGGATGCCTCTCCGAAGATTTTCCTCTCATCAGAGTGGGGGAGGGAGGGAGCTGTTCAGACAAGAGATTGAGCCTTTAAATTAAATTCTTGTCATCTGAGGGCTGGGCCTGATAGTAGCGGGGGTGGGAAGCATATTCTCCCAGTATCGGGACTCTGGCCAGATCCTCATCTGGTGTAAATGTGTGCCAGTGGACTGATCTCAGCAGTCATGTCATCAAAACTACCTACAAGCCTTAAAACACTCCCCTCTCTGCAAGGCAGCAGGTTGCTGGGTGAAACCAGCATCATCCTCTGTGTGTCTGCCCTGTGGAGTACGTGAGCTCCACAGACTAGGAACACTTGATGAAATTGCTCAATTCCCCTCTTTTTCAGTGGGGAAGGAGGGCCGGGCAGCTCGGTGGAATTTCAAACACTCAGCCACCCTCAGCCAGGTTGGGATTTCACAAGAGCCCCAGACCCTGTGCGCACCCAGCACGTGCAAAGTGCTGGTAGAAATCTGGGCCCCCTCTCCTGATCTCAGAAGGGAGCTCAGCCCTCCTGGAAATTCTGGGCCCAGTGCCACTTAGTTACAGCACGTCTTCTGGCTGGTGGCCAGATCAGAGGAGTCTGAACCTCATCTTAGCTCTCCTACCCTCCACCCTCTAATTGCATATTCCCTAGGGCCAAAATGACCCCAGCAATTGTCGGGTCAGGACACGGCTGAAGCGACTGGATGTGCTCTCTCTTATATCACTGGCAAAGTTGGCCCATATGAATGATAACATGTTGCTGTTGATGATTTTTTAAAAAAAATGTTATGAATCTCCTATGTAGTGACCCATAGAAAAGTGACAGCCTTGGAGATTATAAACGTCTGCTTGTGCAGTGGGATCTTCCTCCATTCCAGTGAGAACCCTCAACAGATGGGGACCCTCTCTGAGAGCAGGAGGGCTGCATAGCCACCAACAATCACCCACCATCAATTTTCACAAGCTTGTGTCCTTACAGCCTCCTGTGCATCCTCTCTTAGCTCAGAGCCCCATAAACCCACATCTTGGACATTTACCAGGGAGATCAGACCAGGTCCCCAGGACATGTCACCCTCATGGGGACTATTCCAACACCACAACATCTTTTGGCACCTATAAATCCTGTCCTCCATACTCAGTTCCAGGCTGTAACCCTCCCCTCCACAACAAGAGCCCCTCTGGAGAGGCATTCAAAGCCGCATCAGTTGTGCTGGTGCTGCATGTGATTGGGACGTTTCTTTCCCCCAGACAGTGATGGGATTTTCCCGCACCAGTCCCCTGAATGGTTAATTGGATCTTGAATGGTTTATCATTTCTTTCACTGGGGTGTGTGGCTGGATTTACTTTGACACAAGCCCCTTTCTGAATTGCAAGTTGGCAACAATAAAAGGGAGAAGTCTTTAATTAGTTATCTGGCTAATTAACTTTTACAGCACTGTATAGCTTTGGCATCCAAATACTGTAATGCAAAACATTGCAAACATTCAAAGACTACCCACGTCACCAGGAAGTTGCTGCCACTAGTGGTTGTGGGGGAATAGCATCTCACAGCCTTGGCCAAGGTGCATGGAAATCCACCTCTTGCTGTGCCGTGCTCCCTGGACTCCCTGCACACCACTTCTGCAGATAACTCACCTTCTGATGATGTTCAAATTAAACATACAGAACATACAGGGCTTCCCCATGTCATACTCCTCCTTCCCAGCATATGCACTTACTCTACCGCTGGATGAAATATATGCAAGATAAAATTTATTTCCTACTTGAAAGGGGTATGTAGAGATCCCTGCATCCCCTGCCATGCAGGGGAGAGTTTCACATTCAGGGCCAGCCTACCAGCATCCCACAGTCCTGAGCCAAGAGAGAAACCCCTCACATCAGGCAGGGTGACATCATATCACACAGCAAGGAAATGCTCTCCAAGAGGGATAAGCTCTGAAGCCTGTGGGATGACCCCCAAGAGCACAGCTTGGCTCAGAGTACAACAGACAGGTTGCTAGAATTAAGTCTCTCTGTTGGAACATGCAGGGTCCCCACCGCTTTTCCCACGCTGATCAGTGAGAGCTAGGGGTTTCGGGAGGCATGGTGCCCCCAGGACGTTCCTGTGTTGTTATATCTGCACCTTGTGGGCTAGCACATGTTTTACTCTGTGTGCACTGGAGTTTCGCCGTTACTGCATGTCCAGGCAAGCTCCCTAACTGCTTTCAGTATGAATAAAAAGGCACTGTAAAGGGGAAGGGACAGGTTTCAGGAAAAGCAAGAGAAGCAGCGTAAAACGGGCCATCAGCTTGAGGCCACTGGCTAATCAGTACCATCCCACATGTCTGCCCCACTGATTAGGGAGGCACGGAGGGAAGGGAGAGCTCCATCTGATCTCAGGCTGGGATCCAAACTATGTCTACTTTGTTGTAGGTTGGACTTTAACTGAGATCTGTTTAACTGCTGTATTTAATGTATTTGTGGTAGAAAAGGATTCTGCTTGCTGGCAGGCCCAAGTCAACCAAGTAAAATCAGGGGTAATACTTTGCCCCCTTCCCGTACTGGTCCATGTGGGATCTGAGGAATCAGCTGAACTGCCAGCTGACAGAAGTGCTCCTTTGCTCAAGAGGCAAGTTGCTGCCTTTGATGTTACACAGCCAGCTGCCCAGAGAGGGTTGCTACAGGAGGATTTCAGTAAAGCAGCACCATGTTTGCACACCACAGAGTTGCACACAAAAAGCAAGTCACAGGGAAGGTAAAAATGAAGTCAGCTCAGAGCTGCAGCATGAGTAACCACTGCTACAAAAGGGGGCAAGGCCCCCTCGGCATCCCATACACATGGACATAAGAGATTCTTCCCATTCATTTGCTGTGAGGGAAATGAAACTTGTTGGAGGGAATGATTTCACTCCATGAGTGCAGGGTTTGTGCCCTGCTCAGTAGAGGCTTGCCCTTGCTCAGCGAAAAAGAAAATCCCTGCAGATTTCCACTTGCTAAATGATAAAGCAGCAGGGGACAGAACAGGAAGGATGGACTGAATCACTGATACAGGGGAAGAGATGAGGGGAAGGTTGTCCCTTCTGGGTACAGGCATGCACCTTACCAGCTCTCCCTGAACCAGAGGAGGACCTAAACCTGGAAGGGATGGAGATGCCTCTGAAGTCCCCCATTTTCCCCACACTAGCACTGGCCCATCCACTCTGAGCTCCCATATTCTGCCCGCAAAACCACGCAGCTGTGCGGCCCTCCTCCATCAGCGTCACAGTGGCATCCAGTCTGCCTGACTGCAATATTAACGGTAATGACGAGGCTTACAAGGGAGGGGAGTCCTTTGACCTGTGACTACATGCTGCTTGTGCAGGTCTGAAACAGCTGCGAAACGCTATGCTCTCCTTAGGCAGCTCCTAAGGCCTTGTCTAACCACCTTAATACCTGTCAGAGTACAATGGTCTAATGAAACTATGACACAGGTACAATCCTTAACACAAAGGCTGACCTACAGGGTCCAGGTGTTTTTACAAGATTGTTGTATTCTCCTTACCACGCAGGAGCAGACTATTAAATGCATACACCCTTCAAATCCTGACCCTTGAATCAGGAACTCTGTCAGCTACAGTTGCTGTGTACAGGCAAAGCCCTGAGTTCCTTTAAAAACCCTGCCCCAGAAGAGAAAATAAAGGACTTGAAATGATTCATTGCACTTGTATGGGGAACATTTTATGGTTTTGTTTTTGTTTTTGCTTTTGCTTTTCATTTTAAGTCTTTTCAGACTCAGTTTAAAAAACAAATCAAGCCCATTCTCTTCTCTTCCTCCTGGTGACAGGTTGCCCAGATGCCTGTCTGGGTCAAGAGGACACTGCTGCATTTTATTTTACCATCTGGCATCACCCAGCTCTGCAGATTTTTTAACCTCTTAATTCCCAATAGCATTTTGTTCTTTGCTTATCCCATCGTTTCCCCATATTTGCTTTCCTAAACTTTCCAGAATAATTTCCACCAAATCCAAACACTCAGCAGCCTGTATGTCAGGCTATTTTCTAAGCACAGAGAGGAAAATATTTCCTCTCCTGAGCTGCAGAAGATCAAGTGCTCCCAGTTCCAGGTCAGCGCTAAGCCTTCAATAAAAAGATTTTCCAGGGATAGGTAAGAAGGTTCAAGTTCACCAAACTAGTTCACTAAAGCCAGGATCAGGCTTGCTGCTAGAGCTCCTTGGTGTTTACGGTCTCAGGCTGTCACTTTGATATATCTTCTCTTCTCAGAGTATGTGCCTTGCACCCTGCTGCCAAAGCCACAGCTGCAGCCACTCACAGGGGCGGTGCCTGTTTCCACACTCTGCGTTCCTGGATGGTACGGATGCCTTTGCCGCACAACTTGTCCTACAGACCTACATAAGCCAGGGAGAAAGAAGGGAGAGTTGGGCAGAAGGACTGCCAAAGAGATGAACATTGTCTGAGGTAGAGCGATCCCTGCACCTCAGGTCCAAACTTGTCCTGTTGGTGCGAGAAACTTGGGACAGGGGAGGAAGTTTCCAAAACTGGTGACTTTCAAGTTGTTAAAAAATTTTCTGCCCCTCCCCCAAGTGTAGGATTCCTTGAAGAACAGTACGTTTTCCACAAAAATTACAAGTGGTTTCCAGGGAAATCTTTGGAACTGGGTGAAGTCTCACTTTCAATTTTGGATTATGTTTTTTGTTTAGTTTGGGGCTAATGAGTATTTTCTCTTCAGACGCTGCCATGCTCATTCACTTTTCCAAACAGGTGGTGAAAAATATTGAAGGAAAAATTCCTCTCCTGCCCTCAGGTTTTACTTTGCCCAGCTCTGAAGACAGGCCCATACTGCACACTTTTGCCACCACAGTTACATCAGCTCCACCACCTCCAGAAATAAAGAATTACATTAGGCCAAGAAAAGCAATCTTGCACTGGTGAAGACTGTACCTTTGCTATGAAGCTCTGCACGTAGCTTTATAAGTCAAAGACATTACTTTCCTTACTTTACCTGCCAAGCCTTGGACTTGCACCTCTGAACTGCTACGGGGAAGTCACTAGTTTTTTCTGTGCCTCAGTCCCTGTCTGCCCAATACCTGTGTACACACCAGTGTTGAGAGGGATATAGGGCTACGTTCTGGAGAACCGACAAGGAATGCTATGTGGGGTGTGGGCTGCCTTGTAAGCCATGAGCACATGTACAGCACCAAGCACAGGGGCGGCAAGCTCAGCTGCAGGAGCAGTACAGATAGCAGGTGCTGCCAGAACTATCTGCAGCATCACGCCCTTAGCGAAGCAGAGAAGTTAATTAAACAGCAGGAAAGGAAAAGACCATTTGAAGAGCTGAGTCTGAATGACTAAAGGTCTTAGTCATTCATTTACAAAGATCTTAGGCAAAAACTCCTTTTAAAATAATTTTTATCTGGATCATGTTCCGTTAAGAAATTTCTCAAATCATCCAGCAAAAACTACTGGGAAATGTCACTCTCATTCCCAAAGACTTTCAGTGTCCAGAACCTTTGTGACAACTGCCACCTCCTCTCCCTGCCTGCAACATTCTCTTAGGCTGAGCAATCTCACCTAGCACAGGACTATGAGAGCTCCTAGAGAAGAATTATTTTTGTCCTGCAGAAATTGAAAATTTTCTTCCCAAAACATGCTGAGTTGAAACTTTCCAGTGTTTCAATAGAAACCTTCTCCAAATACATCTTCTTTTTTCATTCAGGAAAAAAAAGCTCTTAACATTTCAGAAAGAAACAAAAATCAACTGCGGAAAACTCCATGTGGAGGCTATTTCAGAAGGCTATATCACATTTTAAGAAATACTGAAAACATTCAGCCAGGCTTCATGCAATATGGTGGTGATAGAAATGTAAGAGCACATTGGAAATGTTAAGCATGCTGCACTTATGGATCAGTGGTTTGGTTTCCCATGGTGCCATTTGTACCAGAAATGCTCTGTTAAATTTGTTAATATGTGGGTTTTTTCAGTCATCCTCCCAAGCTCACAGAATGCAGCGCACACAGTTCTGCCAGAACAACTACATGGGCAAGGTAAGAGCAAAAGCAAGGAGCTGGGCTGACAGTACTTTATGCTGCCTATTGCCTCCAAAGGTTTCATAAAATCAAATCATAGCCCAAACTGTGCCTTCCTCACAAGATTAAGACCGTATTTCCTGCAGTGCCCCTTCTCAAGAAAGGAAGATATCAGTCAGTCTGACTCAGGAAAGGTTGCAGGGTTTGCCCTCGTGGTCTGAATCATCTGTTGCACGCAGAGAGGCAAGAGGTGGCAAATCAAGAGAGTTCCCCAAGTATCATCAGTATTACAGCAGTATGCAAAGACCCACCTACTGATGAGGCATTGTACTAAGGAATGACAATCCCATCCCAAAGCGTTTATGATCCATATGAGTAAAACAGTGGGAGAATGTAGGCACAGTGGCATGATTTGCCCAATGACGGAAAGCATTATCAAGCCCAGTCCACTGCAGCAGCAGGCACCCCTGCCTGCAATCATAAAGTCATCACAGGCCAGAAGAACCCACAGCAGGCTCCCAGCATGCCAACACGAGCAACAGTGCTTCCTGCCCTTCACACATGGGTAACAAGTCTTGCTCCTACCTGCACCTGATCCGTTGCCTGCCTGGGCACCCAAGGCCAGGCACAAAGGCTAGTCGGACAGGAGACCAAAACTTTGGTGCATACAATGCGAACTCAGTGCCCACCATTTGAGGATGCTGTTGAAAATACTCATGGAGGCCACTGTACAGGAGGGTGCTAGGCAATGCAGAAGGTGGAAGGAGTTGTAGTGAAGCTTGCCAAGTTTTTAAATAGGTCTAGATGAGAGCCTGTCGCTTGGAGGAAAAATGTATTTTGTTTGATAGGCAGCGACACCTCGTGGCACAGACCTCCCCCCCACCCCCCCCACCCCGCCCCAGCTCCTGTTTGCTGCCAGCTTGTTTTTCCTGGGACAGGTCCTCAGTCATGCTACAATCAGGGGGAGTTTTGCCATAGAGTCCGGTGGAGCCCAGATTTCAGGGCAGATGTTTCACAGGAAACGACTATGATAAGATACACCTCTTGCAAATACTTACTAAAAATCACGCATCATCTTTATGAGAAGCTGCCCGAGGGCTCTTAACAAGACCTTAATGAGACTGGCCCTAGAATTGCTTCCTATTTTGTTCAGGCTGCTACAGGAAGTGTAAAAGCTGTGTGTTGTCACTAGCTCTGCAGTTTGGATGTTAAAGGGTAATAGACCTAGGACCATCCAGACCCTTAGCTTTGTTTTTTTCCTTGTAAAGGATTATAGTTCTTTAAAGGATTATAGCAGGAGAAAGAGAAACTTCAGAGAAATTAAGCACACATAGCAAAATAGCCAAGGAACAAGAAAAGTACTGGTAACAGAAGACTATGGTAAGAAGAAATGGAGATTTTTGGAGAAAGTTGTGACCAAAGAAACTTGTAACTGCATCTCCTCCTATGCCTTGAATCGTACCCTGTTCAGGGAAATGAGACATTTGATACCTTTGTGGTAAATAGAGAAGCTTTTGCCAATAGAAACCCAGCTCCATCAGCTGTTCTCCCACATAGTACACAGAACCTGACATTCACAAGTATAGCAATGGACTGTCTGCTGGGCTTGGTGAGTTTTCCATCTGGGGAAGACCCAGAAAACTCCTTTGCTCTATGCCAGTGTTACCTTCTGTGTGGTAACTTCATTGACCCATTTGCTTTCCTCATGGCACAGGCCTGGAGGTGATTGTGATGGGAAGAGCAGGAGAGTAGATGTGCTAACCAAACAGCATGACTAATCTGGCGGGTTTTTTCCCCTTCTCTGTGCATGGGATGCAACGACACAGCTATTCCAAGCACATATGCCTGGGCACATTGTACTTGGTAGCACAGCTCATGGCTGAACCAGGATGCTTCCTGCTATGTTTCTGATACACACAGAACAAAACTGCTGTCTCCATGACTTTGGTTTAGGGAGATGTGTGAGGCTGTAGCATACAGCAGTAACTCAGAACTGAGCTTTGACCCAGGAGAGCTCTGGAGTTTAAAGGTACCATGTGCTGAAAACACAAATACCTTGAGAGTTTCATAGCTACAAATGCCAAGGCCAACAGCCTCATCAATTAGGCAGTGCAGAGGCCAAAAACCATCCATGTGTTGGCACAGTCCTGGCAACTGGTCCTGATCTTGACTGATATTTTTGGGTTGATGACAAATAACTGATAAGTGGTAACTAAGGTATAAGGGAATTGCAGCAGTGGCATTCAACAAAACCACAGGATTTATCAGAAGGATCCACATCCTTTCATTTGCCCATGCTGTGTATGGGGCAGATCCCTGTCCCATTTCTGCACTTTACTTACCCCATCTGTAAAGTAGAGTAATTCCCTAATTTCTGATAAACATTCTTAACCTGGTCACATAAATTAAGAGAAAAATCCTTGATCTCTTGCAAACACAAGACTATCACATCACATCACATCACATACTACTGATCAACTACTTGTTATTATTTCTAGGTTATTATCATGTATCTTATGCAGTAAAACCTTATTTGATTTCTATTACTATTTCACAGCCACATCTGTAAATTCCAAAGGTCGATTTTTTTTAATGAGGTGCCTCACAAGATAAGGCTCGCATTGTTTAACTGTGTTCCTTTTGCACATAGCCTATAACAGAGATCAGTTACGTTACACTGGAGGGCGTAGTACTGCAATCTTTACAACGTTTTTCTTTCATCAAAAGCACTCTCACATGGGCTCCTTTCCCAGTTCAATGTGCAGTGCTATATTTGGGCCGTATCAGGAAGTGAGGCTGTGCGCATGTGCGCAGTTCATGAACTGCATCCTCCTCCGTAATTCATACATCTTAATGCAAGAAAACAACATGATGAAAAGCTAGCAAGAAAAGAAATATATTACGAGTGGAAAAGTTCTGCTTTGGCATGTCTACTTGGAGAGTCAGAGTCCTGATGGCACTGTGCTGCCTGCAACAGACTAGAGGTACAGTACCACTGTCGTCTTTGTTACTTTTAATTTCGCTATGCTGTGTGTCTTTGCTTACAGGAAGAAAGACATATAGACGTGAATTTTAAGCAGTTTAAATGGGAATGATTTGCATAAAGTGAAATATTCCAGTGTAAAGAAATGGCAATTTAAAATCTGTCTATAGAATGTGTCTTGTGAAGGCTAGTGATGTACATATTTATCTACCAGAAAAAATAGGTGCCAGGAAAGCACAAGTGGCGAGCCCGCATGCTGCATCTCGCTGAATTTGTGGCAGGATCTGGCTTTGAAGAATTAGGATTGAATGAGCAGTGTGAGCTAGCTGTGTCTGCCTTGTCCAGGGGTTAGAAGGTGGGAGTGCAAGGGAGTCAGGTTGGAGTTTGTGGGTTTATAAGCCAGGTCACAGTGAAATCCAGCAAGACCATGGGGGAAACCACTGAAAATTATAGAATAGGATGGTTCACACAAATGTAGGCCCTAATTCTAAAAGCTGTTGAGTTGAACAAGTTTTATGAGATGAGGAAAACATGACTACATCACAGACATACCTGCTTCCAAAGCCAGTTTCCAGTCTTAAATGAACTGAGCTGCTCTGCCCTGAATTTTGAAACCACCTTAGTCAAAACCAGGTGATATTTCCTATCCCCAAAGATATTTTAAATCATTCACATAGTTTTCCCTTTAAATCAGGTCATGTTCAACTTCCCCCTCCTCAAAATGTTACACTACTGTCAAAGGATTTTGACATGATTTTGACATGGACTCCAGGAGAAGGCTCCCCACCAGATGTGACATACACTGTGAGGTATGAAAGGTAAGCACTTACAAGAGATGTCTGATTGAAAGTATGGCACAGGGCAAACATCTGTGCATATTAACCAATGTCGTTATGATCAGTTACGTGGCTGCATCCTTTCACCAAAACCAGTCCTTATCTCTCTGGAAAGTGCTCCAAACTCTGAACAAGATTTGGTACCCATCCTCCAAAACCCTTCCTTCTCTTGCTCTATAAATTATAACAAAGCAGCCTGTTTAATATTATGGTATGCTTGTTTCTTCTTTTAGCCGGGAACGCATGGAGAAATGGATAAAGGTTCCTCATTGTAAAAATATTCACAGAACCTCTTGCAATCTGACTTGTGTGCTTCGAAACTTCTTTGTTAAAGTCCGAGCTCGAGTAAAAGCTGTTTCTGGACGATTCCAGTCGCCGTGGGTAGAATCACAATTCAAGGAATACTATTTGGATGGTGAGTGTCTGTTAGGTTACAGCCTGGATGAAAGGACATGCCAACAACAGCATTGTCATGAGCAAATGAGTAGACCACACACCACAGAAAAAAGAAACAGTAACAAGCAGCTTTATGAATGACAGAGATTTGAGTGAGTACAAACAACAATGAGCCATGATCATTTGAAAATAAAATTCATAGCAAGTGTCAGAATTTGTTCATCAGTGCTGTAGGTGAACAAACTGACTTCATGCTTTCCACATACCAGCTGGTGTATGTTAGATAAAAAAGAGGTATTCCTTTGCCTTCCTTCTTCCTTCATGTCTATCACAAGATAACAGTTAGAAGTGTAGACCAGTCACAGAAAAGCATTACTTATGTGAAGCTAAGACACAAGCAAGCACTATTCTTATGTCTGGTCACTCAATTACAGTGGAACTGGCTCCCCCAGTGCTAAACGTGAATGTCAAGGACAACTTAATCCATGTGAATGCCTCCTTCCCTTTGGCCACCTGTGTGGAGAGTTTCTCATGGATGTATGACTTGAACCTTTGGGAAGCTGGATCTGAAGACAAGGTCAGTAAAAGTGGCACTTCTTAGATGAAACAGAGGAATAATGCCCAGCTTGAACTGGAATAGCTTCGAATATCTGGGCTGGGAGGGACTGGATCCAGGGCCTGAAGAAAATGAAATGGCCAAACCAGAGTTAAACCAAAGCCAGAGAAAAAAAGTAGATGTGTGTGTGTGTGCATCATTATATTATTGGTAGTTCCCTACTTTTATGTGGAAGATGTGATGGGAAGGCTACACTATAGTCAGTATAATAGGGCAGTATCTGAGGTTTCAAACAACTATTTCAGGTACCGCTGAACTATGTCCATGCCATGGCAGGACAGAGCATAGCACCAGCTGGAAATCCCACTGTAGAACCCATATGCCCTAGGAGAGATGCTTGCTACAAATAGCCTCTCCATGCACTTTCTAACCACTGGAGCCACAGAACATAATGAAGAGAATCATGGGCTAAAAAGGTAGAGAAACATCACCCAAATAATGAAATAATCATCTTTCCAACCCTCTGTTCTTTTTGTTTCTAAACAGAAGAAATACGAAGGTATCTTTAGGAAGAATACAGTGACTATCGATACCACTGCACTTAAAGGCAACTACTGTTTAAGTGCCAGATCTTCCTTCCAAAGCATTGACTTCAAGCACAGCAAATTCTCCCAACCAGTGTGTGTGCTATTAAACCACAAAGGTATGACCCTGCTGAGAAAAGGATGTGGTGAGACATCAATTGGGATTAGGGCAAGTGAAAGATTTCCACCAAAATTAGCTTTTCAATTAAAAAAAGGGCTTCCTGTTAAATGGACTGCTTGGATTTTCTAGTGAAAGGCTCCTGCTTTCTGTAGAAATATTTTTATTTAAAAAATCCAGCCCTGAAATATTTTCTGAAAATCCTGAAATGTTGTACTTGAGTTATGCTCACAGTGAAATTTTGGGAATATTCAAATTTAACCTGAAAAATATGTGAATAAAGCCTCATTTTTTACCTGCTCCAAGTAAGGCACTGACTGGTGTCAACATTCATTTGTAGCTGTGACTCTGACTTACAGTCTGATCTTAGGCAAGTCTGTTATCCTTTGTCTGCATTTGTAAAATAAGGATCTTGAGCCTAACATTTTCTGAGATTTCTGAAAGAAAAGCTGAGTACAAGAGCTCATTATTACTATAAAATATACCACCAGCAGGAGATTATTTTGGGCTTTTTCTTTTTCAGCAGTGGAATGGAAGTTCCCATTTTCTGCCATAATCCCTGTGTTTGTCCTCCCCATCTTTCTGACAAGCGCCTTCATCATTTGTTTGCTGAAACAAGATGCTAAGCAAAAGAAGATGCCTCATGCTTTGGTATGGCCCAAATGCTGGGGTCCCCTCCTGACTCAAAGTCTTGCTGATTTTCAGAGGGTAACTGGGGAGGAGTGGGGGAGTTCTGTGCTTCTCAGTTTTGGATTCATAAGTCCCATTATAAGTAAGCTTTCCTATATCCAAACCTTTCTTTAAAAAGCATCACTAACTTACTGATCTGTGTGTCTTGTTTCTTTTCCCTGGTAGGATTTATCTCATTTAAAAGCTGCTGGACCAGCCTTTCACTGTGAGTTCAGTGAAAAGGAATTCTTCAGGGACTATCTTACCTGCACAGAGAAACCAGTGTCACAAAGGAAGACAAGCAAAGCTTTAGCAAGAAACAACCTACCATGGATGGCTTCTTTCCTATCATCATCATCATCATCATCATCATCATCATCATCATCATCATCATCATCATCGTCATCACTGGAGGAGGAGGAAGAAGAGGAGGAGGAAGAGGAAGACAGCAGTACTTCCATCCCATACACTGAAATGCCTCAATTTCCAAAGAGACATCTCAACTGTCAACCATCCAGAACAGCTCAAGGGGAAACTAGCTTGGACTCTGGATCTGGAGGTATCTCTGTGGACAGTGAATCTGTGCTTGACCTAAGTACCTTGGGTTTTTCTTTCTTTCCAGTGGGAAAGAATGAGGTGGACACCTTAGGATCCCAAGGAAATGAGAAGGCATCCCTTTCTCACAGTTCCTCCTTGGGAGGAATATCCTTCACTGATGGGAAATTCCCAGGTTCCCGGGAAGATGGACAGCATGATACAGACGAGGATGAATGCCTGGAAATGATCCCTCTGCAAACGCTGATGGAGGGGACTTGTGCCAAACTTCCAACCGATGAGCACTACTTGCATAGGAAGGCTCATCATTTCACCAAGTATTACCAGAAACCAATAGTTGATCTGCACGTCCAGATCGGTGAGGTACCACAGCTCAGTGAAGATCCCAGCACCGAGCTGCTCATTTCCTTTCAGACATTACAGGTGGCAGAAGATGAAGGTATTGCAAGTGACTGTGACAGCAATAATTTTACAGAAGGGACACCTCCCACATCCACAGTGTTAAGTGATGCATTTGAAACTTCAAACACGGAAGAAAAATATGATCAAAAGTTTAAATTCAAAGGCTACGAGCACACACATTACATGGGAAGGAGCTAGAGTACCCTAGCAGTTCTGTGGTGTGCCTGGAAAATGCTAGAGAGATCCGGATATCCAGGGAAGGATACGTAAACAAGAACAAGGACAAATAACTGATAGTGGTGCTTTTTGTATTTATTCACCTAGACAGAGTTTTTTTCTACTGATGCCTGGCCTATCAAGGCATATGGCTTTAGGGACACAAAAGGTGTATTTTTACTGCTAAGTAACTAACGTACATTCACCATCCCTCTGTAAAAGTACAGGTGCGATAAGGTGTTAAGGCTCTGGTATGAGGCACACTATTCAAACCCAGCCAGAGGTGAGGCATGCAGTGGTACCTCATGTGGGTATCACACAGCAAACACAGCAAACACACAGTGCCTTGTGTTCACTTGAGACTTCAGAGCAAGGTAACTTTTACATGTGAGTTATGAAAGGCAAAAACACCTCTGAGACAGCAAAAACATAACCTGTACCTGTGTGAAACCATCAGCTGGGTTCTGAAAATGCAGTGTTGTGCCTGCATGTTGATTTTGAGCCAGGATGACCTGTTAACATTACATTTGCTTCTCTAACTGCAAAGCTGCACCCCTGCTTGACTGGAAGTACCTTACAGAGACATTTAGCAACCTTTGCTTTTTGCGGGATGAAGAGATCTCCACCTCAGTCTGCAGAGATCACCTTCTGTGTTTCAACAGAGTGAACTGAAGACAAATTGATAAATGTGCAGCATGTTTATTTATATTTTTTATACAAATATACTTACTGAAGCTGAAATTCCACCTGCTGTGCAGAATGTCTGAGAGCTGCTTTATGCAGACTCAATAATATTTTTATATATAACTCCATGTGTGTGTGTTTGTATGTTTCCCAGAACTACAAAGGGTGGCTGCAGCTCATCCTGAAAAAACATTACATTTTATAACAGGAACCCCATGCTTTGGTTTGAGTGGAGTCCTATGAGACTTCCCAGCCAGGTCACTCTGGGTCACTGAAAGACCAGGACTGTGACCACCTCTCTGAGCAAAGAAGCAAATCAGAAGTCCATAAGCAAAAGGCACATGAGAGACAAGGCTTCCCTTGACTGGGCAATACTGACCTTTTCAGTGTATTTTTAATTTGTGCTCTTCACGTCTCACAGAAACATACTCTTCATTTTATTCCAATAAAAGGACATGCAGAAAAGCAAAGCTTTAAAAGAATGAGGGAGACACACAACAGCCATTCTCTGCATTCAGAGAGGGTTGTCTCAGATGAGGGAAGGGTGTTGATGGAGGTTATTAAAGCTGACATCTTCAGAGAATCAGAACAATATCAGAGAGAGGTAGGGGGTGGGAACTGCTTTGAAAGAGGAAAGCAAAATGTACTAATTAAGGTCCTGGATTAAAGTAAAAAGGGGAGGTGGGAGAAAAGATTCATCAACTCAGATTTTCCCTTTTTTTCTTACCTGTCCTCTGCAAAGTGTCCTTAGGTACATCCTGCATTGTAATCCCTCCTGTTCATTTAGAAAGATATAGATCATCCAAATATAATCGCCACCCATTTTCTTGTGCAATCAAGGAAAAACCCCCAGGCTTTGAGTTACAGGAAGCTCTGAAGTTGTGTAACCTCTACAAAATTATTTTGACATGTCACAGCTCTGTAAACAGGGCCTGGGATCAGTTCTTTGTCTTGTACAGGTTTTCTCAGGATGGAAGTTGGGGGAAAGGCTGCAGGCCAGGTGAGCAGTACTGGTGAAGGAAGCATCCTGCTCCTCCGTGTTTTCTTTCACCAGAGCTTGAGACCTGCTTTCCACTGCAAAAGGGTCAGGCACAGCCAGAGCACAGTGCTCCCTCTTGCAGAGCAATCAGTCCATATCTTACACCTTACTTTGCAGTTGTATCTGTGTAATGAGAAAAGCAGCTCTCCCCTCTCATTGGAAGAGGTATGACCCAATCAACCAAAAAACCTGGACATTGCTCATCTACTGGGTAAGTGCAAGAGCTGGAATCAAATCTCCTATATCCCTGGATCAGCAGTCACTAGGCTTCATGCAGTCCTCACAGAGTGGGGCTCCGCAGCCTGAGCCCTGCAGCAGGTCAGAGGAGACAACCACCTTGGTCTTTTTGACCTTAATCTACTATCTTCACAAATCTCTGGCACACAAGATTTTTCTCCTCTTTCCCCAGCTGTGCCAAGTTATAAGCAGAGTTCCATGGAAAATCTGTGTTAAGAACCTCTCTAGTCTGTTTTTGTCCTTAGGAACTACCTTCTGACATAGGCTTAGGCTCTACAGTTTGGAAGTTGAAAGCCAGGTGTTTAACTTTAAACTTGGAACCAGACTGCTGGAGATCTTCAGGTACCTAAAGATCAGAGCTATTCAAAAGGTAACATCGTTCTAGAAATAAGGGCAGAAATAAAGTTTTAAGTTATATTCTCAAAACTGAAGTCTCAGGTGCACTACAATTTCCCTCACCTCTGCCCTATCATGAGTCATCACACAGCAGAACCATGAGGCAGTGATGTGAGGGAAGGAAAAAATGGAAATACTTTAGCAAGCTATTCAGGAAACACCCTAGCAAAGAGTTGTACTTAATTAGATGTAGTGCATACTGGTGGATAGGTGTGTCTTCTTTAATAAACCTGTAAGGCTTCTACATTTGTCCAAGTGACATGAGAAAGACAAAATGACAGCTATGCATCAGTGGCATGGTTCGAAGCATACAGCCCTGTTAATATCGAAGCAGGGCAGGGAATAGAAACAGCTTCAGGAACAGAAAATCCATGAGATGAAGAGGTAAGCAGAAGGGGTAGTAATTGCTATCGCATGTTTAGCCACAAGGATAGAACAGTGAAAGTAGTGTGCTTTCAGCTTCAGAAGCACACATGGTTTGTATTTTGATTAAATTGGCTGCAGGTGTGATGTTGCTTATGGGACTCGTAATAATAAAGGAAAAAATCTAGCATTTAGGAGCTTTAAATAGGCTTTAGACAATATAAGAGCACTGCTCATAAGGAATTTATCTAATGCACAGTTGTCCTATGTGGTTTAGGGCAGACATTTCTGTTAAAGCTTTTCTAGGGCTGAAGTGATTACAAATTGAACAGTTCTCAGTGTTCAGAAAGACAGTCCAGTTGGTTTTGCTTTGGTGGAACCTCGGCTTTATGCAATGGTCCGGTTAGTCCTAGGCAAAACTGAGGACTGAGGACAGGACCTCCCATTTTGTCAACAGTTATGACCATGGGATAAAGTAAGCCAGAGAAATAAGCCAGGGAGGTTATCCAGTTTGTGTCAAGGGAATAGCTATACTATAAGAATCCAAAAGCAGTGGCTAAGGGAGTTTCCTAAGCCTCAAATGCAGGCTGTATGTGTGAAGCTTTCTCCGCTTAGGATATCTTGGGTCAAATAAGCAGCATACAGCTGTACCAGTTCTTCGGTTATACACATCTGGTGGTTCTAAATCTGCATCTCCTGGAGACAGGCAATTAGTTTTCACTTTTGACCAAAGAAGGAAATAATCTCTTCCTCTCCTGAGAAAAGTCTGAAAATGTAACTTAACAACACCCTAAAAAAACTAAGAACGCTATGGAAAAGGAACTATATCTCTTTCTTGTTTAGATTTCATACGAACTCCCAGTTCTTACCATATGGCATTCATGATACTCAGAACAGAGACTTAAATTGTAAGCAGCCACAAAAATAAACTGTGGGTCTACAGTGGGCTCTGAGAAAAGCCACAGGACAGCACGGGCTCCCCCTACAGAAAGGCTACCTTCTTTCTATGTCAAATGAGAGAACCTCTGCAGCCATCTGGTAGTGCAGTCATGGCAAACTTCGGGAGCTTGTGCTCTGCCCAGTATGCACCAGGGATACATGGTAGTCATTTGGCTCCCATCCAAGGCCAGTATGAACAATAGAAGAGCTTAAAAACTAGTGATCTGGCTGACTTTCATTTTAAGAAAGTATTTGAAGGTATTTCTTAAGGAAAAAGGTGTCTTGCTTGCAGCAGTTATAAAACCAGCTAGAAGCACGGCACTAAGTTTTAATTTCTAGAGTTTTAACAAGTCAAAATTACCCAACCAGACAAGCAAGCCCCAAAACTGAGAAACCTCAGTGAGGGCTTTTAGGCAGAAAGCTCTTTATCAGCGAAATGGTATTTGGCGCTCTTTCAAAAGCTGGGAATTTTCTAAGCCTCTGGCTTGTGCACCTTTGTACAGTTAGGTGTGCATACTCAGAAGGGGAGAGGTGCTTCTGTTGTCACTCTTACATTCTCTCTTACACATGCGCACAGATCTTTAGCTGGTGATCTCAGATCTGAATGCATGCGGGATAGTAGCTCTGCAGCCTGTTACTGAGAAACAAATCCAACCTGGCCTCACAAAAAAGAATTTAGCTCATGTAAAAGGTGATTCACCTGCACACAGGATCAGCTGCCTGCTCTCCCAGCCCAGCTTGCATAGTTATTCATGAAGCAATTTCTGATTGTCTTGGCTGTATTTTCAGTGGTCGGTAAGTCCTGACTTCTCCTTTCTGTCACTGATCGTGGTTGTTTCTGTTTTTATCCTGTAGTATGGGAGGTAGTTCAATCATGTTTACTGAAAGAAAACCTAGAGAATGAGCTGTTTTCTGAGTTGTTCAAAAGCTCTCTTCTGTGTTGCTCTCTCCTTTTAATATTTTCAAAGTACAGCGGGTGTGCTCAGCGCTCTGAGGATTACTAGGGAGAAGAAAGCAACCTCATTCATCTGCTCTTGTGTCTGTGCTCTTACACTGTAGGGAAGGTGCCTTCAGAAACTTCTAAAACAGATGGACTTTCACACTGTGAAATACCCTGTTTTTTCCCTGCCCACACTTGACTCTGCTTTTGTTAAGCTGCTTTGCATAACTGTGTTTTAGTATGGATAAATGTGGGAAGACAGCGATTTCCTCCTTCTGATATGATCAGGGTATTGGTGACTCAGTTTTCACGCTGCTCAGACAGGGAAACCCACTTGCTTTATACCAACTGCTGCATTTCTGCCTCGCCAGGAAGATTGTGCCGAGTCTTGCATGAGCACAGGCATGGGCTGAACTGCAGATGAGGACAGGCCAATATTTGGACTAGACTGCAATCCATTTCTGTGATGCTTCCCTGCCCAAATGCCATGCACAACAAGACTGAGAACTGGGATCTATGCCTTTCTGCCTAATTGTCCTCCTGTACTGCAGCCTAGTTTAAACTGCTGACACTCAGTTCTCCTCCATGGAGGCAGCTGGAGGGAAAGCTTGAAGAGAGGTTCCAGGAACTGGAGTGGTTTATTCCCCACTCTACCATAACTGCTCAATGTGGTCGTGTCCAAGTCACCCCCATTCTGGTCCTCAGTTTTCCCATCTGTAAAATGGTGCTACTTTCAGTTGCTTATCCCACCGTTTTTCGGTGATTTTGAATGTCCATTTACTAGCACCATAATGGGACTGTTCATTTTCACCAAGTGCAGGCTGAAGCCCACGCATGTTCAAGGTGTTTTTGAATACTGCAAACCAAGAGTGGAGTAATATATAAATTATCTATCTTTGAGGATGTGTCTATAATTTGAACTTACAGAGCTTATAAATTCTGAAGGTTACTCTGCAAGTTAGAAGGTCTTGTGAATCAGCCTTGAGAAAAATATGCACTGTGTATTCTCATGACAGGAGAGAGCCAAATGTCTCTATGACGCTCTTCTGCAGTGCTTGCTCAGAGCCAGTTTGCTGCAGGTGGATCACGGTGGTATTCTGCTCTACAGAGGCAGCTCAGACCAGGGGCATGTTTATCAGGGGCAAGTGACATTTCTGTTTACCAAAGCCAGAACCCGTGCTCTGTGCGGAAAAGACATAGGGCTGAGAAAGCAGGGAGCTGAGTTGTTTGCCTTCACCCTGGCACACCCAGATCAGAGTCCAGGCATCAGGTCTTCGCGTGTCACTCTGTACAGGCTGTCTCCATCCAATAAAACACGGAGCACGAGAAGTTAATGGCAGTCACATCTTCAATGATGTGAAACGGATCTCAGCATATTACTTCCCTGAGTATAGGCAGAAAGCAGAGACATTCATAGACATGAATCTGGCCTTGGTTTTCCAGCCATTTAACAGCTTTAAAAGAAACCTGATAAGGAACTCGGAGCATTCTCTTTCTGACTCTTGAGTTTTTGAGGCCTTTCTGTAAAAATTCCTGACTTAACATTTCTTTGGGATGAGTCAACTACCTGCAAGGCATATACGGTGATGCATGGTTTTAATTACTATTCTGTTCAAGCTTCTGCTTTGCAGACCATCTCTAGCAAACTGGAAGTGGCATGCCTGATATTTCTGTTCACTGAAGGCTGAGCAACATTGGACCCATATTCATCTGAGGGCTGAGATGCCAGAATATGCATTTTAATACTAGTTTCTTTGCTCCCCTAGGCATTGTAACACCAGAGAGGTCATCATGTCTGAAACATGCAGCATTTTCTTCTACAAACTTTGAGAACATCCTGACATGGGAAACTGAAGCAGATATTCCCGCTGGCACTGTATTTGATGTCCAATATAAACAGTATGTGAAGTTTGCTTCTTTTTGGAGTTCTGTTGTTCTTAGGGCCACTGTTCTTAGAGAGAGAAGGGCCAAGAAAGAAAATTATATTTTGCTGTTTCTGCTGCTTGTTTTATTGTTACGGAAATGGTTCTGCTTAGACAAGAACTCAGTAAAGGACAGCATTGTTTAAACTGGTAGATGGTGCTCAGTTAAGCAAATACTTTTACATCTTGGGTTGCCAGCTTTACTCCATTACTGAGCTACTCTTTGCCTTCAGCAACTTCCTTCTCTCTATTCTGTAGTTTCCTCACCTGTAAACACAGGTAACAGCAATTGTCTTCCTCTGGTTCAGTCACTAGAGCTAAGAGAAATCAGACCAGTGCTACACAATAGCTTTGTTGCCTTTGGGTAAGTCTGCAAACTCTGCAGCAAACTTGCATGCAATCATTCAGTGTCAGAGTTGGGCAAAGAACCCTGGAGTCACTGACTTGCAGGACACTCCTGTGTGTACCCTGAAATAAGCTGCACTTCCTCAAGGCAATATCCATGCAGAAGCCGTCAATGGGTTAAGGGCTGTAGTCCAGGGGAAGTTTCTCTGCCATTCCATTCCCCACCACTTGCTAATTGCAATAATGAATTTAAAACCTACTAAAAGCTGGTAAAACAGCCTGTCTGGATAATTCTGGAGAAGGGTTATATTGCATCTGTTCTGCCAAACACACTAAAAGCTTTTTTTGTCCTAAGGTATGGAGAAAAATCCTGGCTTAACAAGCGTGAGTGCCAGAGTATCACACAGCCTTTCTGCAATCTCACTCGTGAAACAGAAAACTTTACAGAGCATTACTACGCCAGGGTGAGAGCCATTGGCCAGAACTACTGCTCCTCCAAATGGGTGCACTCAGAAAGATTTGAACCCAGAAAAGAGAGTACGTACCGCTACTGAAATCTATTACATCCTGGTTGCTAGGGATTCATTCATTGTTGATGTTTAGGACAGCATTTCTTCTAATTTCAGTATTGCAAGACTGTGCTTGATAGGAAGGGAGTGAAGGCCTGAGGAAGGCTTGTTATTGGGCAGAGGCAAATGAGCAAATGGGCAGGGCCTTCCCTGAGGTCCGACACCAACGTGGGATTAGACGAGAAAAGGAAAAGTCAGGTGTCTTTGAAAGAAGAACTGCTGCTAAGGCTGACAAGAGGCAGAAGGAAACTGGTAAGAGACATGATGAGCAACCTGAGGACAGCCAGTAATACAGTCACAGAAGCTATGAAATATGAACTCCTGAAAATCAGGATAAGCAGCCAGACCAATGGATTCTTAATGTTCCCAAACCCTAAGTGAGCTCTACCGCAGACATACAACATATCCTTTGGGAGCATTATTGGCTCTGTGACTAAAATTTTCCCACTGTATATTTGTCAAGAATAATTTGAGGTGGCATTAGCAGTCAATGATTATGAAGAGTCTTCATATCTCTGCACAAAATAAGCTATGAAAGAGCCATAGGTTGCTTTGATCATTAAACATTTGCTTTTCATTGCAGCATAGGCATTAGCACCCACAGTGAGGTGATCCTATGCCCAAGAGCCATTCTTTTCAGTTTGATGTTTTCAAGCTATGTGGCCTTGGAGGAATACTGAATGCTGCTTTTAAATATGGTGTCACAGATTGAGTTAAACCTCTCTTTAAATGTTTGGTGTATCACATGCTTTTCACTGAAAATAAGTGTAGGTACAAAAGAGCTGAACTACTCTGAAGACAAAATCTGATGTAGGTTGGGAGTAGGAATTTAGGTAGCAGTGCCCTGTGGTGGGATTTCACACTTATCATGCACGCATGAAGGAGGATGTCCCTGTGCAGGACAGGGAAGAAACATGGTATCAGTAGGAACATGGTCCTGAGGAAATGCTTGAGGCGAGAATTTCTAGGGCCAAACACCGGCTAAAGGTGGCAGGACCCCGAGGGAAGACAGTATCTCCAGTTGCCTAATTTCTCCTATGGTCAGTGAAATACAGCTCAAATACCTTTTTGTATATAAACAGAAGTAATAATTCACAATGAGTGTGGGGTGTGTGTATAAGTTGTGTATAAGATGTATATAACATGATCTGATAATGTATCAGCTTTAATCTTAACAGCTGACACTGTCTGCTCTATCTTTTCTAGCTATTATTGGAGCACCAGAAGTGGAGTATATTCCTTATGTACGATCCATAAAGTTTCTTATACAGCCCCCCTATACTCCACTCAGAGGTGAGGATGACCGCCAGCTAACCGTAGAGGACATTTATAGCAAATTTGGTGCTGTTGATTATCACTTAACAATATTCAACCAAAGGACACACCAAAAGGTAAAGCACAACCTCAGGCCACTAGCCCACTGACTTTTGTAAATCACATTTTGCATACAATGGAGAAGGACCTCAGAGCTTATACATGATGGATGAGATTCCTGATGTACAAGGGAAAGTCTCAGAGTCTTTGACTCTCGGTAGACAAGAGGAATTTTAAGCATCCCTCTAAAATTCTGGAAAAAAACCTGGAGTTTCCAAGGGTACTGTATAAGTAGCAAAAAGTAAAACTGCTGGTGACTAAAAAGAGAACGACTTAATTAGTTCAAATCTTAAGGAACTGAAATGCAAAAATTAAATGCAGTAAGAGTAGAAATCAAATTATATATTTAGAATTCCATATATACAGAATTATTATAGTCCTATAACACCTTATTGGTAAATAAAATTTTATGCTGAATTTTGCAATCTGATTTGAAGAAAATGTATGCATTTAATCTTTCTGAAATACAGAATTTGCCTTTATTTTAAATAGTGGACAAAGAATGAGCACAACAAAGAATTTGAAGTTTCCAACTTGGACCCAGACACTGAATATAACGGAACAGTATATATATATCTCCTCCAGAGAAGCAGCAAATCTCAAGTATTTTGGGTTAAAACACTAGCAGGTGAGGCTGTTAACTCTTCTAATTTAAAAGTCCAGCTGGGATATTGGATACACAAAAGAGACCAATTTTCAGCTGATATAAAATAACATAGCCTTGCTAAAGATACTGAAGCAACACTCTCTTTCCTAATTTAAAAATCTAGTCATGTGAGACTAGACCTATAACATCATTTAGCTAACCTCATGTAGTTTTTCTAATCCAATTCTCTGAAGCTACATTTTTCACTTGTTCTCTTCCCCCCTAACCAGACAACACATGGCTTCTCTACTGTTTCGTGGCACTCACATTCTGTGCCGGACTGGTGTTTGCTGCAGTTACTTACATGATCTACAAATACGTCAAGCAACACAGTGCACAGCCTATGTCTTTGGTAAGTGTTCTTAAGCCATTGCAGCAAACCTTTAAAATGCTCAGGACTATGTGCATGCACTTAAATAGTATTGCTAATTGAGGAGGACGAATGAGTAGACAGGAGCATTGTCTAGGCAGTCACTGCAAACTACTTGTAGTTAAAAGAGGGGTGCTCAGAACTTCCCCCAGATTGGGCCCCCTTAAAGGAGGCATCCTAAATCACTAGGTCCTCTTGAAACCCTGGGCCTTTTACCCATCCTTCATCTCCCAGAGCAAGCATTGGTTCTGCATGCTAAATGAGCTTAAGGGCAATCTATTTCCATGCTCCAGGGCTTAGGCCAAATTTTGCAAAAATTAAAGCAGGATTTTTTCTTCCTCGTATTTTAGGATTGCACAGTTGCCCAGATGCCTAATGAGAGATGTCTGTATTCCTCTGAAGGGTCATTCCCCAAGAAAAAAGAGTTCTTTTGTCAACAGAGCATATCCCTGATGGTTGTTACTGGCTTTTACTGATATTTCTCCAAAGAAAATTTTAAAGAATCTAAAGCAAACCTCCAAATTCACAGCTTCTTGTTAATAACTCATGGTTGTCTATCTACTTCAACAGGACTTCAGAGGGATTTCATCGTTCCAGCCTCTTACACTGACAGTGGAGCATATTATAAAACCCATTAATTTATCCAGACCTTCACTTCTCATCCCTGAAGTGCAGTTATCACACATCAGCCAACATTTGGACAGAGCGCTGGAGCCACCATGGTCTTTCCGTCCACAAGAAACTGCCTATCAGCAACAGACGGATGTACCGACATTCCGGCTGGCAACTCAGCCACCCTGCTTAGCAAGCACAGCTCCTACAGGTTACACTCCTCACATAGCTGAGCAAAGCGTTCCTACTGCCACGTCCAGCAAAATTCTGCCCCTAATCTACGGGGTGTGTGTTGAAGGCACAGACCATGTTGACAAGAAGAATTTGCAGCCAAACCAAACGCTAAAGGAAGTTTTTCCAGACAGTTTTGTTGGTGAAAAGCTCATAACCCAGATGCTGGGCAAGAGCTGCGGCCATTGTAATTACAAAGAACAGAGGCCAAACTTGGCATTGTGGAACAGCAGTGACACGGGAGAGTCAGTTCTCTTACAGGGGAGCCCTGGGCAAACACAGCAACTGCTGTTGCAGACTCATGGGATGGAAAGTAATGTGCATGTATCCCAGCTGTCACTGTCTTTGCTGGAAGAAGGAGGATGCTATAGACGACAGACAGAACTGCCACTGTTAGTGTCTTCAGTGAAAGCTGACACAGACTATGTTCCGGAGGATGAATCGCTGTCCTCTTTATCAGCACCCCTGCTTTTCTCAGTCAGTACTGGAGAGAACAACACAGAGCAGTGGATGTTGCCAGGTTCATTCTCACATTCTGCAAATAAATTGCAGTTCCCAGAGACTCAAGAAACAGAAATGTTAGCAGCACCAAAGGAGCTAAGCTGCACAAAACTGAATAATGTTGTGTCCCAAGACACTATCTTAGACCGGGACAATGGCACTCCTTTCACTATGCTGTTCAAAGAACTGGACTTAAAAGTACTGTGGGATCCGGATGAAAACACATAATTTTATTAGGATGACTTAATGATATTAAAATCCAGATTATATTTGTTTGTATGAAATAGTAGCCTACCCTGCAAACAGTGCAATGCAAATAAACATAGCTAATCTTGGATGTATTAACATGGCACAGAGCTGTCAGACTGTTTCCACTATTGTTCTCTTGTGGAGATAGGTACCTTTACTGATATAATTACTTCTTGGTACGCTCCAATACTGTGTCTTTGCACTTAAGTAATAGGCCTTTATTTCTTGCATATTCTTAAAATTTATTATGAAGTTGACTACTTCAAAAACTGAGTTAAGATTCAAGTTCAAATACCAGATTCAGTTTACTGAAAATTTAGCAAAATTCACAACAGAAACTGTATTTCCTCTTTACCAACGCCAAAGATCCAGGTCCAAGATATATCCACCCTTTGAAGAAATTCAGTAGCAGATGTATGCAAACCTAGAAGACTGAAATGTATCATGGTACAGTAAAAGAATTAAATATATATTGGTGTTCTACCCTTGGATATATGATTCATGCAAAACAACAGGCTGCTTCCATTAAATGTACTTTGCCTTTAAAGCAGTCATTGAAACTGTAGTAATAGCTCCTGATGCAGCATTCTGTGAAACTACATGTCCCCTATCTTGCTGTGCCCTTTAATGCTTGTAGAAAGATAAAGTCTTTTTCATCTCTGCAACAGATTAATGCAGTCTTGGCCCAGTTCTGACATATTTCTCAGCTGCGGCTCATTTCTTTCTCTGAAATAGTCACACATTCTCTTCTTCCTTTGAAACCCCCAGGGACGAAGCAGCTAGGATCACATTCCATGTAGGCAGGAATGTGAGGATTTACACTAATCTCAGTTCAATCCTCAATCTCATTTTACACTAATCTCAATTCATGCACTCGGTAATCTGCAATGGAGACTAGGGAGGTGTTGAGCTGCTTCCTCCCACCCTTCACTGACACTGTCTTTGAGGAATATGCTGCATTTGCATGATAGAGAGGAGTCTAGGATTGCAGAGCCCTCCTCTGCTTCTGTTACCAGTACACCCACCTCCAGGGCTGGAATGAACCAAACCCAGTGAAAACCGAGAGCCAAATTCCTTTAGCACTGCACCTTTATCAAAAACAAGCTAAGTGGTATTTATTTGGGGGACAGAGGAGGCAATTATTTTTCATTAAGAGAAAAACATACTTCGGTCTGTTGATTTCCACTGGTGTGGTGAAATAGTGTCTGTCTGATGACATCAGTTTTAGAGAAGAAATGAAATCATTTATAGGAATAAGCAAGGCTTTGAACAATATGGGGAAGTACTCACTTGAAAAGCACTGCCAGACAAAGGCTGACCAGAAGCAAAACTCAGCTGTTCTCACCATGAGTGCACTTCAGTGTTTTCTCAGTCCAGGGAAGCTGAGGCTAAAGGCTAAATTCCACTTGCTTTGGTGTGATTTTGCAAATAAACCACAGCCTTATGACGTAAAGGGGTTTGATAATTCAACCCAAGATTAAAAGAACAGTCTTAGAAACTTTACAGGCAAAGGTTCAGCTCCTAACTCCAGCATCAATAATGAAGAAAGCACTATGGCCGTGTCATATGAGGCCAAAAGGTCAAAATGCCGGATTTGGTGAAGAGGCGTCATGGTACAGGGTATGAAAGGTATGAATATGTGCATGGTCTGGACAGCAACCCGGAAGGACTTTTCCATTGTGCTGGCTTTACTTCATACCATTCAGTATCAAAGGTTTTGTGGAATGTTGTTTGAGCTGTTTCATGTGCTCTGTGTCCAAACTATACCGTCAAAAACAATACACACAGAAACGCTGCAGTTCTGAGTCACAGCAAACCAGCTGTGTTGTTTCCAAGGAGTGCAAGACCCCAGGCATAACATTCTGCCCCACTAACTCCCACCCTGGAGAGGCTGCATTTCAAGCTAGTGATGCCAATTACCTTATACAGAGTAGCCTGTGGGCTGCATATCTTGTGTCAACAACATTCCCAGTGATGATACTCAGGGAATAATCAAATGCCACAATGTTAACATTTTGGCTCATGTTGTGAAACGTTAAGGCTTAGCACAGGGTCTGTATGGGTAGCATAGTGTGGAAGGGAAGGGGGCCTTAGGAGAGCATTTGAAGATGCTGCTAAAAAATACATTCCCTATTTAAAAAAGCCTTTTCAAATGCTGCTGCAGATCCCCTGCCACAGGGTCTGATCGTGTCCAGCCCTTAATAAATGTATCATCCTGGTGCCCCAGGAGGAGAGATGGGAACTGAGGTGCAGAAAGCCTAGGACCAGATTTTTAGAATGTATGTAGGTGCCTAAAGATGCAAAGTGGCCCACAGCTGGGATGTTGATCTCTTCTTCAGGCACCTTAAATACCTTAAAAGCTACATTGCCTCTGACTACACCCAAAGGCTGCATAATGGAAGGAGGTAGGAATAATCTTAAAGGTTTACAACCCAGCTATTGCCCCATCCTATCCTCGTCTGTTCTATCCCTAACAGCAGCAATTGTAATGAACAGGGAATGCAGTCAAGAGAGAGATTCCATAAACCATGTCTTAAGGAGGTGATTGACAACAATATTCTCAACTTCCTGCTCTGATCACATTTAAGTCAATATTTATCTTTTAGGCCTTGATGTACTAAGCAGGAGGAGATCGCTTCTTGTCTCATGGGTCCCCTCTTATATTTAACAGCAGGATCGTCCCTTCTAAAACTATTTCTCTTTGCAAAAGCTTGGAAAGAGATGTTGACGCTACTGAGCTTTATTGAGGCTGTGCAAGGAAAGTGCTCATCCATCCCCCATCATCATATGCTGACCTTATTGCCTTCTGCTTTATTGCTTTTCATAATCAAATTGATAGCCTTGTTTGTTTCAAAAAGGATCACAGCAAACAGCTACAGTAGGATCTAATTATCTCCTTCTCATCCCGTGTAAGGACATTTTCAGATAAACAGCAGGATTTCAACATTGTTTCAAAGGTCTTCCCATGCAACCCATCTGTATCTAACATCAGACTGTTCCTCATTTATCTTGACTTTTCCAGATAACAGTTTTGGCAGCTCTAGATAATAAAACTAGAAGTGCCTTGCCACAAAGACCGTGCTTATTCCTAGGCAGATGTCACGTCGATGACAGGTGAGCATTGCAGTTCCAGTTGTCACAAGGATATCAGCATAGCAGGTGGCAGCTGTAACCCTATAGCGAAGTATTACTCTTTGTCTTCTCAGCTAAATCTGGGAGCTGTCACTTAGCCACGCCCCACACCAGCAGCCCTACTCTGTAGCTCACCAGGGATCCTCGCACAGGGACGAACACGTTGCTGCAGACTGAGGCTCATGTTCTCCCTTGGTGTTTGTTTGTTATTTGTTTTGGCATTGAAAGTTGCCCTGTTTGAAGACTATAAAAAATCACCAATGTTTTTTTAACAAGTCCTTTGAGGAAAATCTTTCTCAAGAAACAAATTAAAAGTTCCAAATCCTGGAGACAGAATGAAGCAGAGTTGAGGGGCAGCTCCGAAAGTATTAGAGAGCCTGATAAAATAGACTTTATATCTTAGCTCTGGCATCACATTGGCCTAACAGTATTGCTGTTAGTGATGGGGAGGTATGATGTAGCAGAACTGCAGCAGCTGGATCACATGCTAAGCAGTGGCCTTACACTTGCTGGTTCAGAAGATTTAAAATGTCCGTGTGTATCTTTCTTCTCAGACTGAGATAGTGAGAACTGTGAGACATGATTATAAGATATTTTTGTAACAAAGAGGTGACAAAAGTGGTCGGCATCCATATGAGGAGAACATAAGACTTTTCTCCTTAAAACATACAACAGAGGGTTGATATGACAAAGATGAATGAAATGTTAAGCAGAATAGATGATACTTACTCATTACTTCTCATAATACAAAATTCCAGAAAGCACTCAAGTGGTCATGCAGTTGTTCAAAACCAATGAAAGAAAAGTGTTCCTTCACTTTGACAGCTCAGCTTATATCAAAACATATTCAGTCATGCCTGCCCAGTGGTACCTGTTTATTGCTTTCTTAGGAATGTCTGAAACACAGCCACTAAAAAAACTTCACATGCAGAAGTCCTTGTAGTTCTAGTGCTGATCCTGCTGGGTTTCATCTTTGTTTTATTTGGATGGTGAAGCAAACAAAGGTTCTTAGAAATGGATCCTACTGATATGGGCAGGGTGACTCAAACTATGCGAAATTTCATGGTGGAATTTATTTCCACAAGGCCTTGTGGAGGCCAGAATCAGAAAGCGTTCAAAAAGGAATTAAGGAATTCAACAGGGATAGAACTATTAGCAGCAATAAAGCATTGTGTCCAGCTCAGGAGAAGCTGTGGGCCACTCTCAAGAGACAGGACACTGGGCTGAACAAACCTTCAGCTTCATCCAGGATGGCAATTTTATGTTCTTACGTACACTCTTTACAGACTTCTAGTGGCTATGAGAAGCCCACTACTGATGTGCTGACTCCTCAACTAAAAAAACGCAGGTGGAAAACTGGCTTACAAACTGGTATTGCAGCCTCAGAGCTTCGCTACTTTCAAACCACCATGTCTCCTTCTGACACCAAAAAAATATCACCCACTTCTCACATTGCTGGGAAGGGTTTATCCCAAATGCTGAAACTGCAAGCCCATCTCAAATAAATGGAAAAACAGTAGTCTCTGTTCTTTTACCCTACGCCAGACTCTTAGATACCACCATGGGCAGCTGGATATGTAAGCTTACCTGCAGTTGTGGCAGCAAGCTTTCATTTGCCTGTAATAAGGAAAGTATAATAGTCGCAGCCAAATAAAACATAAGAGCTGCTGTTAGCTCCTGATCTAATTATACTCTGACATAATTTGGCTGGAGTTGGCATTCACTAAAGACATGTCAAAGTAAATGATTTCACTCTGTTATGCAGCAATGGCAATGTTAACTCATGGGAAATTCCTGGAGGAGATAAAAATATTCATAATTCATTTTGGATGCTTTGTGAGCTTCTATCCTAAATGAGCAGAGGATAATCCAGTACTCTGATGCTTGAATTTTGAAGGCACCTGTCTTTCCTTATATCATTTGGCAAAGGCAATAATTTGCCCAATCTGAAAAAGAGTTAGTGATTAGTTGCCATTGCAGTAAACAGCTCCAACTGTGTAACCCCTGCATGGGTCTCCCCATTGTCATTGCGATGGCATGGTAGGATGCTATATTTATGACTCCAGGATGGGCACTCAAACATGGGGAACATTCTTTTGGGGAGAGTCATTCTTAGTTGTCATCAACAGGGAGAAGGAAACGCTCCTTTGTCCTTTCTCTTTCACGAGGACAGACACTCTCACTGTAGTCTTCACAGGGTGAGTTTGGTTTATCTGTAAATAAACTACTGTTTATAGCAAGATTTTATAAGATCTTCATAGCAGCATCAGTTATTTTGTATGATCACTTTATTTGAATTGCACTTCAGAGACAGACTGTGGTTCATGATTGTATCTGCTTTAAAGTGTCCTTACTGTTTTTCCAGTGTTGTTGTTACAAAAATACTGTTTTACTTCATGTTTTCTCACAAGAATCTATTCTGGTTTACGGGTCTGTTTAGAAAAAAATACATAATTGGATTGAAAAGTGTAGGTTTAGCAGATCAGAACTTTATATCTTTACAATAAACACCAGATTATAAAGCACAGAAAATTTCCCAGGGAAAAATAAAAAACATTATACAGCAAAAATTAACCTGGATCAGTAACTGTTTGTGAAAATGGAAACAAAGATCTGATGCCCAGCAGTCATTCTGCAGCTGAAATAGTCCTGAAGAGAGTAGTATTCTATGAAACTACAAAGATATTTTTTCCATAAAAGCCTGATTTATTTTCTCTTTCTTATATTTGCCAACATTTCTTTGTTTCTTCCAAAGTTAATGTCTACTGAGGAAGTATTATCATGATAATTCTGTATTTTCATTTGCATTTGGGGATTTTTTGTGCTTCCCACAACAGCTCTGCTTTTCCATATAACTGTGCTTTTCCATAGACCGTTGTTTTAAGAAATTTGTTTATATTAACAGAAAATTGTACTACTAGTAAAAACTGAGGGGTTTGTATTTTTTATCATTTTAGGATTAGAAAGCAGTAAAATTTAAATCCAGGTACAAAATTTGCCAAGGGAAAGTTTCAATAATGGAACATGAGCTAGGGAAAGATTTACAAGTATGTTTGAACAAATATTATTCAGCAACAGTTACGTTTACAGAGCTTTTTTTATAAAGTAACTTAAGCTCTTAAAACTTGAAAATCTGAACAGTTTAAGGACTGTGCTGTACGTTTCTGAACCAATTGCAGGACAGAATGAGATAAGGAGGGATACACTTTTAAAATTCGCTTTTGTTTAATGACCACTCATTAGTCAGTGCCTAAAAGCAGCACACTGCTTATTCCCAGAGAAGAGGCTGCAGCAACAGCTTAATTGTTTAGCAGCTAATGCAGGAGATGGATGGGAGCCAAGAGCGCTGATGTTTGCTCCCCGTGTTTCACCTGCAGGAGAGAGATCTCTCTGGGAAGGCTTCTCTGGTCAGTCTGGGGAAAATCATGCTGTTTACAGAGCAGCTCCTTTAAGGCTAACATTTTGAAGGATGCTATGTTTTCTCCATGATTTATCTACCTTTTTCTAAGTCCTAAGAAGAAACAACTGATCTCTCAGGATGCACTCCAAGGACTGGATAAAGCATTATCTTCTTAAAGCACTGAACTATAACTGTTCTTGTCAGCAGCCTAGATACACAGATGGGAATACAGGCTGAAGAAGTGCTCTGATTCAGCAACAGCAAGGGGAACTGGTTAGTTCCAGAAAATCCACTTGGATTTTCCAACTACCACAGACACCAAGTGATTTCTGCACAGCAGCCTGTGTGTTTGGTTCAGCAGCATTGCCTTATCTAACCCCTGGCATATCCAGGCAGGGTCAGAACATGGTGGGATCACAACCTGCGTGGCAGGTCACAGGCTATTTGGCATCATAGCTACCCCTGCAATATAGTTTCCAGACTAAAAATCTGCTTATTTTCTAAACTTTTCCTCTGTATCTCACTATCTGATGTTTCATACCTTATTTTGTCCCTAATCTTCCATGTCCCCCTGATCTCCCTTCTCATGATGCTCCTCATTCGTCTGCATGCTATATTGGGGGTCTGATCTAATGGAACTCCCTGGAAGAATATCCACCAGATTTAGAGCATAAGATCAGTCCTAGGAAAACAAAGACCAGTCCTAGGAAAACAAATCTACCCACAAAATGCTGCCTACTTACTGTTCTGTTACAGCTTCAGCTGCCTTTAAAGACTTACTAATTTCTTCATCTCATTCCTTTTTTCACAGAAGCATCATGAAACAAACCCCTTTCATAGTCTGAATGCTAGAAGATAGTATTATATGAAATTTCATTCACAGCCCTTGAACATCAAAGCAAAGCAAGGACTTAAAGATAACTTAGAGATTCTGTTAAGGTGTCTTATTTGAAAGCCAGTTTATGTTTTTTTCTATTCCAGCAAGAAAGTTTGTTTTTGACTTCCCAGCATGGGAACCCGAACCTTCTTCCACCACAGAGAGGAGGAGCAGAAGGAGGAGAGGCAACAGAGCTTGCAAATGACCTCCACAACTAGAAAGAAAAAGTTCAAAACCAGGTAAGCCACAGAGTTAGGGACAGGTCGAGTAAATCAGGTCCAGACAGGACTTTCTACACTTGGCACTGAGCTTTCACGAATTTGTTGAATTTTGAGTTTATGAAATTACGGAACCTTGTCTGGATTCTTTTATGTGCATCTGCCTCTGGAAGTGAGGAAGAAGAGACTTTCAGCCTTTCAGAGTTATCGATAGCAGCTGCCCTTGCCCTGACCTCCGAGATACCACAGTAAGTCAGAAATCATTATAACTCAAATACAATCATTGTATGCAACATTGCCTTTGTATACAGGGGTCACAGTTTCCAACTCATTTCACTGGAAACAAAAAGAGCAGGTTCAATCAAGAGGTTCTTCCTTTAAAAATTAAAATGCCCAACCTCAACTAAAATGCAGGAAACAAAATTATATCGCCTTGGTACCCGTGATAATGAGTAATATTGCCCTGCTTACAAGCAAGGGCTTAAGAGAAACCAGATTTCATAGGAATAAATGGAAAATGGAGTCAGATTAATAAATTAATGGTAATAGATGGAACTCCCCTTCTTTCCTAGAAAATCTTGGCAATCCTGCTGTCCATCCTTCTGTGATGGCTGAACAACCTAAGTAGTTAGCAACATCCCTCCTCCCTTTAATCCTTCTCCCAATTCCCTGTCCGGGATTAAAAATGGTCAAATAGTGGGTCCCCTTCTTGTGCCATTAAAGTATTATTTCTCATGGTAGTACTGCTGGTTCCTATGAGGCATAATTTCCTGACATTCACACCCATACTTACTGCATGCAAGCTGATGTTTCTGTCCTTAACACTTCTTATGATTTAATCAAAAATGCGTGCTATACAACAACAAAAAAGACCAAAACAAAATAAAAAGCATTATCCTAACTTCTGTTGGCTTTTATCATCCTGTGTTCCAGGGATTACAAGCAAAGAAGAGAAGCTGCCATCCTAGAGCTAGAACAGAGGGGGCAAAAGAGAATTTGGTTTGGGAACGACATGGAAAAGTTGGAAAAGGAGGTTATTCGGAACTGCAGACTGCTGCGTGTGAGAGCTGATCGGAAGGCCTTTCGGAGGAAGGTCAGATCAGACATCTCTATTGGTTGCAGAAATGCCAACAGGATTAAAATTGCCAAGACTAACTAGCATTCTGCAGAGGATACTAAACCTAATCAGGTGTTAGGACAACCTCAAAACCATTAGAAATAAGGACAAGGCCTTATACTCTTGCCACTGAAGCATTATTACATACATCTCTTTTACAAAAGAATTTGTGCAATTAGAACATAATCCCGTTCTGTTGCCTTTATTTAGTCTGTCTTTGTCATAGGCTGTAGAAAAGGCACGTGTGGAGAAGGAATACATTGAGCTGCGTTCGGGGCGACCACCTATGTTCTGGATCCCCCTCAGAGTACATGCAGTCTGGGAGAGGATGGAAGTGAAGCTGGCATGTACAGTCCTGGCTTCCCCACCGCCGCAGGTTACTTGGTACGTCAGTTGACAGCAATGACTTATGCTGCCCACATGGCTAACAGTCTGCGTGCGTTTCAGGAAGCAACCAGAGGAGTAACATCTGTGTCCTGCTAGAAAGAAGGAAGGGAGAGCTTCAGAAATCACAGAAACCACTTTCAATTCTCCAGTTCCACTGTTAGGACCAGTAAAGACATTAAGTATTCAGTGGGCCGTGGAGGCAGTGGACAGTCCTACAGGGCTCCTTCTGTGACAGGACTGATATTCATGTAGTTTTCCCTGCTTCCCTTGGTGCTGTCCTCCATTCTGCAGGAAAACTTGGGATTTAACTCTCGGAAACCAGAATCTATTGCCAGCACTAAATCACCACACACATACACACCATCAAGGCTTGGCTACCTTGGATACCATGCAAGTTTTAGCATTAAACTGCTATCACTTCTACAATTTGTAAAATACAAACCAACTTTCGTTTACTCAGCTTTGCGTATTTACCAAACCACAGGAGAGGAAATGCTACATACTGAGCCTGATGGCAGCATTTACCTTTAATAACAGAGGGACAGAAATAAATTAAAGATCACCTCGGAAAACAATTTGCAAAGTGTACTTTGATCAGTTTGTTAAAGTGATTGACCATTCCTCCCATGGAAGGTTTGAAGTATGCAAACATTTGGATTACTAATGACTTCGTAGGCAGCTAACTCCGCTACTGTCAGAGCTCCTAATGTCCTGTGTCCTTCCAGAACAACGTCTTTGAATTATTCAAAGAGCAAAGAGAATATGAACCTCCCACAGCCTCCCAGTGAACACAAAGAAGCAAGAGACATCTGTTTGAACTCCCTCACACAACCTGCAAAGCAGGGAGCGTAAATTGAGGAGGAAGCAACAAGCCAACGCTAAGCTGCCCGTAGGCAGTCTACAAGCAGCCCTAGGGAAGGAGCACACGCAGGACTATGGAGGGGGATCTAGGTTAGCTGCAAGGCTGTTTTGGATTGATGTGAGAGACCTGACAAAGAAGAAATTGTGTCTACTCTTCTTTTCTGTTGTGCCTCTGTTGTGTTTGACATGGTTAATTTTAAAATAAAGTGTCAATTTTACCAGTCAATTTCTCCGTCCTTTCCTAAGCAGCATGTTTCCTTTGTATTCAACTAGGTATAAAAATGGAGTCCGTATTGATCCTCGCCTAGCCCCAGCAGGAAAATATAAGATAAAAAACAAGTTTGGGATGCTGACCCTGCACATCAGCAGGTAATGTATGTGCACTTGTCTGAGTTGTTTATTCAGATGAATAAGACCTGCTCTTCTGAAACACCCAGTTGTGTATGCTAAACAAAAAAAGATAATTCTTCTGGAATCTGACCCTGCTTGACTTAGTGTGTTGTGTCTGAGCTAAACCTTTGCCATTAGGAAGCAATCTCAACAGCAGTTCATGAGGTTTAAAAAGATCTTAAAAGAAATTTATAGCCTTATTTATTTTTGCTCCTCTTTTTAGGCATGGCCAAAATTTTCTCATTCAGGGTAAGGCCATGCACATTAAGAGCACTTTACAAGCAGACATACCAACGTGATTTAGGACCCATCAATGTAATCAGAATGACATTAGTTCAACTCTGTGAATTATACATGTGATAAATATACATGCATTTCTTCAGTGGAACCAAGTGTTCCACAGGTCTTTTGCTTCTGGGATTAAAGGAGAACCCCTTTGAATTTTTCCTGTGAAATATGAACAAAATCTGAAAGCTAAAAAGGAGGGGAAATGTTTTTTTTCCAGATGCTCCATGGAAGATTCTGCTGAATATAGTGTTGAAGTTAAGAATCAATACGGCGAGGCTTATTCTTTTGCTACAGTGCTTGTCAGGAGTAAGTAGAAAATGGTCCTTTGGTTTTAAATTTTCAGATTCTTTAGATTCTTCAAAATATTTTCCATGCTATACGTTGTATCATAGGAACATACAAGCACTCTGGAAAAATGAAGAAGTAAGCACTCTGTTAATAGCAGAGGAGAATTTCTCTCAGTTATTAGTGAGGAGAAAGCACAACTAGATAAAATAATCCTTAGCTACCACTAACTAATACGTATATGGCTGATATAACAGCTTCTCTTTCTCAGTCACTTCTGGACTCAGGCAAAATGGTTCAGATTCCATACAGACACAGCTGTCCTTCCACTGTGCTAAAACTGTACTAAATTTAGGTACTTATTTGTTCTGCACTGACACAAAACAGCCATACAGTTAAATACATAACAGGCTTAGAGTGTGCTACATTTCTAAAGATAAGCAAGAAATTGGTTAACAAGTACTGTGGCTTTCAAAGGCATCTCTCAGTGCAATATTGCATAAATACCATATTTTTCTCTCAAATCAGTAACTACCAAGAGAAAATACAAGATTTTCTTCTTTGATCTGTGCTGTTCTTAAAATAACTGGCATAGATGCCATAGATACAGATTCTGCACAAGCCAAATCCAGACATATGGTGAAGGAAGTAAACTACCAGTACTTAAAAAGGGAAATTATATCAAGCTTTAAGAAACAGGCACTGCAGTCTCATAGGATCATAGTTTAGCTGTTCACATTTCATATATATAGACATATATATATAAAATAATAATTCTGTCATAAAAAACCTGAACAAAATAGACCAACAGAACTGTAGAAAATTAAATGCTTAAGTGGGGCTGACAGAGTCCAGGCAGTAATTCAAATGGCAACAGATGAATAGGAAGGAAACAGGTTCACTTTGGACATCTTACTGGTCATGAAGGGATGGGTTTCTTCGACTGATTGAATTGCAAAGCCATCTTGAACTATTTTTTCAGACAGAAGGGGTCTTCTTTGGTTTAGATAGTATATTTATTATTAGTGTTTTAATATATTCTTGGCTCTGCCATGGGTTATGTTATTATCATACTTATTCTTTGCATGCCATATTCCGATCATGTCTGAATACCATTTGGGGATACATATGCGTACAGAAGAATGTGACTCCAGAATTGTATTAGAAGTGTATTGTTTATGATATCTTTAAGATCCTTTAATTAAACAGTGTCACAATTCAGCATATCTGGAAATATGCAGCACACATTTACTAATTCTAAAGGGACATGTATAGTAGCCCAGAAAACTTTCATTTACAAGCCTTCCCAGATTCCTAAATTCCCGTTACCCTAATGCAGAAATACAGCAAAAGTTACCAGGTGTGCAATGCTTCTCTTCTATAAAGGTTCTTATAGTATGTCCAGAACTCAGGAGCTGGGCCTTTGCCATAAAGCAGAAGCAGCTGTCTGAAAAAAAAATCCGTGGCAATAATCACATACTCCTCTCAATTCCCGTCAGAATCCTTAGGATCAGAGCAGACATGAGGATAGAATAAGGGCTGTGGTCTATCACAGAAAACCCTGGATGAGACTGCTCTCTTCACCTCTAAGTGCCTGATTAAACTGTCCTTCATCAGGCCTGATCAGCATTTCAAACAGCTTGCAAACTTTGTCCCTTGTGATTGCGGGTGAGAGGCTCACACTGTTCCTTCTCCCTTGACCCTGTCTAATGCCATCCCAGTAACATGATTCTTCCTTTTGCTATTTGCACTTAACATTCTGAAAATAGAGACTACACCAAGGCCTTAATCCTGCCTCCACTGGAAACATTCCTCATCCCCCAGGCAGGCCGATGGCATCTCCTCTTCTGGCCCCACACTGTCTGGAATGCCCTTGATGCCATGGGAGGGTCTCTGGGATCTGTGGTTCCTACAGCAGAAGTTCATTTTCCCTGAAGACATCACCATGGGTCTCACAGGACCTGGGATGAGGCTGTGCTTTACCTCTTGAGCTTTCTATTTCTTTCGTCTTCAGCTATTAACACTCAGTCCTCATCTTTTCTTATGATAGGCATTATTTTATGTGCATTTCTTGCAACATATAAAGATAAGAAAGGGAAGTATCTCAGTTTCATCCTGTGTTAAATGCATCAGTTCTCAGATTTCAGCTCCAAATAATTTCATTTTGAGCTGTGATGCCAGCAGTTCTCCCAGGCTAGATCAGGTGAAGTGGGACAGTATTCACATATGGTGGCTTCAAAGAACCCACAGCTGTTGAAACAAGTGATTTGGTAGGCGACACACTTCCCTCAGCTCCAGGAATTACCTCAGTGTCTCAGGACAGATATCCTTTATTTTGGTTAAAGCTTGAAGTCCCAGTCACTGGTGGTCTTCAAGAATGCCACATCATCCCCTGGGAATGCTGTTTAATCCCAGAGGTTTGGCCAAATTCCACTTTCAGTAATGTTTATGACACCAACACTTTCTTCTTTCCTTTTCTGTGCTGTATGTGGCAACGAGTAGCTGTCGTGCTCTGTCTCCAAACAGTGACATAATTTAAGCATTTCAGTTATGGGTGATCCTAGATTGTCATGCTTCTAATTTGGACAGTACCATATTGGTACACTTACATGACAAAAGCTGTATCTCCCTGTATGCATGCTTTTATTCAGCATAACTTTCCTATTGCAGCTTAAAAAGAAGCCAAACTGTAAAAAAACCTCCTTAGCTAAGAGTAATTGTGTGCACATGAGCATTTAAAGCAGCATTACTTAGAATCATAGAATCATAGAATCATTTAGGTTGGAAAAGGCCTTTAAGATCATCGAGTCCAACCGTTAACCTAGCACTGCTAAGTCCACCACTAAACCATGTCCCTAAGTGCCGCATCTACATGTCTTTTAAGTACCTGCAGGGATGGTGACTCAACCACTTCCCTGGGCAACTTGTTCCAATGCTTGACAAGCCTTTCAGTGAAGAAATATGTCCTAACATCCAATCTAACTACTTATCTAAGTACTTATACTGGTATAGTCATACGAACAATTTCCTATGCAGACACGTCCTCAGTTGTTCGTGAAGGTCATCAGCTGTCAAATAAATTAATGTTTTACCACTTCGTGACACTTTGAAGGTTCACATTAAGAGCTGGTTTGAGGGAAAAACAGTTTGCTGAGCATCACTGTATGTTTTTGAGGGGAAGATAAACACTGGCATGAGATTTGCTAAATGTATTTTCTTCTTGTCTCATAGAATATTATGGAAAGGAGTCAGGATTTGATTCAGAAATATACAGAAGTGAGTAAATGACTGTTATTATTATTTATTTTATTTTTATAGCCTGAAGTTATTTGAGTCTTTTTTTCTGAGCTATAGCTTTTCCTATTAGCCTGACTGCACGTGACAAGTGCAAGGCTCAGGTACCACTCTAAATATATGATAATAAAAATACTACAAGGAGGAAGACTCTGGGAAGTCTCTGTCATGCTGACTTTTACTCTTATTTCATAGGATCACTTATGGCCAGAGAGGCAGATTTTGCTTTTCCACTGAAACCCTTATTTTCAAGAGAAAAGGAGCCTTTCACCCTCTCCTGTTACTTCTCTTCTGATTTACTTGAACACCAACGAGACATTACCTGGTTCAGAGATGGTTTGTATGCAACAGCTAAATTTATATACATATACCTATATGAATATACCATTTGAATTCATAGCTGTGATCTAACGTTCACAGAAGAGAATTAGAATTGAGGATTCTTGAGCTGCTCTCAGCTTTTTTCAAGCTATAGATGTTATTACTTAATTTGCATGTTTCCCTCATTTGTAAAAGGATGATACCACTAAAATGTTTTGGAGGTAATGACATCTCTGCTTGTAAGAATAGTTTAAGAGACTTAGTTCTCTACAGTGAAGGCGCCAAGCGTTTGTAAAGCCAGTAGTTCTCTAGTGAAAAAAATTCTGGATATTCTGTGTTGTTCTGCTGGCAATCAAGGATGTTGAGTTTAGCCAAACTGGTAATCTTTCTGTACTATTAAGTTTTGGAAAGCAGAAGCAGCGCAGTAAGACTGCTCTTGCCATTCCAGCAATTTTGCCAGAATCAGCTGTGAAAATAGCAGGACCTATTGAGTTTTAGTGGAGGAAAATTTGGGTAGACTTTGTATCTCAGATCTGATAAATACACACAAAATGTACAGTATGCGCTATTCCATTTTCTTTGTTTTGAGCACCACTCGGACAAAAGATCCTGCATGCTGAGCAGTAATGTAGCCTTAGTTAGAGCTGGCACAATATTTGGCAGACTTCAGAGCATCCAGTTACCTGGTGTGAGGAGTGCCTTTTACTCACTAATTCATCCGAACTTATTACTCTTTTGCTTGGACCACAAGCTCTTCAGGACAAGGACCATGCTTTTTGCTCTGCATTTGTGTACAAAGGGAACAGAGAGGCATAGGAACAAAGTAGGATCAGAGTCCATGACTATAACTCAGAGGCATAATAATGATATCAGGAGTGTCTTAGAGATCCCTCATCTTGCTCTGTGTTTTTTTCTGCATTTGGAAATATGCCACTCCTGACTCAACCAGTTCAGGTGGAGTTCCTTTTCACCTTCTCATGCTTCACAGGTGAGTTGCTGCAGAACTCAGAATGTCGGGAACTAAAGTACCAAGACCGGGAGGCTTCTCTGACAGTGTCATGTGCTTACAAAGAAGATGAGGGATTCTACACTATCCGTGTCCCCTCACTGGATGGATATAAAGAGCAGACCACTTATGTGTTCGTTAAAGGTATTAGCAGGATTCTATCCTACTTTAAATAAAAGCTCCTTTCCTAATACCTTGGCATAAAGGAATTCACAGCCTCATACACAAGAAAATATCTCCCAATTTTTTGCATGGATACAATTATCAAAATGTCCAAATCTTATTTTCAGTAGTGATTTAGGTATTAGAAAATATGACATGTATTACTGGGATGTAGGCCCTTAGACACTTAAAATTAAGCTATTGTATGAAAATTTTGGTACAGAGAAGAAAAAAACCTAACCACTGTCACTTGGTGTTTCTACAGATGCTGCAGCAGAAACAGCTGGTGCACCTGGATCCCCACTCAACCTGAAATGCCATGATGTAAATAAAGACTGCTTGATTCTTTCTTGGGTAGCACCCAGTGATAACGGAGGAAGTCCGATCCTGGGATACTATATTGAAAGGTCTGTATGTTAATCATCTTTGAGAAAAAAAACCTCATGATCATGTTGTGGAAAAAACACGACGGAACTCCATGGGCTGTGTTTCATTTCAGGTGTGTTGCTGGGTCAGACGATTGGGTCCCATGCAATGACAAGCCTGTGAAAACCTGCAGATACCCTGTCTTGGGCCTTGCTGAAGGACAGACATACCAGTTCCGAGTAAAGGCTGTCAATAAAGAGGGCATCAGTCATCCTTCAAAAACCAGTCATCCAGTTACAACATATGACCCCAGCAAGGACAAGAGAGTGACAGGTTTGTACTAAAAACAGGAAAATTTGCTCCTTAAGTACAATGTGAGGCTGCAGGTATAACTGAATGCTGTTTGTCCAGATTCTCCCCATTCTCACAAATATCATTGCAACATACTGCCATGCTGTGCCTTTGCTGAACCCATCTTAGTACTATTCTGAGCAGAAAAAGATCAAAATACCAGTTACGACATTTCATTGTATGTGTAATGAAATGTATATAATTATGCATATAATGAAATGACATAGTCCTGGGCTCTGTCTTTCTTGACAAGCCCCAAGCATCTCCTCTTAGTGAATAACATTGCCCTGTTTTACATTACAGTTATTCCATACGATGAAGGCAGGACGATAGAAATTTGCAAGGATGACCTGGAAGGTAAGTTCATATTTATACTGAGCCATTCTCTCAGAGAGGAATGATGGTTCTACAACAATGAGATCTGTAATAACATGACTGGAGAAAACACGCTTAGGAAAATATATGGTGAAACATCATTGTAAGCTGCACTAGGATCAGAAACTATCACAAACAGCACAGCCTTTTATAATAATCTTGGTTTGCCTCTATGTTCCCAAAGGGTTTAAGTCTCCTCCTTTATATTGGAGGATCTTACTTTATAGTGGGAAAACATAATCCATTGTAAAAGAACTTTTTTTCCCTGCCATGTTATAACTAAAGCATAGTGTATTCTGACTTCCCACAGGACATATTAAAATTCCCTTGCCACCCACCAATGTTCATGCAAGTGAGGTCAGAGAAGATTACGTGGCTTTGGCCTGGGACGAACCAGATCCAAGAGGCAGAGAGCCACTGAATTATTATGTGGAAAAGGTAAGAAAGTAACATCACATAGATGGGAAATGGCAGAAAAGAATCATTTCTCAGGTGGTCTATAGCACAGGCAAGGCTATTCACTGTGTTGATAACTGGAGAACTACAGCCTCAAAAATTGTTTGCCCAGCCTCTCTCCAGCTTCACAGTTTACCTGAGCTATGATCCTGACTCTTGACACCAACTCAAGTAGTAACGATTAACAAAGAATAAACAAGTTTTATACTACAGAACAGTAGCAGAGTTTTAACAGGAAGACTGTTCCTGCCCTATTGGCCCATAAGTGTGGAAAAGCTGTGAAGAACTGCACAATAGTTCACTTTCCTGTTCCCCACTAATCATTTTGCCAGTTAATTAGTATCTTCTAGCAATCTCCTTTCGTACATACTCATTTCCAACCTGCTGTACCATTTCTGCTGCAAAGGGGCCCTCTGTTGCCAAGGAAGAAAAGTTTGGGTATATCAACAAGAAATAAATCATTTATGTTTGTGGTTGGGGTTTTTGTTTGTTTGTTTGTTTGTTTTAAACTACCCTCCTGTAAAGATCAGCCTTGTTATTGCTCAGGAGGGTTTTAAGCTTGAGTTACAACATGAGTTGTAAATCATCACCTTTTTCGTTACAGTCGATTGTAGGCAGCAACTCCTGGCAAATGGTTAATCTGGATACGCCAGTTAATTCCCCAAGATTTGCACTCTTTGATCTTGTTAAAGGAAAATCATACTGTTTCCGCGTGCGATCTGTTAACAAGTATGGAATCAGTGAGCCATCCCTGCCCAGTGAGCCTGTAACTGCTGGAGCAAAACTGGGTAATTATTTCATTAATATGCTCTACACTAATTATATGGAAAAGGAGATAGACTATGAAAGTAATGTGTGGGTTCCTTTGCCCTCCCTTTCCTTTAAACTTCATGGTATATGATTACACAGCAGTTGCTTTGATATCAGGAAATCTCTTAAAGCCTTAAATCCTTGTTTAATTACTTTGCAGTTGGTCAGTGCAGTGTAAATCTAACCAAGCAATGATGGGGGAATTACATTCAATAAAATAAGAAAGAGTTGAAGCCTGTGTTTAATCCAAGTGTGCTTCCATGTAAGAGAGAGGTTACACAGACCAGTGCTGGAAGGAATGATACGACTGCTGAAGCAGCCTGTTTCTGGGGGCTTCAGACAGAACAGCAGTCTTCGCAGTGCGGATTTGTTTTGTTTTCTTCCTGGACTGAGCTGACAACAGTAAGAGATGCAAAGGCTCAGGCCCATGTTTCTCTTATGCAGAGTGATGAGCACTCACTCTTATTTTTTATATCCTCCCAATACTAAAGCTGCCCTAGTGTTCATTCATACTGTCCTTTTTTCTCAAGAGTGAAGCAGTTCCCATTTCGTAGTGGAGTTAATGAGAGTTACTATATGAGTCTCATTTCTCCTCTACTTCAGAGAAGGTGAAGCAGGTGTAACTCTGCAGAAATCAATGGGCTGTAAGGGAGAGGAATATGAGATACGGCAAACCCAAACATAAAAATACAGGCTGTAGACTGGGACAATGTCCATAGTATTTTGCTCTAATTTGAAAATGGTGCTCTGAAAAAGGTGAATAAATCAAACAGGCCAACTCACTTAAGTTTTTTTTTTAAATTTATACATTTTAAACCCCCCTATTTTTCTCTGTGTTTTTTTTCTTTTTTTAGCTACTCTGCCTCCACCATCTCAGGTGTTAGCTTTCAGAGACACCAAGACATCTGTTGTTTTGCAGTGGGATAAGTTAAAGGATGCTCTGGAGCCTCTTGGCTACTACATATACTGTCGGGAGACTGGGACAGAAGAATGGCAAACTGTCAATAATAAGCCCGTGACATGTAATGAGTGAGTTCAGCTATTATATTCCATTGAGAGAAGACAGGGTGCCAACTTGGATTCTTATGTTTATGGCTGGAGTCATATTTCAGATAAAAAAAGAACTTCCTTCACTGCAGACACATAGGCTTGCATGCACACAAACACCATATACTCTTTTAGAATTAAGTATTGCTCCAAGTCTCACTTTTACATCCAAAGCTAGACTGACAGCAAAGTCTGTGTATATCTTCATAGACTCTGGATCTGCAGAAGGTAGATAGACCTTGTGGCACCAGAAGAACCACATTCCATTTTTTTGCTTGCTTTGCAGTAGAGTAAGTTGGTGTCACTCACACTTAGGATTTAGAATACCTCTCTAGCTGTGGGGGTCACATGTCAAGCAGAAAAAAATCCATTAAGAAGTCCAATTTTTTCTACCAACAATGCCAGCCACCAGTGTGATACCTCTATCTGATCTATACTTACTGTCTGATTTATTGGTAGCCATTTTATGTGACACAGTGCACTTTGATTTGTAATGGCAAATAATGATTTTGTAAGTAACAATGCCTTATTAAAATGTATTGCTGTCTGTTCAAAAGACTGTTTACCTGTACTTTGAACAGTCAAACACAAACATGTTAATGTGCTTTCCTAGATTTACTGTTCCTGGGCTGCAGCCTGGAAAAGAATATGTCTTTTGTGTGAAATCTGTCAGTGAGGCAGGACTAAGTGAAAGCTCACCAGAAACAGATCCTATTGTTGTAAGGCCAGCTATTGGTAAGTAGTAACATATACATGCACATACACACAAAAATAAAATCCCTCAAAAATGTATCTACCATGCATAGCTATTATTACATGTAATGGTAATAAAGTTGAGCAGATAAGCAAAGGAAAGCAATAGGGAACTGATTTTCTTGTACCCTGCAGCTTCTGTCATCAATTATACTCGTCCGGGGTGGACAGAGTTAATTAGCATTTCGACTTAGCAGTGTGTTACATTTTCAGTATTAATTTGGCACTGGTACAAGTGACCATTTTAAGTCCTCAGTCATCTTGAGATCAGCATTGTGAATTTCTCCAGAGCAATTACAAAATCCTACCAACCACATTAGCCAGTATCTAACCCTCCATCTTCTCCATTTTAGCGACCCGCTGCTTCCATCTTTTCTGTCAGACAAACCATAAAGCAACATGCAAGAAACATCCTAAGACTCACCTGTGACTTTTGCTGTGACTTCCAAATAAGAATCTGGTCATTTTCAAACACTTTTACACTGCAAAAGTGGTATTAGGGGCCTTAACACAAATAGAATCACATCTCGTATGAGCACACAGAGATTTCCTCGGCCCATTTCATCCCATATCTACACCTCTTTTCCCAGTCCCTAGGTCCCAAGCCTGCATTGAACAATACTGTGTTTTCTCTCTCCCTTTGCTGCACAGCTTGTCCATCAGCACCACATGGGTTTGTTCTTCTAAACTGTGGGAAGGCTGACATGACCATCGGCTGGAAACCCCCAAAGCGCAAGGGAGGAACAAAGATTCTGGGTTATTTCCTAGATCAGCATGATACATATGAGCTAGATTGGCATGAAGTCAATACTGAACCAATTCCTCAACGAGTTTACACGGTACTCATTTCAGATACAATACTGTCCCTTAAGCATAGTGGGAAATGTAGCTGTAACAAGGGTTGAGCTGGTTTTCCTTTACTTCCTCTAGTCTAGAACTCTCTTCCTACCCTCATAAGACTACAACCATGCAGGGCTGTACTAATAATCTGCTTGCACTTCTGAACCCAAAGGTCAGCAACCTTGAGGAAGGTCACCTGTACGAATTCCGTGCCTGTGCAATGAACATGGCTGGTGTTGGGGAAGTATCTGAACCCAGTGACTTGTTCAAATGTGAGGAATGGACAATGCCAGAACCAGGTATCTCTCATGTAAAAACAACAGCCAGAAAAATATTACCAGGTATACTAGTTATCTCCTCACTCTTCTGTGAATCCAAGGGACTTCTGAAAACTATAGATGTGTATAAGGGTGGCTCCCAGTAAAGAAAAGCACACAAACACTTCTAGGGAAGTTCTGATTCAGTATTATTTCTGCATTACACAGATACAGCACCCAGGTATATTTAATAATATTGTTTCTAGAGAATGAAGAATCTGGATCTAATATCTTAATGTCTTTGTATATTACACCAAAGCAAGTAACATTAAACCAGCTGATGTACGCTTTTTTCTAGAACCCACCCCTACAGTTAATTAGCATAGAAAGCATCTCCTATGGACCCACTATTCACTTATCTTAAAACTCTCTGCTTTCTGATCTCAAACTCAAAGTGCACCCAGTTGCATTTTTTAATGTTACTGTTTGACAGCCTACTCTTCTTTGAACAGGCCCTCCTTATGATGTGAAGTGCACTGAAGTAAGAGACTCATCCCTGAAGCTACACTGGGAAGCACCACTGTACATAGGAGCAGGTCCAGTTACAGGGTATTATATAGACATGTGTGAAGAAGGGTCAGAGGAATGGAAACAAATAAATAAGCAGTCCATAGCCGCTACCCATATGAAGGTCTGTATGTGCACTTAGTATCCAAGTGTTGCTTCTCATTTAGTCTTACGTTAATTCCTGTCATTGTTTCCTGCAGGTTTCAGATCTGGAGACAGGGAAATGCTATATTTTCCGAGTAAGAGCACTGAATAAGGCTGGAATTGGACCCCCTTCACTTCCCTCGGATCCTGTGGTGGCTAAAACCAAACCCGGTATGAAATTAAAAGTGATGACATTGTGCAAGTCTGTAAATACTATGATGACTCTGGCAAAAAAACTGCTTTACGAAACATCAGCTACATGTTTCATAGCAAGAAAGAACCTCAGTCAAAATAAAGATTAGCAAATCAAACTCCCCAAATGAATTTACTCTAGCTGTATGCTGTCTTTTTTTTTTTTTTTTTTTTATTTAGATGTCCAGAAGCTAAGCCCTGATCTGTTTTGGTAAGGAATGTTTTGTGGGTTTTTCACTCATACAGGCACAAAAGAAATTGAACTTGGGGTTGATGAAGAGGGTTTTATTTATATGGCTTTTGAAGCTCCTGAAAAGAATGACTCCTCTGAATTTATCTGGTCAAAGGACTATGAAGGACCACCAGATGCTGACAGAGTTCAGACTGAAGAGAAAGGCAATACGTGAGTATATAATGAACACTAAGAAAATTAATTGTGGACTGTTGAATAAAGAACACATTAAAGAGTGAGAAAAACGTGAAGCCAAATGTTTCCCTCTCCTTCCAATATTCAGCTAAAATACATACACACCACTGAACTGCAAAGTCTCTGATTCTCAGCTCTGGTGTCCACGAAATGGGGCATTCAGTACAATCTTCAGGTCACAAAAGGGAAGCATCAGCCATCATATTGCTAATGTTTTTGCCTTGCTCCTTGGTGTCATATATAAATGACAATGAGTACTATATTTGATGTTCCAGGTGTATCACATGTGTTGCATTCTGTTACAGAAGGCATAACTTTTGAGGAAAATGTAATTTTTATTGTTTTTATTTCTAAGATCTAAGCTTATACTGAAAGACCCATCAGAAAAGGATCTGGGTATATATTCAGTGGAGGTCACGGATGTAGATGATGATATCTCTGCCAGCTGCACTTTAACAAAAGAAGGTAAAAACTAATAATTGACAAGAACAAAAATCTAATGTGCCATGATTTTCTAATATTAGATGTTTAGAGGAAGGTTTCTCATAGAGGAATAGTAAGTGATAATGATAGTGGCATCATTAGAAAGATGTTTCCCATTCCTTGAAGGCTCAAGGGCCGTTTCTTTTACAGTCCCCTAAGAAAAGATTCCACGCTCCTGGGAGGTCATTTTGCCCTTACAGTTCAGATTTCACACACAGCTACACTATCACAGTGATTTAAAACTTCTTTAACATGTCTCCTGAACTGATACAATCAACATTTTATTCAGACATAACTAAGAATTATCTTCACAACCTTTTCTAGTCCTCCCCACTATCAAATGTTTTGTACTTATCTTCTTCTTGACATAAATAAAGCTCATTAACAACTTAAATTAATACAGTGAATTCATTTGGGCCCAGTTGTACAAATCTAAATGACTTGTTATTCTTTGCATTTCAGATCTAGACAAGTTACTGAAACGTAGCCATGAAATCAGGAACCCATGTAAGTTGAACCAGTAAGAAGCCACTACCATATGTATAGATTCTGAAAGGGGAACCCTGGCATAACGCTGGCTGAGCCAAATTCTTTGGTTTGCCTATGAATTCCCCTCCATGGTTCTCTTTGTTTTCCAGTGATCAAGCTGATATCTGGATGGAACATTGATGTTCTGGAGAAAGGAGAAGTGCGGCTGTGGTTGGAAGTTGAAAAGCTGTCACCAAATGCAGAGCTGCATTTAATCTTCAATAACAAGGAGCTTACAAGTACTCCAGTATGTTTTGGCTTGGTTTGGTTTTAATTCTGACTTACTTTCCCCCTGCTGAACAGGGAGATAGAGCAAATAGGTACATTCCCAGTTTTCTAAATTCCCATCACATTATTTTGATGTGTGTTTTTGGAAGACTCTAGGGCTTTGTTTTCCACTGTGCATAAACAGAAAACCAAACTGTCTGATTCTCAATCTGTACAGTCCTAGCATTAAGCAAGGCTACAGCATTGGCCCTGTTAGTTAAAGACAGTGTAATATTCCTCTATGCTACGGCCAGCAAAACCTTCAGTGGTAATACTCAGAGAACATCCCCTCCTTATCCAGCTTTCTTGTTATTCCCCCGCTCCTGAGAGGCTGCCTCTGACAAACTTGCCGCAGCAGAGGCTTCCCTTTTATAAGGGAATTTTCTGACAACAAACCTCAGCCATGTGTAATTCGTCTGATAATACTAACACACCTGTGCAGGACAGAGTTTTTCCTGGATGAACAAGCGACTCATTTTGGTGGATGCTAAAGAAATACCATCTCGCACAATGAGACAGGATATTTTTCTTCTGCTTTACCAAGCAAAGCTGCAAGCATTCCACCCTATCTCTTTGAACTGAATACGGATAAATCTCGTGAATTCTAAGAGCAGATGAAAGTGATTTATTTCTCAGTCTGAAGCACTGGAAATAACACTGCATAATGTGTTACAGTGTACCCCAGCCTTCTGATACATTTTAAAAAATGTTCTAGCCTCTTCCTTTTCTTCCCATATCAAGTTTATATTATAACATTTAAAAAGTATTTGAAATGACAGGACCAAAGGGGAGAACAGTTGAGAATGAAGAACAATATAAATCATTCGCCTGTCAGTTAAATGTAGTGTAGCAATGCCAAGACAACAAAAAGAAAAGATGTAAAAAACGGATACGACTAGGCCAAAGAATTTCAGAGCTGTTATTGCAATATTGGGGTTTTTTAAAGCAATGTGTAGCAAATTTATTGAAAGCTTTGTCTATTCTAAGAACTGTCTTTTCTACACTGGACAACTGACATGGTTATGCATGATTACAAAGTATTTTTCAAGCTCTTTGTAATGATAATATTTGCTTAGAGCAAACTAGGTGGTAAGGCATAATTATGATATTTATGTTTAAGCATCTGGCAGGTTTCGGGGTGTATGTATAAAAGGTTCAGTAGTGCTTGCATGATGTCAAGAGGGTGGCAATATTACTCATCATTGCCCAAATATGCAATTACATGCCACAGATGTGTAATTAAGTGCAACGCTTCTATTATACTAAAAGTCATACAGACTCTGGTAAGCTGAAAAGTCTGTAATATCCAACAAGAAAGAATGTACTGTTATGTGGTTTTAACAGAAACTTTCTCCCAGAGAGTTCTGCTGTAAGCAATTCTACTATACCTACATACATAAACAAATAATAGATGAATCCCAGAATATAGAATATCAGAGTACGTTGGCTTCATTACTCCTGTAAGATGAGGGAAGTATATAAGGATACATATATAAAAGGACTGTAATGTCTGAGTGTTGTAGAAGATGCTGTGCCGGGATCTGGCCTTGGAACAGTTCCACTGTGGAAAAACTATTCAGTTTATCATATTTCCTTTGTTTTACACAGACACATAAAATAAACTTTGTCAAAGGAAAAGGTCTCGTAGAACTGATAATCCAGAATTTCTGTGATGATGATAAAGGGATGTACACAGCTCAGCTGCAAGATGGAAAAGCTAAAAATCAATTCACCCTCGTTCTTGTGGATGAATGTAAGTGGAAATTCAGGATCAAATATAGACTGCCATGCTCAGTGGAAAGTTTTCTAGGCACTTAAGGCCCCAAAGTATTTCCAACAGTTATAATGGCACACTGGGAATGGGGAGAACAAATATTTATTTTAGCACACATTTAAAGTCCAGGAATCATGTAAGAAATTATCTGAGTTTCTCTTTAACATAAATTGAAGCTTTTTGGTCTTGACTCCCTTTACAACCAGTGGAGAGAAACAGGCAGTTTTACAGAGTGATTCAGCACATGCTAAGTTCAGGATATAAAATAAGTTTGATTAATTGTGCTCTAAAAGTGCCCATTATTCTTTACTGACAATGAAGGAAGTAGAGATAACTAAAGTTATCTGGCTAAAACAGAGGTAAATTCTATGCTCTCTGCCTTCTTTTGTGTCTCTTACTTTTTAAACATTTCAATAACAAGATTTCTAGCCTACCTTTTTGTATGGTCAAAATTTCATTTCCTAAAGGCATAATGGTCAGGTCTTCAAAGACTTTTTTGTTTTAATGAAAATAAACTTTTTTGTTTTAATGAAAATAAATGTTAGGTTCTGAGCAACCAGTACAATGAAAGTATGATGGCACTAACCTGTTCAGGGTTCTCAGTGGGACCAGAGGTAACTCATGCACTAGAGAGGTCTTAAAAACAAATATCACAGCTCTAATGATAACACCTTTCATGATCAGAAATTTCTAAAGTGTTACACTGAGAAATAGTGTGGGGTTTGTTGACTTTGACCATTGCTGTTCTCATAGGTTTTGCTAAAGTTGCAGAGGAGGCTGATGCAAAACGGAGAGAATGGAAGAAAAAGCAGGGTAAGATAAGCTGAAGGTTAATGACTTGCCAGAACTATGCCAACAAGATGGCAAAACCTGAGCAAAGCTATTTCACTGAGTGCTCTAAATACTTTCCTTTTAAAGTGTATCATTCAAGCTGATTAATACACTAGGATAAGATTCCTTATTTTAAGATACTCTGCACTGCTCTTAAAAATCAAAATAATTTAGCCATGCTAGCCACAATAGATTTTCTGCATCAGTGCTGTAACAGTGAATATTTTTGAATTGTGAAAATTGTCCAATCTGAATATATACCATGTAATTAAGATCCACATACTTTCCTTGTAGAAAACAGGATTCTCTAGAAAAGTTTAAAAAGAACCATGCATTCCACTTTCATTTTATCCCCCATCTTACATTCATGAATAAGGAAGTTTATAAAACAGTTTCAGAGAAAAAATACTACAATTGGAAAGGTGATCCCCTTCTAGCAGGGATAAAAGTATTCACTTAATAACAACTGTGATACCACACTGGGGTATAGGTCCAGTCTCCTGTCTTCAGAGATGCTTAGTATAACATGAAAGTGTATATAAAGTAATCTGTCCACCAGTGTACCCTCCCAGAATCAGGAAGAAAATCAGAAAGTATATGGCTTTTCTATTCTACTGCAATTCACCTGGGAAGTATCTATCAACTCCTACGCTGACTTGATGCAAAGTAGAGTCATAAAGGCCTGGTTAGGCAGAATCATTAACTACATTTTGAGATAGGATTCCTCAGCGAAGATACGTTACCTAAGGACATTACAAAACCAGCAAGAATTATATGCTGTAAACTTTGGTGCCTATTGCATGCAAAACTCAGTAGCATGAAGCATTCCCTACAGACCGCACTGCGGGGATTCACCACTAGATGGGGGCATTTCTGTAGACAACACTTCAGGGCTGTGGAAAGGCACTGCAAAAGACATTTATTTTCTTTTGTAGGTCCACATTTTATAGAGAACTTGAAATGGAAGGTTACGGAGGACTGTGAAGTACTCCTTACCTGCAAGGTACATACAGCCATATGATGCAAGTGTGCAGTGTGAATTCCTTTAGCATTAAATTTTCAATGTGAATTTTAAGGGAAGGGTATGCACAGTGCTCATCTAAATGCTTATCTGGAGTCAAATGAAAGTTAAGAGATAGTATATCTTGGACAGAAATGTCAATAAAGAAGGATGTTCCTAAGATTCTGGAGCAATCCTCTAATGCAAGTGATGTTTCATATTAGAAGTACATCCAGGCATCCAGAAATAACATGCATTTGGGACTCTGACTTCTAAATATTGACTTCAAACAGGCAACAAACCTGAGAAAGGACACCAGCTTCCAATGGTTCTTCAATAAGAAAGCACAAGCAGGTGGTGTGTTTGATCCACAGACCGGGATAGGAACTCTTCGTATTAAAAAGGTGAAAAACCTAAAACAACTTAGACGCTTTGGTGATTGCATGGAAATGCAAAAAATAACGGGTTGATCTTATTAATATTCCATGTATGTTTTGGGTAGTGCCCACTAAATGAAAGAAATTTAACAAATGCTAAGAAAAGCAAAAAAGAAGAAACCATTTACCATTACAGTCAGACAGATCTGAATCAGAAATAAGATGTTTTTAACAGTGAGTGGCTGTTAAAAGTTTAACATGTCCTGAGTGGCTAAAAAGAAAAGTGTGGGGTTTCAGGTTTTCCGATCAGGACTGGTTGCCTACTCTGGAGATGAACTTTAGTAACAAAAAAAAAAGGTTACTGAGCTCATTACAGAAGTAACTGAATGAAATTTTATGGCTTGACCTATAGAGAAGGCCAGACAAGCTGATATAATGCCCCTTGTAACCTTAACTCTGCCTCAGAGAAGATACAGCTGAAGAAAGGGAGATTGATGGTGCAGTTAGAGTTTTAGTGCAATCTCTGCATGGCTAATCCAAATCTTGTTTGGGTTTGATTTTCATCGTAATTTCAAACAGCTGTATCACTTACAGAAAACAAGTAGAAAATAAATGGGAACAGGAATGTCTGCTCACACAAGTCTGAGGAGCAGCAGGAACACTCCAGGCTGGAAATCAAGAGCATTGGCAAAGCAACACAAGGAAAATTTACAGAGCAGTGGGCATTCATCATTACTGAGTCCCAGACAGACCTGTACCTTACACCACTAAGGGCACCCAGTGGTGCTACATGGTGACTAAGGCAAAAGCTGAGATACTGACTTCCCACAACTAACAGTATATCAGGTCATAATGAACCAGGGCCTGTTCTAACCTTTGAAAGTAGATTCTCGGGCAAATTGCCTTTTTTGCCCTCCTTTCTGATCCATCCAGCCAAATTCATTGGGAGAAAAGAAGAATATCTCAGCTTTTCCCCCTTTTCCAGATCCTTCCCTATCTCAATGATACGTGAAATTTCTGTTGGGGGGTGTGTGTGTGTTTGGTTTTGAGTTTGGTTTGGTTTTTTTTAATAAATATCACATATGTACATATGTATTTGCTAGATAACGAAAGCAGATGAGGGCCAATACAAAGCACACGTTTCAGATGACCGAGGAGAGGACTACACCCAACTTGATCTCACAAAAGGAGGTAAGAGAACCTTGTATCAGGCAATAATACACATTCACACCCCTGCCTGGGATTAATTTTGGATTTAAAAACAAATTTCATAATTTTCTACCACACTGTTAATTACCATAGTACCTACACGCTTTTATAGGGATTAAAACCTGCACAAAAAGTTACTGATCAAATTTAAAGAGTTTCCTGATCTACTATAGCATATATATATATGCTGATCATTTTAAAAATCACAAGTATTTCATGTGAGATTGGAGTCATAAAATGGACTATATAAAACAGTCTCTTATTCTGCAAGAGTTATACAGAGCCCAATGAACAGAATAAGTCTCCTTTGTATCTGATCTCAGAGCTTTTTTTTGCATCAGTCCATACTGTACTTCATTTGATCATCCACAAACAACTTTCCACTCCTGGAAGTTCAGCCAATCCTCCACAGCACCAGGAGAACAAACTTCCATCTCCACTCTGCATCCCCCACCAGTGAAAAAAATTCTAGCCTGAATTACAATGACAGAATAGTTGTTAAAGACAACATCAAGTGGAAAAACAATTACATGTTACTGCAGATTCCTGCTTCACTTTTCAGTTTTCTGAATATGCCCTGGAAATTGAAAAATAAATGTGCAGGTTTGACATTCTAATGTCATTTACATACATAGTCATTTATCAAGCTATGACCACATTATAAATCAGTGTCAAGCTCCACAGTTAAAAGCTCAGTAATGTTTCAATCACTTCATCTCAGCACCAATCAGAAGATAATGCTTCCCAAGATGAAATCCTACCCTGACATCTGGAATCTATCATTTAAACCTGATACATAAATCTGCTTTCTGTGAGGCAGTCTGTTGCACACGTTGAGTGCTAAGGAAGATAGAAGCATCTAAATTTAGCAAGAAATGCCCAGCATCTAAAAATATATGAGTCACTGGCAAAAACTCCATTCCAAGTAAGCTTTGCAACAGAAAAAGACAACGAATAACTACTAGATGTAATACATTCTAAATGTAATCAAATTAAGTTGGTAGATCAGATGTGATTTGCTAAATATTGTATTTACAGACACTTAAATCTTTATGTCTTTGCAGCCTTTGAAGACCTTCTCAAGGAGCTGTGTAGGATCAGTGGTATGTCATTTTCTCATCAGCTGACACAGTAATAATGGAATGGGAGAAAGGTGGGGTGCTGCAATCAGAGTAAACTGCTCAGGAGCTGTCACTGGGTTTGGATAAAGTACAATACCACCCATTTACTATTCCTTAGTGTTAGAAGCACCTTCAAACCGTCAAGGAGTATGGTCAGTAAATAAACCCAGGCACATAAAACCCTCTGCACTTACAAATTAATTCTGTGACCTTTACGTGCTAGCAGCCTGCTCCTTGTCACATCACTTGCTATGTGAATTTGGCCAAGTTGTACTATTTCTGTCTATGAGATGTGTAGTCCAGACTCATGTCTCCAGAAAAGATGCTGACATTTTTCTACCAGCTGCTAAAAGATTCAGGGTCTTTAAGAGGTAGAATACCACCCTACTTTCAGCTAGCCACATTCTCCAGAGAGAAATGTTAATAGGCTGCTTGGGATTACGTTTGCATAACATGTAAAATTGTGCATTCTTGAACGTCCTCCTCAATTTCGGTCTTTTAATTATACTATTAGCTCTTTCTGCTACACCTCTGAAAATTCAGCCTACTGAAGAAGGCATCAAAATCTACACAGATGTGAAGTACTACACAGACTACATGAAAACAACTTGGTATCACAAGTAAGTCCCCAAAAGATAACTGCAAGGCTTCTGGAGTACTGTTGTTTGTAACTGTTTATTATCAAAATTAAACTTGTTGGGCCTAAGCCTGTAGCTTTTTAAGGCAATAGTAGATTTTTCTGAGTAAGGTCTGAAAAACAATTCACTCTGCATCCTGAAACATGCCTGGGAATTCCAAAATAAGCAGTCATGTTATTTTTATCTTAGCACTGAAGAAATATTTATAAGTGATCATCTTTACTAGAATAATAATGATACATTTAAGGTACTGCTCAGTTACAGCCACCTTGGTTACAGGCAGGAAAAGAAGTTGTTTTTTTCAAAGTCTTTATTTCTACTACTTTGTACTTCCCTAAACCACTCTATTCCCCCACTCTGAATAACAAATATTCCCAAACATTATAAAATTCTTTACAAACATGAGCTAATTTAGTCTCATAATGCCTCACAAAATAGAGAAATGGTGTTTTATTAGATACCACCTACACACATACGTAAGAAGGCCAATTTTTAACGTTTAAAGGCTAAACGCTTACAAATATTCAACATCTAAATCCTATTTAATCTCCTAAATAAGAACTAAGAGGTCTTTTGTAGAGTTTGTAGAGCTTTGGCAAACTGCCTAAAAGCACAGCTAGATGCCCCATGAGATTTCCAAAAGTGACTGAGTACATAACTCTCCATGAAATTAACAGTGAGGTCCTGACTCCTACCTTCTTATTCTAAGCAGCGTAGGTCTAAAAAAAGTTAGTGCTCTAATTTATACAGCTCTACTAAATACTACTGAAGTGATATCATTTGTTTACTTAGGGAGAAACAACTGGAAAGCCGTGACAGACTGAAAGCTGGGAGCACAATGAATCAGATCTGGCTTCACATACTGAACCCAACAGATGCAGATAAGGGAAAATACACCCTGGAGTTATTTGATGGGAACAACTCTCGCAAACTGTCAACTGACTTGTCTGGACAAGGTAAGCTGATTCAAACAATACCGTCATAGGAATGAGATATACCTGAGCTGCTTTCCAAGATTCCTTCAAATCATGGGCAGTGATTCCTTTCTTCTTTATTTGAGCTGGAGCTGCAGTTCCATAATAGCACGCTATGAAATTGGGTTAAGAATCATAGAATCATAGAATTGCTTAGATCGGAAAAGACCTATAAGATCATCTAGTCCAACAATGAACTGCCCGTAGAAGTCAGACAAAACACAGGAAGGGAAGAAGTGTGCAGCAGAAAAGATTGAAGCCTTTAGAGAGCCTTGCTGCCATAGTGTAAGGCACTCCTGGGGAAAGGATGAGTGGGAGGGCAGCTGCTCCTGGGATGTGTCCGATTCCTCCATAGGCCAACAGAGCTTACAGGTGGCATCTTGGAAAACAGAATGTGGCTCTTCAGAGTTGTTTTTTTTTTCCTCCTCTGGACTTCTCTTTGGAAAGGGAGTACTAGATCCCACTTATTTCAGTAGTACATAAATAGAGTCAGTAGTGTATAAATAGAGTCATATTTCCTTAAGGCAGCTATAGATACTGTCTAGATGATAATTATACATATCTATGTGCACAAATACCTGTAATTCCAACACTGATGCATTATGTTAAATCTACTAAGTCAAATGAAATAAACGGCAACTTTGCCTAAAACCTCTTCATTCCTTGCAGCCTTTGATGATGCCCTAGCTGAGCACAGAAGGCTAAAGTAAGTTCCTGCCTAAATATTTTCACAGCTAAATCTGTTTTGAGTGTCATATTCTGTATTTAGAATAAAATGCCTAATAAATAAAACCACTATAATTTTCTCTCTCTCACTTTCAGGGAAGCAGCAGTAGCAGAAAAGTGTAAGTAAATTAATTTCCTTCCTTCTGCAAAACAAAGCCAAGTGGTATGCTGATAAGTAAACTAAAAGGTCATATTTGTTCATTCCCAGGTCGTGCCAGAGTTGTTCAAGGTCTCCCAGATGTTGCTACCATCATGGAGGACAAGGTAACATTGAGTAACTCTTTACGTAATTGGCCCTTGCACAGACATAGAAGAATAACTGATCGGGAGAAGACTACTTGTTTTTCCCTCCTGTATGTTCTCAGGAGCTTTTCTGAGCTACCAAAATTGCCCAAAGTGTGAAGTGGTACCCTCCACAATACTTGTATCAGCCCCCTATTTTGTTGATGGTGCTTCCAAACATGCACGTGCTTCCGCACATATAGGTGCTCTTTGTGGCACAGAACCTCCCTCTTGCAGGTTTTGGATGTTACTGCTTCCTAGGTCTGTTTCACAGCCAGATCCTTTCTGTTGTCTTCCATTTCATAGGATTAGACTAAGGCCTTTAAGTGCAGGACCTGATTTTCCCATCATATCAACTTGCTGCTTACATTTCTAAGTCACATTCCCCTTTACTGGTACACAGGCAGAATAAAAATCCCATAAAGCAACTGCAAATTCACTATGTGCCTATTTGTCACTTTACAGTGTAAGAAAGCTATAAAAAGACAGTAGCACAAATATGAGCCAGGCCCAGTGAATTCAGTTAGGTTAATCCTGATTATACTGGAGGATATCAGGAAAAGGAGTGGACAGTCCTGGAATATCACCTATTGAAAATCTAAGAGAATTGATTTTTATTTTTTTTCATTTCTCATCAGCTGAATTTCCTTGCTTATTTATATCTTCATAATCTATTTCTGCTATCTGTTTTACAATAGACCCTGTGTTTAACTTGCTGTGTATCTGGAGATCCTTACCCAGAAATCACTTGGTTCAAAAATGAGAAGGTCATCATCTTTAAAGATCGTTACAAAATGGATGTGAAGGGGACAGTTGTCACAATCACCATAGAGAAAGTCTGCAATGAAGACACAGGAAAATACAGCATCTATGTAAAGAATAAGTATGGTTCTGAAACAGGGCAGGTTACTATCAGCGTCTATAAGCATGGAGAGATGCCAATAGGAACAGAAGAAGAGGAAGTCCCAGGTGGGATTGTAATGAAAAAGCCTAAATGAATTAGTCAATTATGTCTTACTGAATTTACAAGGATTTTAACTCCTTCAGATTCCTTTCAGTGTCTCTGCCCTAAAATTCAGGCTCATATATCTATTTTTATTTTAGTAATATGTTAGTATTTTTATTTTGGTAGTTGTTAGAAAACAATTCTCACATGTGCGCACGTGTGTACACATGCATGTTCACCTTACAGAAAAACTCTTTCCTAGTAAATCTGTGTGGGAAATACCAGAGGATTCACATATGGGAAGCAGGCTTTCAGTGGAGTTTTTTTGTATTAAATCACTAGATGTTACTCCTCATCTTGTAGCTGACAAATGCTTTTGTGTGTGTTATTAAACTTATACCCTTGGTGACACCTCAGCACTGTTGTCAAGTACATTCATCTTGAAATCAGTCAGACTGTATGTGTATGGGAAGTTAGGAATTTTCCTAAGTATGGTGCTGAATCAGGCCCTTGCAGCATGCACCTTTACAAACCTAAGACATATGGGAAGAAAACAAGGCAGTGACATTTTCAAGGCTTGGTTCTTTACAGAGGAACACATTCAGCTCTATATATACACTGACACACAGTAATAAATTTACACAAGAGAGTTGAGTGAAAGTCTACAGAGGTGGACTCAGATCCTTCCATCTTACAGGACACCTATATTCTTTAGAATTAAAGAGATTTTTAGGTTTATTAGTTATGTTAGATTATTCTGGATGTAGAAAAAGTGTGGCCTCTCAACTACTTTGAAGCCACAGCTACACTCCTGGCTTTTACCAGTAAAACTGTGTCAGTGAGAGATAAAAAAGTGATTGTATCCCTAATACAGCCATCCAGCTAAATGCATTTATTCAGTCAAATAGCATCTTACCTTGCTCAACAAACTAGTATAAACTGTCCTCACAAAAGCAGTAATTTTTACAGTTATTTGAGGGACACTGCTGTTCCAGTGTCAACGTAAATGAGTACAGCAGTCCTCTACAGGACTGCCAATCATTTGACCAAAGGCAGTTACATTTCAGACATTACTTAAATTAAATTAAATGTATATAATTTATACTATTAAATTTAATAATATTAAAAAGTGAGAGCTTAGCTAATTGTCTAGATTCATCTTACAGTGAATGAAGAAAAGCAGGCCCTTCCAATGGCATCATTAACATTACTCTATGGTAAAACAGATGAATCATGTCCTAGAATAACTCCAATATAAACAAGCACCTCTCAGAGCCATGTGTGTCACAACCCCCACATAAATATGGCCTTATTCATATCAGTACCTCATCCTTGCTACTCAGGTATTATCATATGTAAATGTAATCACAAAATTGGCTCTTTGTGTGTGAATTTTCTTTAAAATTACATACTAAAAAACAAGTTGTAAATTTGTAAGAAAAATTTCAGCATTGGTTTTCTATTTAAATAGATGAATTACTGACCGGTATGGAGTAATAAAAGTTAACTTAGAAAGGTCATCTACCCCTGGGATACAGGCTCTATTTGAATTAAGCAATATAATTGCAAGACACATAATCTAATGAATGTCTTCCAAAATCAACAGTCATGCTTGCACAGGCAGCAAGGAATATCACTCAGTAGCTATAATGAGTGAGGAATTCTTGGTGCAACCGGTGAGAAGGAAAATAAGACATCCTATTTACTTCTTTCTTTTCAGCCTCCAAGCAATGTTCCATGTTTCATTTTACCTTTAATCTTCTATGTATGTAGTGATTATTAAAAAGAAAAGAAAAGAAAACAAAAACTGAATTTAAAACAGCTTTACTGACATCTACATTACTGACATCTACCGGATAAAGTCATAACTGACTATGCCACTCCAACACAATTTTCTCTGTCCTCAAGCAATTGGAGGCCCACAATTTTGGAAGAAATAGCTGTGGATTTTATTCCCACCATTTTAAGGTTCAAGTGCCCATAGTAAAGAATATTGTGGTAACTGGGAATTTCCTGCTGTAAGACAGTAATTACCTCGCATCTGTTGTAAATTATGCCACTTTATCTGAAGAATTCTATCCAAAACACAGAAAAGTATAAAACATAGAAGCTGTGAACAAAAAGAAATCAAATTAATCTATGCAAAACTTTTCAACAATTATGAATAATTACCTGAGTTCAGTAACCCACAATAAACATAACAACCCAAACCAGCTGGTCAAGGTAAGACTTTCTACAAAGCAGAATGAACTAGAGGTTATGATCATTAAGAACAAATAAACGATTAATAATTGTTACTTCACAGTTAATAATTAGCCAGTCATCTCAATTTGGGCTGGCTTTTCCCTTTCCATAAATAGCATCTGAATGACCAGGGAGAGCCCTCACTTTCCTGCTAGCATCACCGCATTATAACATCCATAATGGCATTCAATGGAACCTGGCAGGTCTATGCTCAAGAGAACTATGAAGAGTTTCTGAAAGCTCTCGGTAAGTGTCTAGTTACTTTTGAAATAATTTGCTCAAATTGCAACACACACTTTGCATGACATCTTTTACTACTGTATTTCTATGGGTTTTTTTCTTTTGTTTGTATGAGAAACTACCCCCTACCAGGTAAGTCTGTTATGTCTAATTTGGAAATCAAAAGAAGCTGAAAATTGTACAAACCGATGTAGAAAGTTTACAGATAACCCCCAAATCCCTATCTTAACCTTAGATGAGTCCCTCATGAAAGAAGTAGTATATCAGAAATCGACTTGTTTTGATTAACACGTAACTTTATAAATACATTTAAGTAGAAACAAGTTGTCAATGACATATATAGACTTCCAATGTGCTGTTAGTAGTGCAGGCACTTTCTACAGCACTAGTGATTAACACATATGATAACTGTTTAGTAATCTGTAAGGAACAAACTTATACAGAACTCCTACTATGACTTAGTAGGAGCCTACATTAATAAAAATGCACTTACCCTCTTGACAATCTTGACAAAACATTCACATGGGGTTTTTAAGGGTATATAAGAGATATTTAGTAGAATAAAATTCAGTTACAGTTGAAAAGCCTAGTCCGACAGTATGATACTGGAACCAATCCCTCTACTGCTAAAGATGATACTCTCAAATCATGCTAGAGACACCCAGATAAGGTAGTTTGAGGCTACCTGCACTGTTGCAGCTCTGACTAGACAGATAACCCCCACCTCCAATCTCCCTGGGAAGAGGCGAGGGAAACAAAATACTACGGACATGGTTTTCATCATGGAGAAATGTCATCACATGGCAAGCCACTACTGAAAGAAACAATACGTATTGTGACACAAGATTAAAGAATATAATATCAAAATCTATACAGACTAGATGGAATGGAACAATATGCCCATAGGGAAGTGAGGAATCCAAAACAGGATTTGTCTTTTAACTTGGACATCACTTTCTGTTATTGGTTTGTATCTTTTGCACCTTTATCAGAGAAAAGAATTTGCTATTTCATATCAACACACTACTTCATAACAGAAAAAGTCCTTTTTTGCCTTTTTTACAGCATTGCCAGATGAACTTATCAAAGCCGCCAAAGATATTAAGCCTGTTGTTGAAATACAACAAAAAGGAGATGACTTTGTTGTGACATCAAAAACACCCATGCAATCTGTAACTAACTCATTTACGCTTGGAAAAGAGGCTGACATTACCACTATGAATGGCAAAAAGCTGAAGGTAGTATATTTCAGGAATGGGTGCATCTCTTTCTTCATCCTTATACTTCAGTTTCTGTGTATGAGTGAAATTTGTTCGTACCATTTCCATTAGCATACATTTCTATCATTTCAACAAACAGAACTGTTTCTTCTAAAACTCCTGTTAAAATGCTGTAGTCTCCAGTTTAAATTAGCAGATGTGATTATGAAACATCAGTATCATTTCCTATTTATGTAGTCCTCTACTTATTCTAATTGAATTCCAAAATCTAAACTTTTTTATAATTTTGAAATCTGCTTCAACAGTGTACTGTGAACATGATAAATGGGAAGCTTGTGTGCAAATCAGAAAAATTCTCTCATGAGCAAGAAATTAAAGGAAGTGAAATGGTGGAGGTAAGTGTTAGAAAATAATGGCACATTAAGAAAAATGCCGAAGGAAAAAATGTTCTGTGTTGACTAGCTCTTAGTGTAGGCTCAATACCTTAAACAAACCCTGGCCCCAAAATTACTACATTACTTGCAGAATTCCTTACAGGTGCTTAAATCTGCAAATACAGAATTTTAGCATTTCAAACTAACCAGTTAGTGAAAAATACTATTAGTATCCTTTATTATTCCTGTTTCTTATTAAAACCAACTGCCTTAGATGACTCTCCTTTAAACATTGTTCATATATTTAATGCATCCTGCTCAACAAATCTTTTTATTCATTACTACCCTGGGGTCAGTTCTAGGCTCTGAAGTGTGAAGGGCTTTAGCTGCTGAGCGTGTTGCAGAAAGACTCCTTATAAATTCCTCTAGATTACTATAGCAGTGTTTCCACCCTTAGCATTATCCATAGTATTACCTCTGAAAAGACAGTAAAGGCTGAGTTGAACCTGAAAACTTACAATACACTCGTTCTACCTACAGTTCTTCGAAGTTCTTTAGTTAGTTTGAAATTGTTCGGTACTGACAAAGAGCTTTTCTCTATAATCTCATTAGGCTTCTAAGAAGTGCCCACTTGGGAAAAGACTACTACAAGAATGACAGCTAACTACATTAAAGTTATATGTTTCGGACATACTATTTCCTAAGATCATTTTGAATCTCAAAATACTTTTCTAACATTAAGTAAGCAAAACACCAGGCAAAAGAACCCATTACTATTTGGGACAGTGGATTTCTATTACAGCAAGCAGATCTTTCCGGTAGTATCTATAACACCTCTTAAAACAGAGTGATAAAATGTAGTTGATGATGGCATTTATATTTAGACTTTCCATCTTCAGGACTGGTTCTGTAAAAAAATTTTCTTTGGTATGAATGTTATACACATTTATTTATATTTATATATACTGTAAATGTATTTTCTTGTGGAATAAGATGGATTTATATATGAATTACAGAAACTTCTAGCCACTTAGCTATAAATAGATTTCCTAAAGTCTAAATAAAAACAAGTTATGCATATTTGTCTTCTGCAGACTATGACTTCTGGTGGAGTAACACTTGTCAGAAGAAGCAAGAGAGTTTAAAGACAGATCACCTTTTTTGTGACATCTTTACATACCTAAAATACAGTGCAGTTTCCACAAGGTGTGATCTTTGTTATCTGAAAAAATAGTACAGGAAATAATTAAAATTTCTACTCTCCTTTCACACATGCATCACTGCCCGTCATTATAAGACTGTGTTTTCCCTGAGTACACTTACAGATCCCTTCTATACTCACAGTGATAGAAGTCTGCCTCCCAGACAACCAAACCTGGACATTAACTGGAACATTATGATTTATCATAATAATCCTTGGGAGTGGATGAAAGTTTATATAAATGCTTCTTGATTTCTTATGTACTCAGTGAACACACTCAGCTTTAGTTCCTTTGCCTAATAAAGTTTAGCCTTCTACTAAAACCCTTTCTCTGTAATCTAGCCAGCAAAGAACAATTAGACATTTGTTTAGCTGATCTGCACCACGTGTCTTTAACAGGAATAGAAACAGGAATATTTTAAAAGCTATGAAGTATTTAACAGTCATAAACAATTACAAGTTAATAATAGGAATGACTGCTCTTAAACTGAAGTACACAAGAGTACAATTAAACAAAAATGAGGCACTACAAAAGCAAAGGGAATGAAACATTCTACCAATTTGCAACGTACTCCAAATACCTGCTTGTCACAGTTCAAGTTTGTGAAGCTCAATTAAACTAGACCATTTATGTTCAGATTATATGTCTCTACTTAAGTATAAAATGCACAGGACCCATGCCTATAACCATTTCTCTGTTCACTGCTGATTAGATCCTACTATTATATTAGCAGTCCCATTTCATACTTTTAAATTTAAATCACCACGGATTTGTTAGAATCGGTCTTGGGTGCAAGACCTCCATGAAAAAAGTTGCTGGACAGATTATGCCATTTAAAATCCTCACAGGGACATTTTATTCCAATTAAGAGTGCTGAGTCTACATCTTCCTGTGCTAGGAGAAGAGCAGTTTATGAGAGGGGAGGTTTTGTTTTAGTTAATAACACTTGCAACATGATATAAGCAAGCTGGGAAGTGTATTCTTATTCCCGGATAAGGTGGTCCTCATGGGGCGTTTTACTGGTGTAACCATGCAAGGATCACTGTGTTCATTTTGCTTCCCAGGCAGTTCTAATGCTAAGTACACTTACGGAGACTAAATTAAATTCCTTGTGAGTTACACATAAGATCAACAGAACAGAAGTCAAGACACTGGTAAAACTCGGGGAGAAGGCTGCTTTAAAGCATTGGTACTGCAAAAAGCCATGTAAGAGCTTGAAACACTTCTGTTTGGAAGTTGCTGGGTAACTGCTGCTAACTACACAATGGAACACTACAACACAGAGCATAGTTCTCCAACAGTAAATTTGCAGAACACTGCAAGTCTTCAATAACCAAATGCTGTATCAGTAAGTTGCAGGATACAAAGTATCAGACACATCAGGTTTATTTCTATAATAACAGATCATTCATTACTCTGAACGCTACACTTCTGAAGCCTGTTACAAAACAATAATTATTTGCTTTGATACATTATGACATAAAATGGGAATGATGTTAAAGCAAAATGCATATATATTTGTTTGCTTTTAAAAGAAACATGAAGGTCTTACTTTGGTTCAATAACTACTCAAATATGCCCAGCTCACTTGACATAATCTGCCTTGCAAACTCGCTTCTTCCCTATTCAACCCCTTATCAACATTCAACCTGAATACATGACAACTCATATATAAAGGCAGTTTAAGTTATAGATTGTAGATACTACATACTAAAGACACACTAATATAGAACTTAAATTGATGCTAAACCATTTTAATTTGAAAGCACTAAAAATTCTTAAAAGAATACCTCACCTTCCTTACTTCACAATTGCGGTGATTTAGTATTTCCAACAAACATGCCAATGTTTTCAATCCAATGGCAACATTCTTCTGCCACAAGACATCTCAGATTTAGAGAAAATATTCAGTGCAGTTCCTTAGGTGAAGCAGTCAAAATCTAAAGGAATTTGATCAGATTGCAAACCTTGCCCCATTGCCCAAAGTATTTGATAATTTCTGATAAGGTTGACTAACCCTTATAGGTTTGGACAACAGTACTGGATCCACTCTTCCACAAAACCAAGTGAATTTTTCTGCAAAGGACTTCATGAGAGTATTTATAATCTTATTTGAATCTTATTCAAAACTGTTCATTTCCAGTTTGAAAAGCGCTGAAAGGGTAATCCTGGCAGCAAGTATTTCTATCCATCACCAAACTCCACTTTTTGGTGATTTCATTGTTTTTCAGAATGTCTACAGAAGGCATTTTTCCTGCTTTGTGTCACGCACTCCTGCCATAATTTCAGTCTCTAATGTGCTTTCTTGGCTTGATTTTCATGTTCTTTTGATGACTTGTGTAAGCAGATCTGTGTATATATTGCACAAGGTAACAAACTCAACATGCTGCTAGCATACTTAGTGCAGAATGTTAGCTGTAAATATTAAATGCAGAAAACACTGTCAGAGACCCCCATCTCTTTTCTGCAGTCCTGAACACAGACCACTGAGCATAAAATCACCATCATTTTCTTTTTTTCAGAAGAGCAGCATATATAGTGTCAGTGATCAAACTTCATCTGTCATTCAAAACCTGTAGAAATGTCAGGCAGTTCTGAGTGTGAGATTGCCAGGATACGAACAGCAGTGTCCACCCACTAGAGTTTTGATTCATATTCAGCCATTAAAAATAAAAAAGTGAAAACAGGCTAGTGACAGACATCAGGACTGCATCCATCAACTCTAAGTCTTTCTCTCCCATCTGCAGTTCGCTGAAAATTCCTCACACCAGCAAAGATGTAGACATGCTGCTTTATTGAACCCCTCATCAAATCACCTGTAACTGTTCAGTCACAGATCTGCCATTTATCTGCCTATATACCTGTTGGTGAGTCACACATTAAGGTGTTAAATATAATCTCTCTACCCGCCTACTGTATGGTTCTCATCACACAAACGGCTTTAGTAAAAAAGGGCTGGTCCTTTGCAAATAGCGCTGCTCTACAACTGTCCGGTGAAAACGCCTGGGGCACAACAACGCTGTCGGTAACGGAACCACAAAACAGCGATCCCTCGAGCCACGGGAAAAGGCCCCGCACAGCGAGTCCTACGGCCCGACACCCGAACGTGCCGCTGCCTCAGTTTGTTTGGCCGGCCGACTGCACAGGAGTGAGCCATGGCGCCGAGAGGTGACTGCGTGAGGCAGGAGGCACCCTCTCTCCTCACAGCAGCGGCCCAGCCTCCATCTCGCCCGCGCGAGGAGCGCAGCTCGCGCGCTTCTCCGTCTTTCGGCGGGAAACGCGAGCAGCCGCGGGGGCGGAGCAGGACGCATGCGCGGGCGGCGCCGAGGGCGGGGGGAAACGCTCCCGCTCGGGCTGTGAGTGACGGCGGGCGGGCGCGCTCTGCGCAAGCGCGCGTACTCGGTGAGGAGAAGGCGCATGCGCAGCGAGGGCAGGACGGCGTTAGGCGCCGGCAGTTTCCCCCTCTTTTTTCCGCCGTGTTTCCCTCCTCGCGCGGAGCTCTCGCCGGAAGTCCCGCGGGAAGTCTCGCGAGAGGTGGCGGGCGGGCGGCGGTGGCGCTGCGTGCAGCTCCGGAGGGTCGCCTCAGCCGCTCGGCTCCCCGCAGCGCCTGGGCCCTGCCGCTCGCTCGCTCGCTCCCTCCCCCGCGCCCCCACCACCACCGCCATGTCCCGCTACCTTCGCCCCCCCAACACCTCGCTCTTCGTGCGGAACGTGGCCGACGACACCCGGTGAGTGGGGGCGGGCGCTAGCGGGGCGCGGGGGCTGCGCAGGCTTTGGCGGGCTCGCTAGGCCGCGCGGGCGGCTGCCGCCGGAGGGGCGCGGGGGGCCTCCCGGAATGAGGGAGGGGGAGAGGCCGGCCGGCTCCCTTCTTCTGCTTTACCTTTCTCCCTGCCGTGCCTCCCGCGCCCTTCTCCATTTTCCTCTCCCTCCTCGCGCTGCTGCTCTATTTCCCTCCTCTCCACGAGGATCGGTTTCAAAACAACGTCCAGGAGAACAAAGCTGGGCCGGAAGAAAAGTGAAACTCTCGTGCCCGCGTTTGAGCTTGTCCAGCGGGAGATCGAGGCGGGATTTGCCTGCCCGCTTCAGGGATAGCCGCCTGTGCCCCTTAGCAATGCTCAGCAGCCGCTGGAGTTTTGAATGCGCTTCTGAAGTACAGCGATTGTTACTAGAAGGGGGAAAACTGCGTGTTTGTTGTGGGTGTCCCCAAAATTCGTGGCGTAGTTGGTTCCGTTAGTATGGTAATTGTTGCCAGTTCAGGTGGAATGTTATTGCATTAATTGTTAGGTACCGTGTACTTTCGTGACGCTCAGTATAGAGTGAGGGGGAAAACAATGCTTTTTCTCTGTAATAATTGTCTTGTAGAAAAATTCTCTTAAGGACTAAATAGGTGTAGCAATTTAGTGAAACAACTTTTCATAGGGAATTAAAAGAATTAAAATGTGTATATTGCACAGGTTCTTATTCATTGCTTAGAAATTTTTTTTAAACTGCTAGATTTCTGCATTTCTGTTTTGTAGTTTATTATGTTCCTTTTGTGTTTGTTATCAGCTGTGAAACATTTATAGGGCATATTAGTATAGAATGCGTATGTGAGTTAGGGCACTCTTACGCTGTTAATTATTGTAGAGTATGTATGGAAGTCCCTGTAAGATCTAGTTGTATAAAATGCAAGCACGAGTTTTCAGACTTGCTAACTTGCTGCCTGGGCAGCTTGCACCAAAGTTGTTCAGCAAATAATAGTAGTGTGGGCATGATGGAATGGAATGAATTAAGAACATTATTGTGATCAAAAGCACAAATAGCTTCAAATTAAAAATTTTAAATTTTTTGGCATAAATTTTCTTTCCTCTTTCCAGTAGTTTATTTTACTGTAAGAACAGTCAAGGAGGACTATTGTTTCCAAACTTCTTTAGAATAATGTGGATCCTATTGAGGCTTTCACCATAAGCTTGGGATTAGATTGTACATTCTTCTTAGAGATGGTTTCCTTGTGAGATCTTGATGTTGGTTGTCGTAGTTCCCTTCTGCCGTCATTGACTATGTGTAGTGTAGATTCTTTCCCAACTGATGAGAAAGAGAAATGAATAGTAGTAATGCTTTCATACCACATAAATATGGTATTACATCAGTCTTTCTTATACAGGTTATTGTCCTCAAATGATACAAAAATACATGTAAAGAAGCTGATGTGATTAAGAAACGTCTCTGTTGAGGAGGTGGTAGTTGTTCCGGGTATAGTTACAGATCTGTTGAACAGTTTTGTGCTCATATCTCTAAAGCCAACTCTTTGGAAAAGCTGTCCTAAGGGCATGAGTGGTTGCTTACTCAAATTTTGTTCTGTTTGATGTGGTTGTAAGTATTGATTATTCTATGGAAATGAGTTTGTGTGACTGGTTTATTCTCATACTGTTCATTTGGATCTTATAGTTGATGTTTGTGTGTTGCAAAATCATTGTCAAGAGCTACGTGAGGTACTTGAATAACAATAATTCTTAGATCCTTCTTTTCACTTTCTGCCAACCTTTGCTAGTACATCCTGCATTGAATTGACTAATATGTGTCACTTCTCAGTTTACGCCTCTATCATAGAGTTATGCTGAACACTGGTTTCAAAATGCCAGGGTATATCTTAAGCATCCCAAGTCTTGAGTGTTTCAGAAAAGCCTAGTGTGTCGCTTAACAATGAACTGCTCTAACATTGTTTTCCCCAAAAATGTTTTGCTACGTTCATCCTCTGCCAACTGCTTCCAAAAAGATGCGTGGTCATATTGATTGTAGTTTTGTTTGGTGGTGTTGAGTTTTTTTAATTTTTTTTTTTTTAATTTGGTGGATGTTTTGTAACACCTTAAATAGTGAAAAAAACATATAAGATGTTTGTGATATTCTAGGTCTGAAGACTTGCGCCGTGAATTTGGTCGTTATGGGCCTATAGTTGATGTATACGTTCCACTTGACTTCTACACTCGTCGTCCCAGAGGATTTGCTTATGTTCAATATCCTTTCTTCAGATGGCTGATTAGTGAGGGGTGTTGAAGTTTGAAATTCAAGTTTGTGTAAGAGGTAACAAATCTAAATGAAAAAGCAGTTTACTTTTGTGTTGTACCTAATAAGTGTCTTACTTATATTGTGGTGTTTCATTATTTTTGAAGATTAACTTCTCTCAATTGTTCTTTGCGTTTTTGCAAAACTTAAATCAAGTCTGGTAATATAAAAGCTTGCTTGTGTCACTGAAATTAATACTGTATGATTTAAATGAAAAATTTTCACTGAGTCAAAATTGTCTAGCACATTTTTATTGTCACTGGTATGTAAGTAAACTTGTGCTTAGCAAACTGTGGCTGGTATTCATTGTTAAATTAACAAATGGAAACTAGAATCACTTGACAAAATCAGATTGTATAAAAAATTAGGTGAACTTCTTTCTTTAATATTGTCCCCTAATTTACTGTCCTCTGTTGTTGCCTCAGAATGTAAAGCTGTACAGTAATGGCGACCCCAAAGAGAAAGCATGAAAGAACCTTTAGAGTAGAGTTCAACAATTAAGGCAAGTAGACAAGCCAAAGACCTCTTAAGGATCAGGCTTGAAGAGAAGGGAGAGTTTGGGAAAAGAAAAAATACAGAAAAGCTGGAAGAAGGACAAGCCATAATGGGAGACAAAGCTTCGCTTTATCTACAAAAGGGGGAAAAGGTTGTTTTTCAAAGTAAAAGATAAAGCCATCTGTCATTTTTGGCCAAGCATCTCATGACAAGTCCTTCTGACAAGCACTTAAAGAGTTAAAGGTCAAGATGAAGTTGAATGGTGGCCAAGATTAAAGGAGTCATACCTGATGTATCCTACAGAATAACAGTTTTTCTTCTGTTTGTCATGTAAGCAGTAATTTGATGAATGATTCTGGTTTAGTCCATTGACAAAACCTGTAATATTTCTCTTGTGAGTGCTACTGTAACTGTGGTCTTGAATGAAAGTGCATTCGTTCTTGGTTTGTCAAGGTATATACCTACAACATGATAGTTTATTTTCTGCATAGATGATGCTGATGGTGAACTGAGTTGCTACAAGGAGAAAGGCAATTTGTTCTTTCAGGTCACATAGCTGGAAGAAGGTCTGTGAATTACAGTAGTGGTCAATCTCGCGGATTAAAATTAGTAATGTCTGTTACTGAACATCTGACCTGACTGATAGTGTTGGGGTTTTAGTGTGTTCTTTTATCTCAGACTGTTGAAGGTCTGTATACTTGTCCATGGCATTACATAATTTAAACTTACAATCGGTGGAAAAAAAGGAAAGCTTTATCCCACTTCTAAAATTAATAGACACATGTTAATTTTTACTGTTGGTATGCCTAACATAAGAACTAGGGTTTAATTTTTGTAAAGTCAATGTCGTGGAGAGAACTGAATGACCATTAACAAGTGTATTTTGAAAAGGATACCAGGTTTTTTTCCTTGCATAAGTACAAGTGAAGAAAAAAAGTTAGAGTATCACATAGCAACTGCTTACTGATGGATAAGTTCATGTTCATATTATGAGATTTTGATTTTATTATAGGAGTTCTCAGATAGCTGGTGGTTAATTAAAAAAAAAATAAATTACTAGTGTGTACTGTAGCATGACCAAAAGAACTTTAAAAAAAAACAACCCTGTAAAATTAAAAAATAACTGGTTTTTTTTTTATTTTAAATACCAAATCTGTAAACTACTCAAATTCCCAAGTACCTTAACACTCACCACATTTGAAGATGTCCGTGATGCAGAAGATGCTCTCCATAATTTGGATCGAAAGTGGATTTGTGGTCGGCAAATAGAAATCCAGTTTGCACAGGGGGATCGGAAGAGTAAGTGCCTTGCGTGTATTTCATCAGACTATGATTTTAACCTTAACGTTTAGTGCCAGGCAAGATTACATGTGTTATTAATTGTTGTGATATGTTCTTACTTGTATATAAATAGTATGTGGATGTTTTGCTTCTTACCCAGTAACTACTAATGACTCGTTTTAATTAAAAACAGATAACTAAGTACAATGGTCACTTGCCACAATCTGATTCTTGCTGCTAGCTGAAAAGTCTTAAGAGCTTTTTGTGCAGCTCTCTCTGTTTCTGCAAAGAAATCTTGACTTGAAAATTCTCCCTGTCAAAATGAGTAGCCCAGTTTTAATGTATTGCAATGTTTATATTGTGTTGAAGCATATTAGTGATTCTGTGTTGACATTTCCCAGTGCGGTCCAATTTCCAGGATTGAGGTAATGTCTTCATTTTTATTTGGTTTCAAGGTAAAAGTAAATTTCAATGTCGTCGTTTAACCCCAGCCAGCAACTAAGCACCATGCAGCTGCTTGCTTACTTCTGCCCCACCCAGTGGGATGGGGGAGAGAATCGGAAAAAAAAGGTAAAGCTCGTGGGCTGAGATAAGAGCAGTTTAATAGAACTGAAAGGAAGAAACTAACAAGGACACTTATAACAGCAGTAAAGTGACAATAATAATAAAAGGATTGGAACACACAAAACAAGTGATGCACAATGCAGTTGCTCACCACTTGCTGACTGATGCCCAGTTAGTTCCCAAGCAGCGCTCCTCCCCAGGCCAGCTCCCCTCAGTTTATATACTGGGCATGACGTCCCATGGTATGGAATACCCCTTTGGCCAGTTTGGGTCAGCTGTCCTGACTGTGTCCCCTCCCAGCCTTCTTGCGCCCCTCCAGCCTTCTTGCGGGCGGGGCATGAGAAGGTGAAAAGCCTTTGACTTAGTCTAAACAGGACTTAGCAACAACTGAAAACATCAGGGTGTTATCAGCTTTCTTCTCGAACTAGACCCCAAACACAGCACTGTACCAGCTACTGGGAAGACAATTAACTCTATCCCAGCTGAAACCAGGACAGTATCTCAATTCAACATGGAACAGAAGTCTTGTTTTCTGAACAGATAATTGTAAAGAGAACTTAAGTCTCTTAAATCTGTTGTTATATTCTTAATATCTATTAAATATTCTTAATATATAGATACAGATATTATATAAAAATAAAACATGCTGTTGGTAAATCTAACACATACTTGTTGATCTAAACCAGGACTATAATACTCATGTGCAGCTTGGGAATAAAAGCACCTTAAAGATCTTTTGTTTAAAGCTATCAAAGAAAGAACCTAACTGTCCAGGTTTCCCTCAAGTGCACACAATTAACTTTTATTGAAGCCAATGGAAATTATATGCTCTGAAGGGCAAGTTTCTGTTGTATATAAATATTAGGATTTCTAATAAGATTCTGAACAAAAATTAGCTAAATCTACCTTAGTGTTGTAAATAGTAGCACTTAAAACATAAAAAGTTTGGCAATTTAGTATAGATAGTGTTCATTACAGCATGGTATGTTTAAAATAATTTGAGCATGGTCTTGGGGTTTGAATGAGAATGGGATTTAATACAAAGGAAAGCTAGCTGTGCTGCTTAGAGAAAATACAACAGAAGACTAGTAAGTTCATTCATTCTTCTTGATTATTTTAGTAACTAAGCCACAGGGTGAATGTGCATTGTTGTACTGGGGGGGGGGGTACTTTTAGAATCAAACTTACCTTTGCATGGCATCCATTGGTGCTTCTGTATAAGCTATCTTTTAATCATTAAAGACGACTGTGGCTCAGGTGTAATGCTTGGTGCTGTGTAATCAAGAAAATGGGTGTTTAATTCCCTGTTAGCTTTCACTTTTTGGGTAAATTCAGGAATGTTAGAATGTTTCAGTCATGGGTTTGGCCTGTCACACCAGTTTCCAGGTGGCCTGCAATCATCTTAGCCAGTTCTGTGTTCTGGTTTTATGGAGCATTAGTCTTTTCTTACTGTTGTTTGGTTTGGTGGGTTTTTTTGTTGGTTGTGTTTTTCCCTAGGTTTGTAATGCCCACAAGGCGACATTAATTTTTGTCCAGTGGTTAAAGCAGCAAAAATCAAATGGCATGCAGCAGTCTCTAATCTGTCCTTTTCATAAACATCTCTGCTAGAATCATGAATTAGGCTTTCTACTAAATACCAAATATATGGATTAGTAGTGTCGCTAAAGGGAAAGTAGGGCATCTTCTTTGACTTAAAATGTTAAATACTGCTATTTTTTACAGCACCAAATCAAATGAAAGCCAAGGAAGGGAGAAACCTATACAGTTCTTCTCGTTACGATGACTATGACAGATATAGGCGATCTAGAAGTCGGAGTTACGAAAGGAGACGGTCTAGAAGTCGTTCTTTTGATTACAGCTATAGAAGATCCTATAGTCCCAGAAAGTAAGTGTAGTGTGTGTTCGGCTTCAACTGCACAGCAGTCTGTTGGAGGAGAAACACCACATTGACTATTCAATTGTTAAAATTTTGAATAATATTTTTCTATTGTGGGAGTAACTTGTGGGAGTTACGTATCTTGCATGCTACATCAAATCAGAAATATTGAATGAAATTATTCTGTGCTTCATTGAAGAATAATTAAAAGCAAACGCGCAGCTTGAAAAATAATTTATTAAGCATTTGTATACATACCTAGGTATTTGTCACCGTTTACTTTTTCTGATGTACCTTTTTAGCAGTAGACCTACTGGAAGACCTCGTCGTAGCAGAAGCCATTCGGACAATGATAGGTAAAATACTTTTTACACCCTTTAAATTGAAAACTAGATCACTGTATTCCTTTAACTATAGGTTTAAAAAAAGTTTCTCCTGCAAAAAATGGTAAACAATTTTTAATGTACTAGATGTCTAAGAATAGTGTTTTTACATTCAAATCTCCTCTCTCCCCTTTATTCTGATAGGTTCAAACACCGCAATCGATCTTTTTCAAGATCTAAGTCCAATTCAAGATCACGATCCAAGTCACAGCCCAAGAAAGAAATGAAGGCTAAATCACGGTCTAGGTCTGCATCTCACACCAAATCTAGAGGCACCTCTAAAACAGATTCTAAAACACACTATAAGTCCAGCTCAAGATATGAAAAGGAGTCGAGAAAAAAAGAACCAGCTAGATCCAAATCACAGTCAAGATCACATTCTAGATCTAGGTCAAAATCCAGATCAAGGTCATGGACTAGTCCCAAGTCCAGTGGCCACTAACAGTGTATCCATGTTGTTTTTAGGCATGTAAGATTCATTTACACACAGTTCAGTTTACTTAAATTATCAGGAATATGATGTTGCAACAGTGCTAAAAAATATTTTCTTTGTCAGTTTTCCCTGTAGCCGACAATGGTTAAAATTAAAACAGTGTTGAGAAGCCACTGAGAGAGAGAGAGAGAGAGAGAATGTCCATTTGGTTAAATGTCATGGGCAGCTACTGATTTGGTTGTGGTGTCTCTATGTATATTTTTGTAAAGATTTGCATTTTTAATGCTTAGATATTGGTGATGACTTGATTGATCGTAACTTGCAACATTGTCCAATTAAAAATGTCATACCCATAGAGAAATTGGTACCAGTTTGTGCTGAACAGTTAAACCAACTGTTTAACTTGTTCTTTAATGCTAAACTTTGTGATATAAGCAGAGAACTGGACAGCTGTAGTGCAACACTGACTGCTGTGAAATGCAGACTGGCAATTCTATGTTTCCATTGTTCAGAGGCAGGCTTCTATGTTCTCCATGCCCACTGACACAAGTAGGTTGGTAACTGGAGCTCTATGGAGAGATATATTTGAGATTTCTCTTTAACCCTGCCATCTGGAGAGATGGTACTAACATTGCATGTACTACATGGGGAGAGAGTTGGTCTTGGAAGCTCGCTCAGAGATTGTGCAGTCGTGACTTGTCAGGATAGAGGCTTCACTGCTTTTGACCTGGCTGCTAGTACTAAATGTGTGTGGGGGGGAAATACCTTGAAATGGAAAATTAAATTCAGATTTCAGCAAATGGCAGAGCAACTAAATATTAGGTTGTGTGTACATTTTATGCAGTTTTTGTATCTATTCTAAATTTTAGTGAGCAGTTAACCATAAAATTGCTTAGTTTTCCTGCTGTTAGATACAAGTAGATTGTTTCGAGTTGTGTGTGTACAGTATATAAGAACTAAACTTCTATGCCAATGACTCCTGTGGTTAGTTGGTGTATTCATAGGTATAAAACTGTAGCCATCTCTCTTCCTGAGTAACAAAGGCTTGCTTTTACACATCAGAAAGTATTTGGTCAAGCAAGTCTGAATCACTTCTTCCTCAGAATGGATAGTGGTTTGGTTACGAGATTTCATTTTACTTAAGAACAAACATTTGAAGTTGGGTATGAACAAGAGCTGCATCTCTAGCTATTTAGTTTATCACTAATACCATATATTTAGTAAATTGAATGTGAAAAATAACAAAACCAGTGTGTAATCTTACCAGTATTTCTCTAGAAGGCAAGGTACTTTGTTATGAAAATGGCTTTTGGCATTGTTTTTTCTATTTACTTTCAAAAGCCAGCATCAAACACCTAGTGTTCCTCGCTGTCATGTAGTAGCATATAAAGACATTGATTTCAAAAAGTTCCTTTTTAGAGAAATGTTTTAGGTTTTGGTTTTAGTGTTTTCAGCAGGGCCTTTAACGAAATGCAGATGGCGTTTAAATACTGGCAGTGGAACGTGCTTAGGGGGTTGATCCTAAAATCTTTGTACATTTGATAGTATTTCTAACTTTTTCTTTACTGTTTGCAGTTAATGTTCATGTTCTGCTATGCAATCATTTATATGCACGTTCCTTTAATTTTGTAGACTTTCCTGGATGTATAGTTTAAAAACAGCAAAAAGTCTATTTAAAACTGTAGCAGTAGCGTGCAGCTCTAGCAGAGGAAAGTTGTGGGATTAAACTTTGTATTTCCTTTCTTATAGAGGCTTCTAAAAAGGTATTTTTATATGTTCTTTTTAACAAATATTGTGTACTACCTTTAAAACATCAATGTTTTGATCAAAATAACTAAAGACCCAGCTTATTTTCTGCTTGCTGTAAATTTAGCAAACATGCTGTAATAAAAAAATGAAGGAAATACTGATCCACTGGAATTATTGTAGCTTTAGAATTTGACTCCAGAGCATGGTTAGGAGTAGAGCTATGCATCCCTTATGGAGAAAATCCTTACTATGGTATTTCAATAGTCAGGAATTTATCATTTAATGTCTGAATAAATATCATTTCACATTTTTAAAGGGGTACTAGATAAAATAAGAATGATAAGCATATGTTTTAGTCTAATATATTGAAATTTCTTTTCCATTAACTTTCATTATTGCTGGATGGACTGCCCTATGGTTATAATTCAGATATTATCAGCCAGGTTATGAACTACTTAAAATCAGCAATTGAAGATTCGTATAGAACCTTGTCAGTTTGTTTGCCATATCAAAAATTGCACCAGTTGTGGTTCTCTAGAAGGTGGTAAAACTTTGCTGATGACGTTTAGAAATCAAGCTGCCTCCTGGCACTTGTGGTATATACAACTGGTTCTTCTTATGCCACTGAAGGAAAACAACTCTCAAAAGCACTTAATTGCTTTGATAAACCCACTCTTTCTTACACTTTGTAAGCGGAGCTGTGATTATCTTGTAGCTTTCTGCTTTTAACAGCAGAAAACCCCACCCTTTTCAGCTTTCTTAAATGAGTATAGTCTTCATGACTAAAACCCTGCTTAAAAGTGGTCCACCTGACTGTGTTGTGGGAAAGTGTGGTTATGTTTTTGTCAGCAACCTGCAAGGACTTGCTGTAATTAATGTTCATGTTAGTCCAGCCAGAATTACAGCTGGATCAGTGGGGAGGAGGGAGGAGAACATCTGTGTGTCCAGGCTGATGTTCTAATTTGAGACTGCAGAGTAACAGTAACTATACCTTAACTATTTTGTTAGCATGTCCTTATATTGTGTGCCTCAACATTTATGTATAGCACAGTTTAAATTTTTTTTTTGTTTTGAAAATCCAATTCATTGCAAGTATAATGTAGTATCTGACAGTTCTGATGGTTCTTTCTTTCTCTCCCAGAGGTAGGACTAAACTTTGACTTGACTTGTGTATATGAACAAGCCAGAAAAGCCGAACACAAACCCACGATGTTTCAAGAGTGCATGAATAAAGATGTTGTCCTAGTTCTTGCTCCCATGGAAAAATTGTGAAGAAGCTGTTCTGTGGGCCTTTCAGTTGGGGACGAGTTAGCAGGATGTGGCCAAAAGGGCAGGGAATGTTTATGCATTCACGCAAGTCAAGCCACAGCCCATCTAGATAACATCTCCCTTCCTTGATGCAGGTGTCCTAGTCCTGCTCTAAAAAAAGCAGTAGCCTGTCTTGTGCAAGCTACCTGCAGGTTATGCACAGCTGGAATGCAAGAACATACGCAGGCTACAAAAGATTATGTATAGGCATCTTTCTTTTGGAGTCTCAAGAACGGTGGGAATTATGTTTTTCTGTGGTAAACTAGATTTTGTCATTCCTGCAAAATTTGTAGAATTGAAGTAGTATGTAAAAATTCTGCTGAAAGTAATGGCTGTGCTCCAAAATATCTGCAGCATATTGATTTATCTCAGCAGTCATAGAAGGCTCTATTGGAACTTCTTTTTCACCAAAAGTCCATGCACCCAACTGATAATTAAAAATCTTAAATTTAGTGGTTAAGTAGCTGGGTGTTTAAATTAGGGACTATAATAGACTGGTCTCTGAAAGCTAAATGTTATCCTTTCTATGTCTTTCAAAGATGTTTAAATGTACAGTATAATGGCTTTATTCAAAGTGGAAATTTTCAATTTAAATGTTATTTTGAGCTCTCGGAAAGAGCTGCTTTTTTTTTTCTTTCTGTTTAGTCTGGGGTAACAGCTTGAAATATGTTCAGAGAAGGGCAATTGGATTGATATACATTGCAGCACTGCTACTTGATTTTTTGGCAGGGATGTTGCAGATTAACATTTTGAAGTACAAAGGGATAAATTTACACATTTTTAGGACATAATCGCCCATTAATAATTGCTGGTTTTCTCCATTTATCTTGTAACTTGCTTAAAAAGTCTGTAGTCCATTGCTATAATATTTGTCTAAAGATGCTCTTACTGATGAGACTATTATAGGAAGGGAAGACTATGTACCCTGTAGTGTGTTTGATCAAAAGATGCTAATGTTTTATTCATACACATCCTTTCTTCTTGAGTTTTGTGTTCCATCTGTGCAAATAACCCTGTGAATTGGGAATAAAATGTACAAGTTTTGACTATAACTTGAGAGCACCTTCTGACTTAATTAATACAGCCGTAGTCTGTTGGAGATTGATCACCAAGCACTGAATACCCAAGGAAGTTCTCTCTAGCCCAGAGCACTGAGCCAGTGACCCATTGTCAGAGGTAGCGGAGAACCTGATCACTGCTTTACCTGGCTAAGCTTAAGCTGCACCTACTCAGGCTAGCTTGTCTCCCTTCAAGTCCAGCTTTCCTGGGCAGAGCCCGATGGCCCCTTAGCAGGCTTTGTTTTGGTTTTGTGAGTAATGATGTTAAGTGTTAATTTTGAAGCCCTGTGTTCATGCATCGCTGGCAAGGCATGCATGAGAGGGCTGTAGTTCCAAGAAACCTTCCGTGTGAAGCGATTGCCAGCTTGTTCCGATGCTCAGCCTGCAGAGGTGTACAGAACCGGTGCCTGGGGCCCCCTGGTTACTGATTCTTACCAGAAGATGATACAAAGGGTTTCTTGCCTGCTAAGGATAGGAAAGGGGGCATTCAAATACATTAATTGGTATTCTGAAGTGTCAGAGCTTTATAGAACTCACTGAGCTACCAAAATGATGTAATCCCACTTTTCCATTGCCATTTTAAAATAGAGAGATGCTTTTAGGGGGTGAAAAGTTTAGTTTATTTGCATTTTTGTTGTTTCCAATTTGTACATACACCATTAGTAACTGACAATTTGAAGTTGAGTATACACAATTGTACTGGGGTAACAGCTCATACACTGGTGGAGGTCCAAGTCACAAAAGACCCAAGTTTAAAGACTGCCAATTCCATCTTACTTGGAACAAGAGATTTGTAAACATTCAACCAGCTGCCAATGCATTTTGAATGTACAGAAAGACAGCTCAAAGAACATTTCACAATCTGCAAAACTCCCTTTCAAGTTAACGCACTTTTCTAGTAATTACTGTATTTTGAAATAACCTTGGATTCCTGTTATCACAGCTCAGTTGTTTCCATTATAGGATCAACTGAATTGTGACAGCACTGAAAGCTGCACACTGGCAACTGCCCTGTCCCCATTCTGAAGCTGACATATTCTAGGGACTACTGGGACCAAATAACAGTGTAGCATTGATGCATTTTAGAAACAGAAAACTCTTACAATACTTCAGTTTTATCAAACACCTGAAGTCAGCCATTTGCATTTCTTGTGAAACACCTGATTTGATTTTGAACACCTTAGTGTTTTTTCATCATTTAATACACACCTCTCCTATACATTCAGAACATGGGCATCTTAAACTTGAGCAGCTTTTTTTTTTTTTTAGTTTTTTTATTTTATTAGAAAATTCTAAATAAGCCTCTTCTGCACTAGTTTACTTCAAAAATGAGCTCACAACCAAGTAATACGTGCATATTCACTGTATGTTAAGTGCAAGGGCGCAGCCACAAATGTCTTTTTTTTTTAAACAAAATATCTTTTTTTAAATCAGGCCATGTACTCAACATGGTCATCTTACATTCAGCAGTTTTGTACTAAAAAATACTTCTGTGCAGGAAAGCCCAGCATAAATTTACATATGCTACAAAGTTTTACATTTATTTACATGGCTCTGTCTTCCCTATGAAAACATTTTAATACCTGCCACAAGCTACTGTAACTTAAAATGATTATTACAGGGTAACGAATTTAAGAACAGTCTAAGTAACTACTCCACCTTTCTCACAATTTTAAAACCAGATACAAAAATGTATTTTAGAACTCATCAGTGCAATCAGAATACAAAGGGTTTTTTTAAGTTTTTTGGCAGTCACCTGGCAGTGCAATGTCATTAGTTGGCACAGCCTGACCTGAAGTATTGCTAGAGCTGGAAAGAGGCAATTACAGATTTGCCCGATGTGTTCTTCCATCCTTTCGAGAAGAGGCACCACTATGTTTCCTAGATCTCAGTTTTAGTCACAGGCTTGAAATGCTTCTCCACCAACTCAAAGAGTGCCAAACAAAGCTCACAGGTATGAACAAGAATAATCTGTTTTATTTAGTGCCTAGGTGGAGGTCTCCTCTGCTCAGCAAATCTGCTCTGCAGAGCTTTTAACTAGCAAATTTCATGCGAGTTTGAAAAGCAGCAAAGTACCTGACTAAAGCTTTCAGTGCATTTTTTTCCAGTTAATGCTGCATTAAGTCAGGTAGAAGCTGGTTTTCTAATACCTTACGAAGAAGTAGTCACAATTCCAATTTTGGGAGACAGTCCCATTTACCCTTACAATAAATGGTGACTGTTCAGGATTTGGTTAGATTGATTATAGAGAAAATAACCTATTTCACAGCAAAGTGAACACAGCACACAACTTTTGAGGTAAAACATTAGGGGAATGTAAACTTCCACTCCCTTCTCTTCCAAGTGATTAACAACATGCAGCAAGAACAGCTACTTCGGTATACCTGTGCATCTGGAGTTAGGAATAACAATTCTCAAATGTGAAACCCTGTAAATTTATGTAACTTTAAAAATATGAAAAGTTACATCTCAAGCCTGGACTTTAAGTAATGTTTTAAGCTGAAATGTCATTATTTCTTTATCAGAAGGTTTAAAAGAAACAGGTACCCAGTGGCTTGGTGGCTTAGGAAGAACACTTGGTGAGGGTGGCTCACTAAATTTTGCTCCAGCATAGTTCTGATTGGTTTGAGGTGTGAAAAACAGGTTGTGATTTGATAAAGTAGGACTCCAATTTTGATTACTGGGGAAATGAACATTGTTCTTTCCCCCTTTTTGCATGGCCTGCCATGCACCAGACGATGAGTTGCATCCGTGTCCTCTTTCTTTCTTCATGTAGGTCTTCATCTGCGAATTCTGGTCTTTATTCTTCTGCCTGTTTTTAAGTTGTTGATGGTTCTTGGTGGTATTTCTAGATTGGGGAACTGGAATGTTGAATCTTTCTCCACCACCCATCTTTAACTTAAATGTCACCTGTAAAAATAGGGTGAAAAAGTCAGTGGAGTTTGCATTACTACTAATGTTTATAAAAACAGAAAATATTTCAGAGAATTTTTTAAGATTCTAAGCAAGGGAACTGAAATCAATCTAGCCAAAACTTGTATCAGTTGAAAGTAGTGTTTTTTCTCCTTTATTGGACACCACTTCAGTAATACCCAAGAACTTAGCTGACACACTCATGAGAACTCAATTGTAATGCAGCGTATCCTCCGAGTGAGAGATTACCAACTCTACAATGGCTTAACAATCCTGCTGCTAATGGCCAACCAGCACATCATATATACCAGTCCATCCTTCAGGAACTGTACCTGGGTCCCCTTATCAATAGCCACAGCTTTGTCTACCTAGTTATGAAAACGCCAGTCCTCCAGGCAGCCCAGCTACTAAATACGCCACCTCTTTTCTCCTCAGTAAAAGGTGTTACTGAAAGAACGTGAAAGATATGTTGCTCGCAAAATACAGTGCTAAATTTAAGGTGTTAGTATTTAACCCTGAAGATGTTTAAACCAAGCTTGTTACGCCTAAAGATTGGGGCAAAGTTTGCATCGATAAAGCCACTCTCCAGTCTTCCTGGTAAGTCTGAAAATTACTTCAATAAACCCGAAGTGAACTGAAAACAACCTCAAATGGAAAGCAGCCATTTGTAACTGAACTTCCAAAGCAGACAGACAGATACTATCACACAGTATTTGGTACATTCATGCTGACTCTCCTACAGTATACTACTATTCCTTTCCCACCCCCATTTACCTTTCAGTTGTCTTCTCAGATTCCACACTCTCCAACTCCTGCCCCCTTTCTTGCTTCCAAGCCTGAAAGAGTAGGTGCTGCCTTTTGCTGGATTCCTTCCTTTGGCTAGGAATAGAAGTTTTCATGGGCTGATCTGCTGTATTCAGCCAGGTAGCCGAGCCCAACATCGGATTCTCGGCACAGAAGCTCCAAGGGAGAAGTCCCACTGCATAAATGAGAATTAAGTTTGAATTCAGGTTAAGGAAACAATTTTTTCCCTTTCAAATTTGGAAAAGAAAAAGAAAAGCTGAAATAACTGCGAGAATTCATAAAGTCAGTTGTGTATCTTATTTGTTAAAGATGACAATATACTTAAAAAAACCAAATGAACAGGAAAAAACCACAACACCCCACAACCAAAATGGCAGTATTTATCTTACTCTACTTACATAAACTTCCATCATCATACTTGGCATTTCACAAAGAATAGCACTTTTATCATGCTCTCTCTCTATATATCTTAGTAAGTATTTTAGTAGACAAGCAAGAACTTTTTTTGGCACGAACTCTTAGGGAACTAGCGCTTCAATGCATCACTCCTAAGCACAAAGAAATCCCTGAAAACTACCCCTTGAGAACTCACCAGCCTAACTCTGGGACCAGAACAGGAAAGCACCGCCCAGAATTACTGCGCACTGAAACTGGCCCCAAGTGTCCCAACGCTTCTCATGAAACCAATCGCACCCTCAAACCCTCCTCCAGCCATTACAACAGAGTTCCATTTCTACTGTCAGCTGTTTTTTTCCATCTTCTTTAACAAAGCAATTCCTTATTAACTCCTACAATAATTTCCTGTTTAGCCCACGGCTCGTCCTCTCCCGAAATCTTTTAAGATTTTACTGTTAAGGCACTCCAATCTGTTCACCTCCCCTTAATCGATGTGTCACTCTTCAGAGTCATCAGCACCCCCGGTCCATCTCTCCCCAAAAGCTCCAGGAAGAGCCGCCCATTTCATTTCCAGCTTTCGCCTTGTTGCGACTAAAACTAAGGGCCGAGGTAACGTCAGTAGCACAATCCAAGCTGCTGTTTGCTCCCAGCAGAGCGGCCCTCACGGGCTCGGCGCCTGCCAGAGCTCCATCTGTTCGTCTCCAAACTTTCTGCCTTCTCTTCCTACACCCCCACGGTCCCTCGTCCCGCCTGACCCCGCGGGGAGCCGGGAACCCCGGTGCCCACTTCCCCAACAATGAAGCCGCTCAGCGAGCACAACATGGCGGCGACAGCGCCCGGCCCTTCCCGCACCGCTCCTCCCTTACCGACTTCTGTCCGACTCGTTCGCCCACAAGCACAGGCACACACACGGGCCTTTAGGAACCGACCCCGCTGCTCCTCCGCCGTCACTCTCCGACACACACACGCACACCCCCCCCCCACCCCCCCGGCAAAGCACAGCCCAAACCTCTCCACGAAGTCCCGCCGCTGCCCCTCTACCTCCCACACAAAATGGCGGCCGCTTCCCTACGCCATATAACACCCTCACCCTCCTCCCCCCCCTCCCCAGACCACCCTGCTACAGCCAATAGAAGCGCGCTGCCCGCTCCCTCCGCCAATGCGAGCCAAGCCCCGCCTGTTGCCGGGAGGGGACGGGGCAGACTGGCCGCCGAGGGCAGGCGGGGCCGCCGTTTGAATCGCCTCAGCGCAGGGCCGCTCGGGAGCGCGGCCGCCCCGGGACGGCAGCCCTTTGTCCCGGGGCCGGCCCCTCCGCCGGCCCGAAGGTCCCCGGCCTGCGCTCCCCAACCCCCCCCGGGCCGTGCAGCCAGCTTCCTCCCCCGCCTCGCTAGGGAATTCGCACAGCAAAAGGTGTGGGGGGTGGCGGCCGCGCCAGCTGCCGCTCAGGGCTTCAGAGTAGTAAAATAATTAAGGGGGGGGGGGGGGATAAACAAACCCAAACAAAAACCAACCCCCTCCGGCTGCAAGAGGGTCCCCGGGAGCCGGGATTCACTGAGCAGCGAACAAGGAACTGGTGCAAAGAATTTTACAAAATAAACATTAACCAAACTATGTTTACATAAGCCAAACAATGTATATAGAAAGCCTAAGCCTGTATAGATGTTTTAAATGCTTATGTTGCACAAATTGTATTACTCATCAGTCGTACATAAGGAAGAACAATTGTAGATAAGGGCGGGCAATTACCCAATCAAAATTTAGCACATGTATAGAAAAAGGAAATAGTACCAGACTAAACCAGTTTGGTGGTATGGACTTGGAGAAAAACAAGCATAGAGCATGCGCCACAACCAAAGGTGAAAAGTTGAACCCTGAGGAAGACCTACGGCCTTCATCAAAGACGACCACCAGAAGGCTGAGGACCACCACAGTGATCAACCGCACCTGAGTCAAAGCAAGAACTGACTCGGCAATGTGATGCACAACGACACGAACATTGAGGACGGCCCGTGGGGAGCGTAGATTAGAACTAAAAGTAGAAGAGCTTGAAACCCTGTATTAAGAGTTAGTGAGTTTGGTGGAATGACCCCCTCACTCCCAGTGCTGAATAAACAAATACTGGCTACTCAAAGATACAAGTCTGTGAGTAGTTTATGTTTGCTGACCTTTCTCAGCTTCAGAACAAAATCCAGCCCCGCAGAGATCCCCCCATAGCTTTCAGATCACCAAATGGAGTATCTCGAGTTTGTCAAGCCTATACCTCACACCTGTGTTTATTCAAATGAAATAATTTTTAAAATTTAAATTATCAGAAACAATTTAGAGGGATTTTTAATGTCACAATGTAGGGAAATGTGTGAAGGGAAAAAGCTTTCACAGGTTTAAACTCCTGTTGTGGGACGGCATTCAAAACTGCAGGGCCCCTGGCAGTGGCTGCTGGTGGTGTTTCTGTTCAGATACTCTTGTTTTGCCTCAAGGGATCCATTACACTGAAACCCAGGAAATTTGGCCTTTACTGTGTACAGGCTGAGTAAAAATTACATATACACAAGAAACCTGCACACTTAAGAGAGCTCCCACTCCCTGTCCACCACTGCAGGGCCAGTCAAGCACTCTACACTGCAGTAGGGACCAAAAAAAAAGGAATCTCAAAAGAAAAGGAAACAATTAATTCAGTTTAAACAACACCGGGGCGGGGGGAGTACTTAAAAAAAACGCATGAACATTCCAGTTTCCATTTTGAGGTACAGACACCTTGAGTTCACTGAGGTACAGAAAGGAAAAAATTACTCTTTCCTCCTTTGTCTGTAAACAATTTAAAACAAAGCTGGTTTCTTACTGACCAGCACCTAGTTACAGGGTTCTGACCCATCATAGGGTCTTCAGGCACTAACAGGACAGCGTTAAGTAGTCCAAAGAGAAGGTGCATCTTTAAGAAGTTCATATTTCATTATGCAGTGTTATTGAAAAAGACATGGTATGTTTTAATATACAAGATGTGTTGACATAACCAAGCCCAGACCTTTGTTCATGTTCTTTATTGTATGTTTTCACAAACCAAGCTGAGATTAATTTGTTTTCCTCCCATTGCTCCGTATTTCTTGGCACAGTGTTATGGCTTTTAGTAGCTTTCATTTAGATAGAAGAGAACAGTATCTGCTGTAACCAAACACTTAAGCCTTGAAATTCCACTGATTATCCCAAACAACTCTCCTATAACGCACATCAGCAGATTTTTGCTTTTGTTCTATCTTTAGTGTGTTTATATCTGCTCAAACATCATCTCAGTGTGTAGATGTTTTTAAGTTAGGGCATATCACTGGGATTTAGAAATAGCATTTTACTGGCTGCAAATGTGCTCTCTTGTCTGGGGAGCAGAACAGCCATGTACTTTTCAGTTCAGATCAAGGATGACACAAGGTCTGGCAGTTTTTCCTCACTATCTTTCAGATCCTTCAAAAAAGCATCTTGCCTTTCAGAACTGGTTTTGGGGTCAGGCTGACACACTTAGCCAGAGGGGAGCAGGAAGCATCAGTGACAAACCAATCCTGTACTTGTGCAGAAACTGTTTTACTGAAGCACACCAGGAAACCAGTTGAATGCTACAGTAAACTCTGTCATTCAGAGTTCAAGCAGGAACACAAAGGGTATTTTTTTAAATCAAAAGGGCAGGCAGTCCAGAATATCCAAAACACCACAATGCCCAACTTGCAAACATGCTTCACACTTCAGCTGCTAAAACCTGGGGCAGGTTTCCTCTCCTGCAATGGAAGAAACCAGGGCTACAATAACCCTAACGTGTACAGAAGCAATCAGGTGCCTGCCACGTCCTGGACTGCATGTCCTGAAGACACAGTACAGACTCAGTCCCAGGGTTTGGTCTTGATCCCTTATCATCAAGATCTGAGATCCCTTCAAGAGAAGCTACTTCACTCCCTCAGATAATGACTTTTAAACCCTTTCTTTTTCCAGTGGCCTCAACACAAGACTTCTTTTTCCAAAGCCTATGGCACTGTATTCACTTCAGTTACTCACGGGCAGACTGTCTGGGCTGCAGTGAGATGTGAGCTGCCTCCAGGAACAGCTCATGCCCACCGTTCACGCCACGCAGCCCTCCGTCTGCTAAAGACAATGTCCAAGAGGCAGTGCCCTCAAACATGCCGCTGGAACAGGGTAGTACCTCCAAACCTGACTTTGCTGTGCATTGCCACATGGCAACACAGACTCAATGACCTCAGCTCCACCACACCTTTGCTACATGCTCTTATAACCTATTGTACATGGTTTTTTTCTATTGTGCAAGTGTCTGCTCAGTCTGGATTGTTCTGCTTCCTCCAGGTAATCCGAGGCTGACTGCAATACCTACTGAGTTTCCTCATGTTCCCAGGGAGCCAGTTTCTTCACTATTCAAATCCTCCTCTCAGCCCTGCCGCGGCTGAAAGAAATACTGATCTCTGAGGTAGTGCTCAACAATTCCGCTTTATTACGGAAAACTTCTACTTTTATACCTTTCTTAAGACAGTTATTTACACAGGTGTTTCTTTGAAGTCTTGAGATTAATCTCGCTATTCTATTTCTAGGACAGAGCAAACTAGTACTAAGTCTATAACTGTGACAAGTTAATCGTGTTTATTCCACATTGTTTTCTCTAGACAAGATTCCCATCCTGGTTTTTTACAATCTCTCACACATTCCTCAAGTGGTGTACTGGTCCTCCTCCCTGTACTGGTCATCCTTTCTCACACATACACAGAACTCCAAGGAATCTGTTGTCCTTGAATACTACTTTGATCTATTAATGTCTAAGCTTAATCTTAACAATTTTTATTCTTTCTACTCTTTATTCAGTCTTCTTTAATCATCCAGCTGGAGCCGTCCGTCTTGCAGCTGCTACACAACCCTCCACCATACTTTTGCTGCCACAGTGACAACAACTCAAGGTTGTCCCTAGCCGCTATTATTTTTCACTTAGTATCTCCGTTCCCTCTCAAAGCAAGTGTTAATACCAGCCCAGGGAAGCAGCTCCAACAACTAGCAGTTTGCACAGAAGTTCCAGTGAAGACAAAGTCCCCAGAGCTTCATTAGCCCCAAACTGAAATGCTTCCAGCTGTGATCCAAATGGATCCAGCCATGCACAGATTCATGCCACAGCATTTCAGTGCAACTACCCACTGATGGATGCTGCAGGAATTAAGAGGCACAGATGAATCATTAAGTCAATAGTGAACCATTGCCCCAGTTTTATGCCACAGGTGACAAGCTTCCAGTAGTACATGATTTTTAGAGCCATAAAAAGTAAACACCTCAGGGTTACTAAGAGTCCCATGATACAGTTGAAACTAGTTAGATGTTTCTGTTTGAGCCAACCATTAACCAGGGTCACAATCTACTGAAGTTTTCCTCGTATGGGAAATGCGTTGAGTTTGTATTTTCTTAAAAATCTGCACAAAAGTATTGAATACACAGTAACGTTTAGAATATCCTTTATTCTGCTTGGCAGATGACCCCTATTTCTCAATCAAATGAAGCTCAGGATATCCACGGCAGTGATCTACAGGAACTAGGTGGATATTTGAATCTCTCCAGAGTAAACAGAGAAGAGGTACAAGGCAAGCACCCCGACAGTTCAGTAAAACTATGTACTTTAATTGCTTAAAGCTCGTTATAATTTTGTTGTTAAATAAAGCAGAGGCAGGATACCTAAAGAGACTTTCTATATAAGCTGTAGATATTAATGAAGTCAGTGTTCACTAGTACCTGAGTTGCATCATCTCCAGAATAAGAGTTTCCTCCTCAGCACTGCTGAAACCAGTTACATGCTCAGGAGTGTCTCTGAGAGCATACCTCCTTTGCGTGACTGCAGCATGGACATATGTATATATACACATCCACAGAACACAACAAACTCGGCACCAAAAAGTGAAAACAGCATGGACACACACAGCTCACTGAAGATCAGTTATCCAAGCCCTGAGCCTTACGGCCCAGGGGCTTTAAAGGGCTTGTGCTGAAGCAGCTTCATTGCAGCTGATGGGTGAACTTTGGAAACAAAAGCACATCCAGGCGTGACTCCTGAGTCACACCTGCAGGTTTTCTGTCTCAACAGCTCCCTATTCAAATCCACACCAGCACTGAGTCACAAAAGCCTGCAGGAACCTTCAGCCCAGTTAAATCAATATGCCTGCTTCATAACCTATCAGCAGGAAAAACATTTCCACTCTCAACCCACCTCACTCCACAACAGCAAGCAGAGGTGGTTCTCCAGCAGGACAGCTCACCCAGGGCACAGGCACTGCCTTACAGGGACAGAGAGCAAACTCATCAGACAAGCCCTGCTTTGCTCACATGAGCCAGGGCTATACAAGGGAGTAAGTCTGCTTTTTTTCCTGAGCGTTTCCTCCAAGAGTGCAGTATAAAGTCACATTGGCTCTCTGGTTCACACCTTATCAACATGAGCAGCGCCTCCACCCTCAGCCCTGTCTGGGCCACTCAGGTTTCAAATTCAGCCCCAGCAAACACCAAAGTCAGAGAAATACAAGTCACTATCCTCCCACAAGGCACAGCCACTCTTTCTGCAAGTGCTGGAGACTAAATGCCCCATCAGATGAGCTCTGTCCTAACAGCAGCCCCAGGGGTTGTTCCACATTGCTCTGGAGACAGAAACACTACTGCTGAGCAAGACCAAGCTCCTAAGCGCTTTTCCCCATTGCCCGCACGGCTTTTCTTTGAGCCTTCCCTCCAGCACACTGCAGGACCGGAGCCAGCAGTTGACTGAGATACAACCCCAGCCCTCCCTGCACCCCAGCAAGCTGGGGTGCCTGCCAGCCAGACACCTCTGCAGCCAGAGCTAGTACCTGTGTAAGGTCTGCAGGGAGAGCACTCCTTCCAAGGTTTTCTCCCCCACTTGCCAGTTCTACTCAGCCTCATTCACGTGGAGAGATCTGGTACCGCTACTGGCAGCGAGGCAAGAAATGCAAACCACTGCCAAGACTCTCCTGAGGAGCTCAGACAAATCCCGCACCGCTATCTATGTAACAGCACAGTTGCACCTGATTGTGCTTCTGGCTTCAATAGCATAAAATCAGGTGCACTGAATTCAGGCAACCCCACCCAATTGAGAGAGAGGCCACTTAAAGCCCACCAGGCCAAGGCAGTATCTTAGAGCCCTCCTGCAGTGGTAGGGCTTCTTTAGTTCTCAGTAGTTATGTGTTGACTGTACTCCTGCTCAGTGCCATCTGGCAAAAAGACAAAAGCAGAACATGACCTTTATGGGAATGTAAAGCTGATTGTTGATCCCAGGTGTTGACCCTGAGTATGGGGGGTTTCCCAAACCAGGGCTATTCACAGCTGTGTTAGCTACAGCTGATGCCAAGGGGGGAAAAAAATCCAAGCTAAAGGGGAACAAAAAGCCATTGTATTATAGAAGTCAGCCTTTTACTCTGGCAGGACGATTTTTGCTGTAAAAGAGAGTCCAGAAACCAAATGACAAGCTTCTAGCTATACTGGAGTAATAATGTTGCTTTCTTACAACATGCGCTCCTTTGACAGGACAGCCCTCTTTGCAGATGGAGGAAATTGGGTCTATATTTCACAGGATCCTGCTGCATGTGAAGCTGTGGTAGAGCAGGGAATAGTTTGCGGCTGAGTGCTGCTTTTCTAACTCAGGACTAGTATGAAGTATCTTTCTGGTTTTTACTAGCTCTTTACAGTGCCATATTTGTTCTTGCAAAGGAAAATTTGACAGTTCACGGGGGCTGAAATGGACGTAGTTGTTTTTTGAGATAGAACTGATAACCTGCCTCTTCTCCTTTGCTTCTACGATAGTCTGTGAAGCCTTTCACTTTTATTGTAGTTTCCACACGTGAGATCCAGATAGGGGCTTTCAAAACTGCCCAGCCCTGAGCAGCATCGAAAGGGTCAGACAGGTCCTAGCCATGCCTGAGCACCCTGGTGAGCAGGGGAACCCCCTTTTCCCGGCCAAGGGGAAGTGCTGAGTTCCCAGTTCTGCCTCTTTCTCAAGTGTTCGCAGGCCAATGTCCCCACGAGTGTTGTGGGCTCCCCTGGAGAGGGCAGCCGAGCATTGCTGAACACGGGCACGTGGCTGAGCTCCAGCAGCTGCTGGGAAACTCCTGAGCCACAAATAATGGCAGAGGGGAAATATGTGAAGCAAAGATTTGGAGAGCAGATGTAACTGCTATTCAAAACCATCACGAATCCACTGAATTGGGGGAACTGGGATCTAAGCAGGAGGGAAGGTTGACCTCCCGCTTGGGAGAAGACAGGTTCATGGTGCTGGGATGGAGCTGCGGGAGGAGGCTGCAGTTGCTCTGTAGGATGTCAGAGCAGGACCCGCAGCGGGGCAGGGTGCATCGGGGGGGCTAAGGAGCATGTCCTTTCCTTTGCAGCCAGCACAGCCTGAGCTCCCCGCTACAGGTTGTATGGTCTTTACCCAACCATAATGTGGCCATTTCCTTTGGGATTTTGGGCAAACTTGCCTCTACCCACTGACACAGAGCCTCGAGTAACAGGCAATATTCTCCCTCGTGCTCTGGTGTCACCTGGCAGCTGTCCCTGCTTTCCAGCAGCAGCAGCAGCACAGCCTGCAAATAACCGGTTGCAGACTTCTGCTGCCCACCTGAGAGGGAGAAGTGGTTAGCTGCGAGGAAGGACAGCTGAGAGTAGGTAGAGCAGAGACCTCAGCCCCTGCAGCCCTGGGTCTGTCGTGACCGCAGGGGTATGATTGTGTAACTTAAGATTTTAAGCCATTTCCTTTCCCTTCCACTTGCAAACTGAAAATCAGCTTACTCTCCTGGCATTAGCAGAGCACGTTTATGTAGAGCGAAGTGGCTTGCCCACTTTCAGGGGCACAGAGATGTGGGGTTCTTGCTGTTAATGAGACCGGCAAGCATGCGGGCAGCAGATTGCTGAGCTTGCCCTTAGACCTGCGCACAGCTACCTATATCCAGGTTTTTCCATATCTGCCTCCTGGCTCTTTTCCTTCCCCTCCTCTTCCACTTCCCCAGAGAAATCAGGAAAAGACCCTGAATGTTTCTTGCCTCAAACACTGCAGGTTTGCGGAGGAATCAGAAGGACTGAGCAAATTATTTCAGTGAGTCGGAGGGTTAGGGTGGTTGTGAGATGTGGCACCAGCTAGCAGCCAGAAGCAGAACACAAGACCCAGAGGGGAAGTGGGGAAGGAAAGAAAACCTGACACACGTTCACCAAAAGAATGTGTAAGAGAGTAAGAAAGCCGAGGAAGGATTTGCACTGATGGATTTCCAGCCCAGGGGAATAAAACAGAATGGTATGAGACACCCAGATGAAACCAGAAGTGATGTGAAAGTAGAGGGAAGCAGGCGCTGTCTGCAGCTGCACAAACTGCCCTGAGAGCTGGAGGGATGGGAAGCCCCCAAGCATCCCGAGCCCGCGATGTGAGCGAAAGGAGGTGAGTGGTTTGCATTTGCTAACCCATGGGGAGATCCTGCAGCCAAGGATCCTTTTTTCTCACAGTAAAACACATTGTGCCTTTGAGCCCACGGTGCTGACATGGATGCGGGCAGTCTGGGGAGAGAGACTCCACCACGTAGGGTTTGTCACAGGGAGATTCCCGGTGTTATTCAGGATAAACTGCGATGCAATGTGTAACAAAGGGTGGGAAAATTAGTTTCTAGGATGCATGCTTTTTTAACAAGAACACAGAAGGTAAGTGTTTAAACAGCAGACTGGGGACTAACTCTTTACAGCTGGTTTTAGGAAATATTAACATTGGCTATGTCAGAGGTATTTCCAAATGTCTCGGAAGCATGAGTATGATACTGAGCTCTCAGGCTGAGCCTTCTGCACAAGTTAGTGTTTATTACGACTCCGCGTGCAGTGGAGATGAGAGAAGCTCTGTTTTGCCATGCATTGTACCCAAACTGGTGCTTGCAGTGCTGCTCTGCTTCAAATGCTGTCGCCCCAAGCAGTCACACATGGACAGAACTGGACTCTGAATAGGAATAAAGCATATAATCTTCAGTGTGGCATTTGTGCCAGGCAGTTCTTACATCAGGGAGCTAACTCTGCTCAGCATTATTTTATACGGTCAGAGGGACAAACTGGGATGAACAGCTATTTCCAAAATAATGGCAAAACTTCTGCAACTAAAACAAGAAATCATGTACAAACCAAAATATTTGTAAAGCAAAAGATACTTTGCTTTTCCTGCAAGTGAAAGGTCCAAGCATTAATGACAATTTTTGCATAAATCACTTCACTTGTTCATATTAGGTGATCGCTTAAGACATTTTATTTTATTGTAAAGATCAAATCTCTCAGAAATTCTGGTGATTTAATATTCAAGACCAGTGCTTCCAGAGTGCTGCAGGCACACTGCACTGGCTGATTGCAGCAGGAAAATTTAATTTTACATTATCTAAGCAACCGGTATGTTAACTTATTAATCACAAGGATTCTGAGGTGTCTCTGTAAATGAAGAAACCATTCCCAGTGATATCAGAAACCGTGCTGCTACATGCAAGGCAGTGTAAGTCTGACAGCTGAAATCAATTGCAGCAATGCGCTGAAATGGAAAAGGACTTTTTTACTTGTAGGTGTAATTTCCACCGAAGCCAGTGGAGTTATTAGGCTGGAGTGAGCGGGCTCACAAGCAGATCTAATCGGGGGAATGTTTCTCTGCTGCTTCTGGGCAGACTTTGCAGCCAGTGAGGCTGTATCAGAAATACATTGCATTCCCCAAAGTCTTCTCTGCATTTTGTTCCTAATAGCTGGGCTTCTTGTTCATTCAGTACATTGCCTCCGTTTACTACCTCCTGGGGCTATTGTTATTGGCACTATCTGGAGGAGCCTCCATTGCAAGAGACGGGGTTTCCATCACTTTATTTTGGTAGAATATCCCCACCCTGGGAGATTCTGCTGGCAGGAGACACTCGGCTGTGCTGGGAGGAGAGTTAGTCCTGTGCAAAGGCCCAGGAAATCCCCGCTCGACTCCTGCGGCTCCCAGGGTCCTTGTCTCTCTGTGCTGCAGCCCCTTGGCTCTAAAGGAGGGTGAGAAGCCCCTTCACTCTCTCTTGCTGAGCTGAAACGTCAGCCCGGGAGGCAGGGACTCTCTGGGCTTGTTGGGCTGGTTGTGGTGGGGATGCACAGTGGTGCCTGGAGCTGTAATTCCCAGGGAGGTGGAGCTGCTGCCCCTTGGAATGGGCTTTCCAGCCTGGAAGTGGGACTTGCCCCATGGAGGATGCTGCAGATCAGCTCTCCCCTGGGATCAAGGCTGGCTGTTTTGCAGGAGCTGAAGCACGCAGGAGGCAGTGGGCATGAACAAACAAATGGTTGAATCCATGAGCCCATCTGACAAGAGAAAAATGTCCCCTGGGCAGGAAAAAGCAGCCTTCTGGCCAAAAAAAAAAAAAAAAAAAAAGGACAGGCAGGGCACGGAGAGGGGGTTTTGGCACCGCTCGTGTTTGCACACTCTGGAGCGAAAGAAATCTTGTGTTGGAGCAAAGCCCCGTGCTTTCCCTCGCAGACATGGGAGCTGGAAGGAGGATTTTGGGGAGTTCAGTCAAAACTGCAAAGATATTCGTCCTTGGCATTCAGCCTGAGACACAACAGATGTGGGAAGAGAAGGTCTGGGCCGGATGGCTGATTGCTACGAGCCCAGCACAGTATTTTGAACCTAAGGGCTTATCTGAATGATGTCAGCTTTAAGGAGAGAGCTGTACCAGAACAGTCAGTGCAGGAGTTATTTTGCCATTATAACCCAATTCTCTCTCTCCCCAAGCAATGTGACATGAGGGATAGCATTTTGCTGGCCTTCAGTATCTTGCCTAGCGTTCAGTACAGTTTCCAAGCTCCTAAGTTCATTGGACATTGCACAACTGCAGATACTGAGAATTTAAGATGGCCCTGGGAATGCTGGCTGCAATTAATAGATGTCAAGGTGATACTGGAGTCTGCTTAATTAAGAGATGTCTTGGTTTGGATGCTGGAGTTTTGGCTGGGGAGTTTTGGATACTCGAGGAGGCAGTTGCTGCCCCGGTGGCCTGATGAGCCCTAAGATATGTCAAAGTCCATCTGTCTGCTAAATCCATCTCTCTCTGGAGGGAGAGACGTTGTCAGGTTTAATAACAGCAGTTAGGAATTACTGCTGCCCTTGCAGTGTTTCTGTGAAGAGCTGCAGGAAACAAGAGTGCTGAGATGATTGGAGTGCAACATCTCCGGTCCTACACGATTAGCCCATGCCAGAGCCTGATGTAAGAGGAGAGAGGCTTGCTGCAATGCTGAGCCGCGTTTCAGCCCAAAGTCTAGGACTCCTCCAGCCTGATATGTCAAGAAATGGAAATCAAAGTTGAACTGCTCTGGCTGTAATATGCACCGAACGCCCTGCAACAGCCAATGTTCGAGACCTGAGAGGTAGGCAGGAGCAAAGTGCTGGGGCTCAGGCTCTTCTCCACGAGCTCCTGGGCAGCATCTCAAGTGCTCGGAGGTATTTTGCAACTACTGCAAAACACAGAAGCAGTGATGGCTGCCAGGGCATGGGGAATCACCAGGGAAGGAAGTAATGAAGACAAGTATAAAATACGTGTCACTGCTAAGATGTTGCGGACAGAGGTTTCTAGTGTGTTGGTCACTGCTGACTATCGTTGCCTCTAAAGACAGCTGTTGCCTTTGCTGAATTTCAAAAAGCAGACAGAGAAACCACAGATGGTTGGCTACAGGTGCCTGGAGCCCAGCAGTGCAGAAGCCTGGCCCCCGCACCGCCTGGGCACTCGCTCTGCTCCCTGCGTAGCTGTAGTTGTCACACATCTCATCTGCTGTGGCTCACTGTTTTGGACATTTCCTCTTTTGAAAGGGAGCTGAGGGCAGGGAGAGACGGTGTCTTGTTTGTTCTGGGAGAAAGGGAATGCTCTCAGCAGCAGGAACTTACGGTCCCATTGCCTGGATGTGGGATCCTGGAAACCCAAAGTCAGGCAGATGCTTTCAGGAAGGGGATTCCTGTCCCATGGGCTTTTGTAGCAGGGCAGTACGACCTGCCGGTGCACAGCACTCAGGGGACAGCATGTCTCTGCTAGTAAGGCAGCTTTAGTGTATCCAACAACCCCCTCTTCGTCTGCTCTTTATAACCCTGTCCAGGGTGACCTTGTTTCCCCTGTTACATGAGGCAACACAAGGCAGCTGAGCTCTGAGTGAAAGTGCATTTGGTTCTAAGCACGAGTATAATCAAGAGCAAGAATGGGAGAAAAATAACATCTGAAGGACAAGCTCATCAGTGTAATGAAGACAGATTTAAATGCATTAAGCTGCAGAAGTGTAGAGAAAAACATCACTTTGCTGCCACAGAGTGCACCGAGCAGCTCAACAGCTGCCTAGGGGAAAATAAGGCATTTCCCTCCATCACATCTCTGCTGAAGCTAAAAATATTGATAAAATTAACCTAAGCCTGGGCATGGATAGGGCTTCTTAGGTTCAGGTGGTCTAACTCCTGCATGTCCCCATTTTCATGTCCAACTTGCCCCCTAATATTGATGTTAAACAGTAACTTTTAATCACTCTGACCATGGGACAGCCTGACTCAAGACACAGGGATTATGGGGGGAGAAATGCAGCTTTAATGAGGCTAAGCTTTATAAAACTGCAATGGGCGAGCTTAAATGTAAAACCGTCTTGACATTTTATGAGTTCAAACAGCTTTGATGAAGAGTAAATGCTTCAAGGTGCACTTTGTGTTCCCAGATGAGCCACACCAAGTCCCTGGCAGTGCCATATCCCTCGCCCTTATCCATCCCAGCCATCTCCCAGGGCAGCTGCACTTCGACAGGCTGTTCTCCAGGGCCTGTGTCCGGCCGTGGCACAGTGTCACCATGAGTGGTCCCACTGCTGCTGGCCCTGAGCAGTGAATCCCAGAGGACTGGTAAGAGCTGGCCCAGGATTTGTACAATTCTCACCGTTGCTGCTTCCCTCTTGTGGTGAGGAAACAGCCTGAGAGACGGACGTGGTACGGAGGTGGTACGGACGTGGTACCTGTGGGCTGTGATAGACAGGTCTCAGCCAAATCACCAGTGGGATGAAGCCTGGATCTCTACTGGGAAAGGGTGGAAGTCGGCTCCAGGATTTGGGCTGTGGACCTGAAAGTAGGTCTCCCTGGGCTCTTTTTCATTTGCGTGCCAGCCTCTAAAGGGAGGGATGTGTCTGAGTGGGTTGAATTTATTGCTCGTTGTGCTCCTGTAAGTCCCCTTCCCCTTGGTCTTTTTCAGAGCATGTGAAGAAGTGCGGAAGGAAGCAAAAACTCTCTCTGCAAGCCCCTAGCTCCAGTTAATTACAATGGATAGTTGTAAGATACATGAAAACGCCTCCAAATGCAGTGTGAACACCATGGAGTGCTTCATGGTCCTCAGCACACAAGCGCAGAAGATAAGCATTGCCACACTGTGTGGCCTCTTTGGGACACTGTGCATTTTCGAGAACTCTTTGGTGCTGTACTTGATCTTCTCCTCCCCTAGGACCAGGAGAAAGCCTTCCTACCTCTTCATCAGCAGCCTGGCATTGGCTGACATTCTGGCCAGCATCATCTTCGTCTGCAGTTTTGTTAACTTCCATGTCTTTAATGAAACCAATTTCTCTAAAGAAATGTTCCTGCTGCAGCTGGGAGGGGTGAACACATCCTTCTCTGCCTCCCTTAGCAGCTTGCTGCTGACAGCCCTGGACCGTTACATCTCCATCAGCCGACCATCCAAATACAAGCTCCTCTTGACGAGGAAGAGAGCATGGATAGCCCTGGGGGTGCTCTGGGTGACATGTGCGACCATTGCTTCCCTGCCCCTCCTGGGCTGGAACTGCTGCACACTCGATTCGACTTGCTCCAAGCTGTTCCCATTTGTGGATGACAACTATCTGTCGAGCTGGATCTGCTTCGTCATGGTCCTGCTGGGGTGTATCATCTACGCCTATGCACATGTGCTATGGAGGGCTCACCAGCACGTGGCCTACATGGAGAAGCACCAAGCGCAGGCAGGAAAGCAAAACGCCAGGATGAGGATGGATGTCATGCTGGCCAAGACCCTCGTCATGGTGCTGACTGTCCTTGTGCTGTGCTGGTCTCCGGTCCTCGCTCTCATGATCTACAGCATCTTTGCCAGGCTGAGCAATCAACTGCGCAAGGTGTTTGCCTTCTGCAGCACCCTCTGCCTGCTCAATTCCATGGTGAACCCCATTATTTATGCCCTGCGGAGCAAGGAGCTATACTCTTCTCTGAGGATGGTCTTGTCTCGGGTCAGGAGGCAGTTGAAGGCCTCTGAGGAAAGCCCAGAAGCAGAGAGCACCCACAAGTCCTCCATGATAGAGACGGTCTGCGAGGATGTGCGTGTAATGTAGGGAGGCAGCCGTGGAAAGTTCACGCTCGGGCTGGCAGAAACAGTCTGGATCACTTTTCTATTTCTTTTCCATTATTATGGAGGTCCTGGAAGATGGGGGATCAGATGCCTGTCATGGAGCCAGCTCCCGCTGACGTTATTCTTAGGCCCTGGGACATAAAGTGCACAGACTTACACAGGCAGCTGGTCCGCAAGCTGCAGAGATACTGGTGCCATGTCAGCGTGCCAGCTATGAGGCAATGGATAACGCCATGCCCCAGAACAGCAGATCCTAATATTTTATGACCACTCCTCCTGCCTGGCCTCCCACCTGTCCACAAGTAACCTCCTAACCCATTTTTCTTACATTCAGTGGTGTCTTCCTTACACTCCATAAAATACAGTTAACCTCAAGTAAAACACTCCGCAGACCTTCAGGTTCTCTAGAAATCCCCAGGTATCACATAACTCTCTCTAAACCCCTTAATCTGGCACAGGCAGAGTTGTACAAGCACCATCAGCAAAGTGATAATAGCACATCGCTACATAGCAGAGGTACCTCTATTTACACTAGACTTGAACGCTGTCCAGGGGTGTTATGTACTAGCAGCATGGTGACAAAAGGTCTTCGGGTCCTGGCAAAGGTGACAGAGAACAACACCAAGTCACGTCGAGCTCCCACCGATGGTGAATGCCTTGCTGCATCGTGCGGGAGCAGGACCGGCAGCAGCAGGAGGTACCTCGGCCCTTGCTGGGAAAGGTGCACATGGTTTCTCTGGACTCACTTGCAGATGGTCCTTGGTAATCGTGTCTCACAATATTTAGGATCATGTTGATTTTAACATCTAACACTTTATGGAAAACTGAAATGCTCTCACTGTGGCTTACGGACTCTGCCATAGTTGAGGATTTCGAGGAGGACAGGACCCTGCAGGCAGCACGTTTCCTTCAGCAAATTTAAGGAAAGCTAACCTGTGCAACGCAGGCGTTTGTTGGGTGTTATGTGATTAAACATTAAAGCCATTTTTCAGCCTTTTCTTCCATTAACCTCTGGGGCACAAACTCCTCCAGGCAACAAGTTTAAGCCCAAGCTGGGGCAGATATTCTGAGCATGAGGAACTTGATAGGGGCTTTTTTTGCGAATTACACAAAAGCAGCACCTTTAGCTGCAAAACCTGCAAGGAGAGCGAAGTGGGACAGGGCCCTTCGCAGCGCCCTGGCGAGCAGCACGGCTCCTGCCAGCTCCCGAAACGCCTCTGACAGGGATAAGCCCGGCTGGGCTGCCCACGGCATGGCCGCAAGGCCCTTGGACTCTGCCCTGTTTCCCCAGAGGATGCACCCGGCCCTCGCGTGCAAGTTTTGGAGCCAGGTCCTGGGCCTGCTCAGGCTGCATGGGAGGGTCAAGGGGGAGAATGGTCTCATGGAGGCCAAGCCCCCATGGGGCCAACCCCATGGGCCCTCTCCTCGCTCCTCAGAGGCTCACACCGCGGGAAGAGGCACGCAGACGGCTATAGTGCGGCAGAGCCGGGCTGGGAGGGAGCAATGGAGCCGCCAGCCCCGCTGAGAGGCGGAGCGCAGCCTCGAACCGGCGGCCCATCGGTAGCAATGGCGGCGCCTCGCCGTTGCCTCGGTAGCCATGGCGGCGTGGCGGCGCCGTTGCCTCGGTAGCCATGGCGGCGGCGGCGCTGACGTCACGCGGCAGGATGGCGGTCGCCGGCCTGCTGGGGCTGGTGGTGGCGCTGGGGCCGGTGTTGGCCTCGCCGCGTTACCGCCCGGACTGGGCCAGCCTGGACGCGAGGCCGCTGCCGGTCTGGTTTGACCAGGCCAAGGTGGGGGTGTTTGTGCACTGGGGGGTGTTCTCCGTCCCGGCCTGGGGCTCCGAGTGGTTCTGGTGGCACTGGCAGGGCGAGCACCGCGCCGACTACGAGCGCTTCGTGCAGTGCCGCTACCCGCCCGACACCACCTACGCGGACTTCGCGCCCCGCTTCACCGCCCACGACTTCCAGCCCCGCGAGTGGGCCCAGCTCTTCCAGCGGGCTGGCGCCAGGTCAGTGTCAGGTGCTGGCCGGGGTGGCTGGGGTCCCTGAGGGGGTGGCAGGGGTGGGTCTGGGGGTCACTGAGGGGTGGAGGGTCCTTGAGGGGATGAGTGCCATGCCCAGGGGTCCCTGAGGGTATGGGGGGAGCCCTTTCTGAGGATCTGTGAGGGTCTGGGGGTCCCTGACCACCAAGTAGATGGGGGAGCCATGTCCGGCGGTCCCTGAGGGGATGGAAGGGCCAAGTCTGGGGATCCCTGAGGGACTGAGGGTCCCTGAGCAGTGCTGCAGATCCCTAAGGGGACATGCCCAGGGTGCTGAGGAGATGACGGGTCTTGCTGCTTCCTAAGTCTTGATTGTTCATTCTTTTCCAGCATTAAAAACCATTAAAACCCTCTATTATTCTTGCAGTTGCTTCTAAATTTAAAGCGTAATAATGGAAGAGGGCTCCTCACAGCACGGTTATTCAGTCCCTTGCTTTTTTAGTGACTGGGTTTGCCAGTGAGGCAGGGGAATTTCTTAGGCAGTTCCTTTGTCATCCTGACTGAGTACTTTTTCTCCCTCAGGTACGTGGTACTGACCACGAAGCATCATGAAGGCTTCACCAACTGGGGGTCGCCCGTGTCCTGGAACTGGAATTCCCTGGATACGGGGCCCCACCGAGATCTTGTAGGAGAGCTGGGACAAGCCCTCAGGGAGAGGTATGGCAGTGCCAGACTGTGCTGTTCCTTTCGTCTGTGTGCATTGAATTCTCCTGGCTGTTCTTGACAAACAGCAGAAAATGATGAGTTTAATATGAAAAAAGTAGTGCTTGCAAAGTCATGAAATCTTCTGTGAAATAACAATGCCAGTAATCTAATCTGCCACTGGTTCTTAATTCCTGTTGCCAGCCTAACTCTTTCCTCTCTGTTTTCTGTCCTTCAGCAACATACGCTATGGACTGTATCACTCTCTGTTAGAGTGGTTTAATCCACTCTATCTAGCTGACAAAGAAAGTGGCTTCAAGACCCAGAACTTCGTTTTAAAGAAGACCATGCCAGAACTTTATGATCTTGTCTTAAAGTAAGAGCTGCAACCATTTGGGAATCAAGAGCATTTCCTGATTTCAATACTGTAGAGAAAGATGCAAAGTGGATGCAGAGAACAGAGGTGACAAATGTTAATTTTTGCCAAGGCAAATCTGTTTACTTATTGGTAATGATTTGCGGTAATCGGAAAAGGGGTTCACATTTGCCCTGTGGACAGTCTTAATTTGTAGAATAAGCAAGAATTTTTCATGCAGGAGCAATTCCCTTTAATACTGCCTTCATGCAAGGTGGCTTTGAAAGTGGAGCAAGCTGCTTAGTATTTAGTAGAGTAGAAGAGCGATTTCACTGTGAATTTACATCCTTGCCTTGCTTGCCCTTGTTGACAAAAATACAAGGCTTGGACACATGTTGCTCAGAATGGCCGTTGTCCCAGGTCAGGAATGTGCCTTGCAGTTGCCTTTGAGATGCAAACTTCTGTTTTTTGGCAGAATTGCATCCTCTCTTGAGCCGTGATAAACACATCATTCTTTGCTGCTGCAAGAACCTCACTTAAAGCTTTGTCTGAAGCAGAAAGTGATAGCATAAACCTCCTGGTAATGTCAGGCAATAGGAAGAGGAAGTGAAGCTAGACTCCAGACACAAGAAACACACTGCTTCCTTCATGGTAGGAGAAAATAAGCCATTTTGAAATAACATTCATCTCTCTGTTAGATATAAACCAGATTTGATTTGGTCGGATGGAGACTGGGAAGCTCCGGAGTGGTACTGGAATTCTACCTCTTTCCTTGCCTGGCTTTATAACGATAGTCCCGTCAAGGTATCGCGTTCAGCTATCCCTCATAGCCGCTAGCATTTTATGGGTATGGAAGGTCTGGCAGCAGTGAGATATGAATGTGATCAAATCAGAAACCCGCTTGACAGATGCCAGATGTGCTTTATTCTTTCACAAAAAATAAGAAGCCTACACTGTGCTCCTATGAGAAGGCTCTAGTGTCCTTTACAGCACACATGTGGGAGGCTCAGAGGCCAGGAACCTTGTTGCCTCAACTTCTACCCGAGTAAATAGAAGTTCTCCCAGAGAGGGATTCAGCCTGCTCTGGAGGATCCTCTCTCTCTTTCCATTGATTACACAGAGGGGGTTAGGTGCTTACCTCCTGACTTAGATGCCTTTGCTAACTTAGGAGGGATGAATGCAAGCTGAAAAGTCCAAGACAAAACATTCTCCCTATTGAGTTGAGTTTCTTCTTTCAGGACACAGTTGTTGTCAATGATCGTTGGTGTAATAACTGCTCTTGCCATCATGGAGGCTACTACAATTGTGCTGACAAATACAAGCCAGGGACCCTGCCAACTCACAAGTGGGAGATGTGCTCCTCCATTGACAAGCTTTCCTGGGGCTATCGAAGCAACATGAACATTGCTGAGTTAATGGATGAAGCAAGTATCATTGAGGTAAGAAATCTGAAATCAAAATAACAGGTGTGGGGATGTTACTGAGAATTAGAGGTTTCCTTCATCCTTCCATTTGCAGAAAGAGTTGTCGTGTGTTTCAGACAATCAGGCTGGAGTTAAAGGCGCAGTTGATGAGGACAAGGCCCTCCTCAGGTTTCTTTGTTGTCAGACGTGAAGGTAATGCAATTTGTTACCTTGGTTTGTCACAGGAGTTAGTGCAGACTGTGAGTTTTGGAGGCAACTACCTTCTCAATGTGGGACCTACAAAAGAAGGGGTGATTGTTCCCATCTTCCAAGAAAGACTTCTGGCCCTTGGGAGGTGGCTGGACACTAATGGGGAGGCAATTTATGAATCGAAGCCATGGAGAGTACAGATGGAGAACAGCACAGACACGATCTGGTAAGGACTCTGTTGCTCGGTATCATCTGGGCTGGGATTTCCAGAGCTGATATTTCTTTCTTATTTGTTCTTAAATTCAGTACACTCTGAAGTGTTGCCATCAGGTGCAGATGGCATTTAGGTAATGTCCTACAACTGGAGTGCTCAGTTACTGCCCCAGGGTTTTATCTAAGGAATATCTTGCTTGAAAGAAGAGAAAATAATCAGGACTTCATGCGTCTTCCTTGATTTGGAAAAAAACAACTCTTCCTTTAAAAAAATTTCCATGCTGCTGCTGTCAGGACTATTTAAGTAGTGGTCCTGGCTAGTATGAATTGCACAAATGTAGTTCATCTAGACACATACAATTTGTAAATGTAGCGATATTTGCTTTTAAACTGTTATATAATAGTACTAATCACTGTTACCCAGCTGTTAGATTTATACTGACTGAGAAGGGCCTAGTGAGTCAAGAGCCAGAAGTTGCTACAAAACTGAGGGTTTTTTTTCCTCAAGTATGCCCAAGTGTGTTCATGTAGAAATGCGGAGCAACATCAGGATAAGGCAGCGTGTCTGCTCTGTTGACCACAAGCTGAAGCAAGGACAGATTGGCAAATGACATTTGCTTTTAGGAAGCACGCACGGACTTTGTTTGGGTTTCATCAGCCAGTGCTGACTGGCTAAATGGTGGGTCCAAAGGGACAGATTTTGGAATGAGGGGAAAGTAGGTGACCCCGGGGCAGTGACAGTAGGCGAGCCGGTGTTCTCGTGCTGTCTGGAAAGGTCAAGCTCATGTCTGGTTCTCTCTCTTATGGGGCTCTTCACCTTGCTGAACTCTGTCTCTCTTAGGTACACTTCTAAGGGACCAGTTGTCTATGCCATCTTTCTGATCTGGCCTCGGGACAACGTTTTGGAGCTGTCCTCGCCTGCTCCATCCCCAGCCACACAAGTAAGGAACTTCAAAAAAAGATGACACACTCTGAGAGCCCGTCCTGGGGGCATGTGGGCTGGGAAGGTCCAACCTGACTTCATTTGGAAACTGGGGAGAGTGTGGAAGTTGTCATCCTGTACTTCTTGTTCTGGGGTGCTCTGGCCTCCCTGCAGATCCTTGCAGCACCCCAGGTTATTCTCCAGGCTTTAGTTCACTGTTAACACAGAACATTGGATGGGACTTGCCAGGTCGGGCTCATAGTCTGCCATAGAAGAGGCAGAGACACTTCTCCCCCAGACTCTTTTGATCCTATTGACACAGGGGGGTGAAGTAACTAGCAAGCCTCACACATAGAAGGTATCACTGGTATTGCATCTCAAATTCAAATCAGGTACACTGACCCGCTAATTGCAAATGTATGTGACGCAAATGCTATAATGCCCTTTGCTCTAAACAAACAGAGGCAAAGCCTTTTCAGTAAAAAAAACCAAACCACAAACAACAAACTACGGTCAAATGTTTGGCCCCAAAATATCCCGTGTGTTATCTTTTGTGCATTGTGAGTGATGGGTGGAAATGTGCAGGACTGCTTTGTGCGGGGGGGAAATGCTGTACAGAGACTGCAAACGTGTTTTGGGTGTACTGGCGTGTTCAAATGGGAAGTACCAGCGTGGGCTACAACTGAGTGTTTCCCCTGCCCTCCTCTGCAGGTGACGATGTTGGGTTTTGCAGGGACTCTGAAGTGGCAGAAGTCCCCAGGTAAAGGACTGCTCATAACTTTGCCCTACATGCTTCCATCTCCTCTACCTCCTCAGTCTGGCTGGACTGTCAAGCTTGAGGGTGTGAAGTGACGGCTGCGGGATGAAAGCAGCAATCTCCCTCTGCCTTTCTTTTAAATTGAGTCTAAGAGGATTTTTCATTTATTGTTGAATAAATTGTTTTTCTCTTAAGAGAATCTCTCTTCTAATTCCTTTTGCCTGTCAGCAATCTGTGTATCAGTGGACCTTGTTTGGCAGCAAAGGACTGACCTCTCTGCTCAGCAGTGGGAAGCTGGGACGTCCTTTGCAGTGTTCTGCTGGCATGTGACAGCCCATAAGCCAAACATCTACACTTGGAACAAGAAGGTTTTCTGATGTAAAGCTGGGCTTCTTGGCGGATGTTACTGCTTCACTGCTGTGATTACAGGTGATGATGCTGGAGAGACTTGGAGTTGGTGGGAGAGTGAACAGAGTCAATATGGGGCAGTTAAGGGGACCTGCTTCGGGGTGTCAGGCCAGGCCATGTGGCACCTAGGTGTTAGTGCGTGAAGCTGCCAAGGGGATGCGTGTGTGCCAAGAAGGAGATGCACACGTTAATGGTGAGAGGATTTGGATTGTTAGAGCGGCTCAGAGGACGTGGAGCAGCGGGAGCTGTTTCCATGTTCACGTGCATGTAGCCAGTGCTGGTGAGCCAGGCTGCACACGGCAGCAGGGTGCACACACACCTCCCAGGCAGGAGCAGGCCTTGCCATTTCCCTGGCTTAATTACTCATCAAAATTAATTTTGATAACCAATGTGATACTCTCATATGAGGAATCATGAAGCCTTGCGTGTGATGGGCATATTCTAATGAAGACCATCCACAGTGCCATCACAGATTCCTGCGTATGACGTACTCGCATAGAAATACTTACTTGATAAGATGTGTTGTATTACTTTGCTATTGATTGAAACAATTACGATCACATACTTCCATCACGAATAAATATAATGGAAGCTTGTTGTTTGAAGAGGCCTAGAAGAAATCGGCTATAGAAAATTGTAAACTAATACAAATCCATTAACAAACTTTTCTTTATATTCTGGTGGAGACAGCTATAAGCAGGAGAGTGTTTGCTCTTACCTGAATTTAACAGAGGAGCCACCGTTCTGAATTGAACCTGTGACTTCTGCTGTTTCAGTGAAGTAAGATTTCCTTTGTTGATGTTAAAACTCCTCTAAAAAAGGTTGAATGATACGTACTTAAATGATGAAACTCCTCTTAATAGCGTGTGTTTCTGTAGCACAGTTGTTGTGAAGGCCCCAGAATGTTGCATACAGGCTTTGTCACTCTGCGATGTGGTGCAAGCAAAATTTGCCAGAACACTTAGGAGTTCAGCGCGAGCTAAGCCGCAGGGCTGGGACACGTGCTGAGCTGGTGTTGTAGGAGCTGTTACTCAATTGACAAATAACGATCTGTACTGACGAACCTGTGTGGACTTCAGAGAACTGGCACTGACTGCCAGAGACCCACTTACTCACAGGAGCATCACCCCGGCTGCGGTGACGACGCTGTTACGAACACGGCGTGGGGGGCGGGGAAGGGACAACAGAGCGATGGCCTTTTTGTCTCCCAGCCCCATCACGCTGGTAACATGTGGTGTGGGGAGGGGGGCCCGTCCAAAACAAACACGTCGTGTTTATTTAGCGGCGCGAGCCAGCGGAAAAGCCATCGTATAAGGAAGCGGCTCCCGAGCGGCCGGGCAGTTGCCGGTGTCGGAGGGAAAGTTGCCGGTGTCGGAGGGAAACATGCCGCAGTGCGCCACCGGATCGCTGTCGCGGGAGGGCCCGCGGGGACAGGTACGAGCTGGGTCTCTCTCACGGCCCCGGCGGCGGCTCGGGGGCGGGTAGCGAAGGCCCTTCGCAGCCGGAGGGGACGGAGGGGCAGGGGCGGCTGAGCGGCCGCGGCCCCGGCCCCGGCCC